>JASJOG010000437.1:0-174370 GCA_030142905.1 Heliopora coerulea | reverse complement strand
TGAAAGAGGGAACCGGACTTGTGGCAATCGAGAGCAAACTTGGGTGGATTTTATCAGGCGTTGTGGAAACTAAGAAGTCAAACAATGGACATCACGACTCCAACGAAGTTTCTGTGACGAATTTGATTTTGCAACAAGAAGTGGGTCTACGGGATAAAACAGACGAATTGAAGATACAACTGCAGAGATTTTGGGAAACGGAGACGATCGGAATTCATGACATGACAAAGGAATCTTCCGCACCAAAAAACGAAGAGTTTTTGAGCCACATTGCAAACGATGGAAAAAGATACTCAGTGAAACTACCATGGAAACCAGATGCAGAATCCATGCCAAACCACTACGACCTGTGCCGTCAGAGACTGGACTATTTGCATCAACGACTGAAGAAAACTGAAGTTTTACTGAATAAATGCGACACTATCAATAAAAAGCAACAAAACGAGGGAGTCGCCCCATCAGTACCAGCCGATGAAAGAAGATGACGAATCCGTTCACAAGGATTTCGATGAATTCATTAACTGCTGACCGTGAGGATCAGGTCAAGGTACTAGGAATTCATGGAACACTGAGAAAGACATGCGGATCCAACATAGCACAACAATTATTTTGATGGAGCATTACAAACAATCTAAGTCTACGAAGAAACTGAAAGAGAACTAAAAACAAGTTGGGGAAACGCACAGACTTCCGACAGAGTTAAATTTTATGCAGACTGTTTTCCCAGATCGTGAGTCATCGAGGTTGTCAGTAGACTGAACAGCAGAGTAGTAATAATCTTTAAGTTTAGTTTTAAAGGTTCTTAGAGTGGTTGACAGACGTATTTCGTTGGGCAGTGCGTTCCATATTTTAGTTGCTCTTACTAAGTATGATTTGCTGTACGAAGATGTTCTGTATGTTCTTTCTTCAAAAGCGTTGCTGTTAAATTTTTGTTGAAATCTTGTGAAGATGTCAGGTTTAGTTTTCTTACGAAGAGTGGATTCGTTAAAGGAAGTATGCGCATTGGTGCTTTAAAAAAGAAAACCATATATAAATTTTCGTTCCAGTATGTTAGAGGGAGAAGGTTTGTTTCAATAAGCCTGTCTTTTTAGGTAGTTTCACTATGGAAGGGAAGACGAAGAATATATTTTGTCGCGCGGCGTTGGACCCGTTCAAGTTGTATTATAAGTTTAGCTGACTGTGGGGCCCAAACTTGCGTTGTGTATTCAAGATGTGAACGGACAATTACCAAGTAGATGGTTCGTCGATGATTGCAGTAATAGTGTCTGTCGAGTGGTTATTTGTTGATTTAATTGTAACATTCTTACCGATGTTGTGGCGCTTGAATTATGCTAGTGCGTTGGTACAAAAGTTGCCGTCCGTACCGAGGTGGAAATTCAGGCACAACAGATGTTCTTTACCTTGAGGTCTTTACCTTGAGGTCCCTCGTGGGATCCTGGGGTCTTGGTTCATCAAATTCTACGCTACTTTTGTCAGAGATTTTAAGCCTGAGTTTTAGTTCAGTTAATCACACCTGATTGGTTGCTTACTCATGTTGCCCAGGAGATATCCTACTTATCATTTTCCTCTTTTTCTTTTTCTACTTGTTTAGTCTATTTTTCCTCCTCCGCCTTCCGTAGTTACCTTTTCCTATTTACGTTATTCCTTTTCCTATCTTTCTGTTTTTCTTCTTTCTTCTTCCTTTCCTCATTTTTCTTATTTCTTTCCTCAATTTTTCCTCACTGATTTGCTTCATGTTGGCAAGCCGCCCACCTGAACAAGCTCCGGCTACGCCCAGCCACTGGCTCTACCTAAATGATTCGCGACCACCAAAAATAAAGTTACATGTAAGATTATAATCTTTAGTAGTAGTGGAAACTTTACACGCCATCATGTCGAAAACAATGTTTGCATGGTAGCTTTTGCAATTCGGTGATCGCTTATCATATAAAACTTCTGTAAATCACTTCTTACCAAAATATAAACGTCAGAAATATATATTTATACGACAGTTACTTTGAAGTGTGTTTCCCCAGTATCACCATTAAAGCAATGTTTTGCTGCTCTATTTTTTTGACAATGTCTGTAGCATATTTTGTGATTGCTGCATCACCACAAAGAAACATCTGTTGCTGTTCTTGAAGCAGTTGGGTATTGGTTTGTGCTACGTTAGCCTTTCGTTTTGGCTGTTACAAATTCCTGTTCCCTCAGTATACTTTCTATATCCTACTTTTTCCTTAAAAAACTCGAGTGCTTCTGATCCATTCCTGCGCACCCTTTGCTTCGGCGGATCACCGTTGTTTTTTTCTTTCCGTTATTCATTGCCTCGATTGCTCGCTTTCTTATTTCCTCAGCAGCTTTCCTTTCGTTGTCGACTTCAGCCTTATTGCTTTGAGCTCCGTTGTTCAAAAGGTGATTAGCTTAACCCAGGATTTGCGAAAATTTTGTGGACAACTTTCTCATCAAACTGCTTAGCAAAGCAGGAATTTTCTTTAACAGATTTCGGGTGTATACAAAAGGATTTTGAGCTATGAAACTGAAACTAGATTTTTTAACTAAAGTAAACGAAATCGAAGCAGCAGGTTAACTGGCAATCTCAGATTAGCGCTAACCGCTCTTGAACAACCGGCGCCTACTTTACTTGAGACGACGCAAAATTTTCTGTATTAGTAATGTCCCCCTGCATTGATTCACCTTCAGTGAAAGATAACTTAACCTCGTACTTAGGCAATTCGTCAGTTGAGCATGTCACTTGTGTTTCATGATCCCCTTCCGTTCTTGCCTTGAGTGCAGGGGCGCAAATCCACGAAAAATGCTGGGGGCGGGATGTCTCTCAAAAACAATTATTGCTTCAGTTAAAAAGTGATTAGTGCTTGCATGGTTACAATTTAAGTGTCCTACGCCTAGGAGACCCAGCATTAGTGTGAGGCCATTAAGGTAGCATAAAACAAAGCTAAATAATATGCACAATTTTCGTGTTTTAATGAACTTTGGATTAATCTAGAATGTCGATCTACTAACTTGTTAAAAGGCAAACACATGCGATATTTAATGAGTCAATAACTAACACAATGAATGAAAGCCCCGTAAGAGTGCTTGGTTTTGTTGTCTGTGAGGACACATCTTTCCCATGCATGAATCTCATCTTAATCACATTTCCAATTAACCCCAGCAATTCGAGGCTTCATGCGTGACGGCATGGCTCTTTTCCCTTTCAAAAACAGTGTTTACCATCCCAACTTTTTTCCGTTTCCTTAAGGACCCTCACTAAATGATGAAATCATATGCCTGCAAGCTGCCCGTATAGAGCCTGTAAGCCTAGTACGGATCGAGAATGGGAGGCTCCGAATCGGTGGCGAAATAGAGTAGTTCTTTTCTTTGAACTCGAACTGATTTTTGTTTCTCTGCTGTGTTTGATTTTCTTCCAGCTTTCGCGTGGTCAAAATGTTAAAATTAGAGTTATATAGCGATGAGCGGGTCATGTTAGGGTATAAACGAGGCAGTACATTTCCTACCGGAACAGTTAGGTTGGGGTTTTGGTTTGGATTAGGTGACCCGAATAATCCGTCGTTGAATTTAAAGTCAAGGAATGAAAACAGGGAAAAATATTTTGACCATCTATTTTATTGATGCGATTTAACGAAGTAAGGGTGCGGAGGGTAGACTTGGGGAAGGCAAGAAAGTTGGGATGGCAAAGGCCGTTTACGTGAAAGGGCCAACTGCGACAACGCGGGAAAAATAATCACACAGACTTATTGTACCTGGTTGGTGTGCAATTACTGACACAGTAACCAACAGAAAACAAGGCTTAGCAAATACAACATTGGAATGAATCTACTAGAATATCAGATTTAATACTCTCATATTCTTTCGAAAATCTAAAGTTCAAAAGCGAGGGGGATGATTACAAAGTCACCCTCCTTGTCTAAAATGTTGGGGGGTACATTTCCATCCCTCCATGATTTACACCACTGATTGAGTGGACGAAGTAGTGTGGACTTAGGCAAATCGAATTCACCCCGCTGTAGACCAACGTACTATGGCCCATAGAGACCATACTGGATGATCAGAATTGGAAGGTAAAACAAACATGCCTGGATGGTGAGTCCCCAGATTAGGGGTCAAAGGCCAGTTTATGTTTGTCTCTTTTTTTTTTTTTTGTTTTTTTGTTTTAAAAAAAAAGAATGTAAAAGAATTAAGGCAAAAGCAATAACCTACCAACACCCAGAAAGCAGTTTTTCTGCTAAACAGTCAATGAAAACAAACACGAAACAATTTAATAAAGACCAGTTGTTTGACCAAGAGGTTCTCGAACAGATAGCGAAGGACCCGGACCTTATACATCATACAGATGTATTATGCAGGTCAGTGGATATTAGTCGATATAGCCCATTTACCTCGCAACATACTCAAAATGGCGGCCTTTAATTTCTCACTGTCGTATCTGCTTTAAACCTAATATTAATATCACTTATTTATCGATACTACAATTTGTATAATTATCATAATTAACAGTAGTTTTCCCAGGAGCACATGTTTTTGTCGGAGTTCATAAATAAAGGAGATACGAAAGTGGCGACGAGGATGAAAACTAAAATTTAGCGGGTTCGAACGAAAGTATATACAAGATACAGGTACCGAAATAAACGATTTATATTGTAATATAAGAAATGTCTGTTGATCCAGTAAACCAATCACCTGAAAGTCCCCAAACAGCGAGCAGTTCTATACAACAATCAGCAGTATTAGTACCCCGTAGTGGATTACCACCATTTCCCCCGTTTGATCCGCTTTCAAACCCGGCCAACACAGGTCCTAGATGGCGAAAATGGCTTCGTCGATTCGAAAATCTATTAGTGAGCCTTCGTGAAACTGATCCTATCGTTAAAAGAGGTCTTTTGCTAACGTATGTTGGTGAATCAACAAATGACATTTTTGACACATTGCCGAGTACTGGCACTGATTATGCAGCAGCTGTTGAAAGTTTAACATAACGATTCGACCCATCCACGAATAAGGACATGGAAATATATGAATTTCGTCAAATCACCCAAGGATCAGGGGAAACACTCAACGAATTTTACCGCCGTTTAAAAGAAAAATCGAGTTCATGTGAATTTGCCAACGAGGAAGCGGAAATACGAACACAAATAATACACAGAACATCCGATAATCGCCTTCGCCGCAAAGCTTTACGAGAAGAAATGGATCTAAAAGCATTATTGACATATGGACTTACGTTAGAACAATCAGATCGCCCCAGCAAACTACTAGAAGCGGATAACAAAACGCCACGACAAACAAATTTTATCGGAGGCAGAAAAAAACCAAGAACGCCACAGGGGGCACACTTCCCAGGGTACAAAGACCCAGTACAACGCACAAACAAAGCAAAATACACAGAAATGTCGCAATTGTGGTGGCTCTTATCCGCATATTGGAGGAAAATCATCGTGTCCCGCAGCTGAGAAAAAGTGTTTCCAATGTGGAAAAATCGGACATTTTGGTAGACATTGTATGTCAAAACAACGACAACAAACACACCCACAACGTCGGCATGACCAACAACAACAACAGCCCCATAGACGTCAGAATGAACAACAACAACAAACCCATAACCGAAGAGACGTTCGTGGTCTTTCAGAACAGCAACAAAGCGACACTGATGAAGAGTTTATCTACACAATCATACCTTCAAAGAAAACTCCCGAAATAACAGTTAAAGTCGCAGAAGTACCAGTCCAGGTAATAATTGACACAGGATCATCAGTGAACATTCTTAATAATGAAAACTTCAAGAAAATCAAACAGCAAAATCCTAGCATCAAGTTACAACACACCAAAACAAAGGTATTCGCTTATGGAGCAAAGCATCCACTTCATCTCCTTGGTCAATTTACGGCAGCAATTCAGCACAACTCGACAAGAACAACAGGCACCTTCTTGGTTACCGAAGAAAACAACACCTGTCTATTGAGTTACAACACCTCTACTGGCCTTGGACTACTCAGTATCAACATCAACTCTATTTCTGTTGACCACACCAAACCAAGAATCGCTCAAATATTACAGCAACACCACAAAGTGTTCCAAGGGATGGGAAATCTCAAAAACTGTGAAGTCAAATTGGAAATCGACCCAACCCGTTACTCCTGTTGCACAAAACAGCCGACGACTACCCCACAGTATGCGAAAGAAAGTAAACGAAAAGCTTCAAGAGATGAAAGAGCAAGATATAATTGAAAAAGTCGATGGAGTGACCCCATGGCTATCACCACTCATCCCAATCCCCAAGAAAGGAGGAGACCTTCGACTGGTCCTTGACATGAGAGTCCCCAACCAAGCGCTTGAACGACGCAGGGTTCAATTCCCCACTGTAGATGATATCTTACACAAAATGCAAGGTGCAACCGTTTTTTTCCGAAGTCGACCTTTCCCAAGGATATCTCCAAATATCATTGGCTAAAGAATCGCGCCCGATCACCGCATTTCAAACACCAGACGACGGACCATACCAGTTTAAACGCCTCATTATGGGTGCATGCCCATCTGGGGAATATTTCCATGAGATCATACAGAACCTGATCAAACACATCCCCAATTGTCAGAACATATCTGACAATATTTGACTATGGTCGAAAGACATCACTGAACATGCTAAGCAACTTAATGAGCTCCTTCAAACCATTGAAGATAGTGGTCTTACCTTGAAATTCCCAAAATGTTCATTCGCAGTCCCAGAGATCAACGTATTCGGTCACATAGTTTCAAGCAGAGGAATCCAGCCAGACAACAAGAAAGTCGAAGCGGTAGCTAACGCACCAGCTCCCAAAACATCAGCAGAGGTGCGCTCGTTCCTTGGCCTCGTCAATTATTGTTCGCGCTATGTGAAAGATTACAGCACAACCACATACCCACTACGACAGCTTTTAAAGGAGAAAACCAAATTTCATTGGGGAGAGGAACAACAAAGCAGTTTCCTTAAGTTGAAGCAAGCCATCACCAGTGCACCAATCATGGCCCACTTTTCCATTTCAGCACCAACTCGTGTAGTCGTAGACGCGTCACCATGGGCTTTAGGCGCCGTGCTCCTCCAGCAACAATCCGACTCAACCTACCGTCCTATTGCATTTGGAAGTCGTTCTCTCACTGAAACCGAAATGAAGTATTCCCACATCGAGAAGGAAGCGCTAGCCATTGTATTCGGGTGTGAACACTTCCACCTTTACCTATATGGCAAGTCGTTTGAAATGGAAACTGATCATCGCCCACTTGAATACATATTCAAACCCAAGGCATCCGGAAAGCCAGCACCAGCGCAAGTGGAAAGATGGTTACTCAGATTACAAGAATATGATTTTACCGTGATTTACCGACCCGGTCCACAAAACCTAGCAGATGCACTTTCTCGATTACCCAACAAAACCCCAAGAAGCAACATGGAAAGCTGCGCAGACCGTTATGTCCATTACCTCGCAGAGCAGTTGACTCCTGCAGCTATGAGCACTGCAGAAATCCAAGAACAGTCGAAAGCCGACCCTGAACTGATTCAAGTTCGACAATGCATCGAGAAAAACCAACCCCACAAGCTCCCACCCCAGTACAAATCCCTCGTACAAGAATTCAGCATCGTAGACAATATACTACGTGACAATCGCATTATTCTGCCAATAAAACTGCGTAACAAAGCAATCAAATTAGCTCACGAGGATCATGCTGGTAAGACAAAAACGAAACAACGCATCCGCTCGAAGTTATGGTGGCCAAACATGGACAAAGACATCGAACAACACATTCACACGTGCCATCCTTGCCAAATCGTTGGAAAACCAGACCGACCAGAACCAGTACAACCCACCAAACTTCCCGATGAACCATGGGTAGAGATTACAATTGATATATGCGGCCCGTTTCCTATAGGAGAATATGTCGTAAGCCTCACCGACTATTACTCCCGGTGGCCCGAAGCAACAATACTTCGAACAGTCACATCAGCAAACATCTTGGAATGGCTCGACAATGTTTTTGCAACCCACGGATATCCTAGGCACATAAAGACGGACAACGCAACATATTTCACATCACAGGAATTCAAGCAAACCCTAATCTCGTGGGGAATCCAACTGCATTTCGTGACACCGTATTGGCCTCAAGCAAATGGCCAAATAGAGAGATTCAACCAGGTCATACTTAAGCACGTACTCACATCAAACACGATCGGAAGAGATTGGCGGAAATCGTTGCCAACAATGCTACGAAACTACCGAACAACGCCCCACCAAGTTACCGGAGAAACTCCAACGATGATGTTGATGAATCGAGAAATTCGCACTAAACTACCGAGTGTGAAATCCAGTAAATCTTACGATGACAGAAAAGCACAACAAACGGACGCCAGAGCAAAGAAACAAGCGAAAGAATACGCGGACAGGAAACGCCGAGCTAAAGAAAAAGATTTCAAAGTTGGAGAGAAAGTACTGTTACGTCAGCCGCACAAGAAGAAATATTCAACTCAATTTTCCAGTGACCCCTTTACCATCATCAAGATTAACGGATCTCAATTAGAAATTCAAGATAGGCACGGACAGACATATAAACGTAATTCAGCTCATGCAAAGAAATACCACGAGTCTGCAGAAGATAGAGAAGAGGAAGAAGAAATTGAAAACCCCACAACGAACAAATTACCACAACCAAACCCTCAACCTGAAGAAGAAACCCCACCACAGTCATCTCAAGCAACCTTATCACAATCCCAACCTCAACAACCTATACCCTTCCCCACACCACCTAAAGGAAGAACAACAAGAATCATAAAACCACCTGAACGATTAGGGTATTAAACCCATAAAGGAAACAATCATAGTTAAGGAAGTAAATCGAACATATAAAGAGGAACGCTTTAGATTTTCGTTGATATTTTGTTAATGGTATAAGAAACAATCCAAACAAGGGAGGATTGTCGTATCTGCTTTAAACCTAATATTAATATCACTAATTTATCGATACTACAATTTGTATAATTATCATAATTAACAGTAGTTTTCCCAGGAGCACATGTTTTTGTCGGAGTTCATAAATAAAGGAGATACGAAACTCACCAATTTTCATTCCTTATAGCCCCTCTAGTTTTATATGATCTCTATGACGGCTACCACTTGCCTTTGACGTAACAGCATTTATATGCGCATTACACTGATCTGAAAAATAAGACTATTCTTCAGATCAGTGGCGCATTACCGTAACAGGAAGTGTTTTGCACTTCTTATCACTGGAGCCCAGCCCGCCGCAGCTAAATGTTTTCAGGCACTTTCTCCGGTCAAGGTGGAATTCTTGAATTCTTCGATTTAAGTCATCTTCTTGAATTCCTCAAAAACCCATGAAATATTAATGCTTTAAGACGTAAGAGTTACGAAGACAGATATATGTAAACACTGGAATTCCTTATTACGTGAAGGTAGTTCGGTATCATGCAGGTGAGCAATGGTAGGGGAGATACTGACATTTCCAGGGAAGGCCTTTTTAAGTTTCTGCAGTTCTCTCATCCTTTTGGCTATTCAAGCACGTCATTTGACACTGCCTGCCCAGCAATAAGCACTTTACTACTTTACTGAGGTCGTGAGGAGACCACGTGAACTACGTAAGAATAGACTACTGCGTAGACAGTCCTAAATAAGGTGAAAAGTCAAAATGTTGATGACTGCCATGGCTGATCTCAAAGAATATCAACGTTTCGAGCAAAGGCCATTCGTCAGGAAATAAACGTGTTCTGAAATACGAGTAGCAACTAGACTTCGTTCCGTGAGAAACAACGACGTTGACAAGCCTGTCGCCCGACATTTCAATAGCGCCAACCATTCTATTTCGGACATGAAAGTTTCTGCTATCTCATCCATCTCCGGGGCAACGGTAGCTGCAAGAGGCCAGAAGGGCTTCTCATTCTTGAGCTAGGAACAGGAACCACCCATCCCTATGGACTCAACGAACGTTTTTCTTTTATTTAGCCCCTTATAAGTTTCTGTTAATTTCTAGCATGGGCAAATAATAACATCAGCTTCACCTTCTGTTATCTTCCTTTACCACGTACATATTTCCACTTCCCTTGTCTTTACCTAGTCGTTGATTTGTTTGTTTTCGTTTCTCGCATTTCACCAAAAACCACGACCAGCCAACAAATTCAAAAAGTATAAAATAAAACATTCCGAAAAATAGAGACATCTTGGAAAACTCAAGATATGAGTCAAAACAAGACGATTATATGAGACTAATATTTCGACTTTAATACAGTCTCCTATGCTCGTCTTGTTTTGACTCATATCTTGAGTTTTCCAAGACGTCTTTATTTTTCGGAATATGTTTTATTTTATACTTTTCTCGCATTTCATAGGTTAACTTTTTATCACATGACTCCTCTTTGTATAAATTCTAGTCTAGTTGCTACTCATATTTCTTTTCCGAGGAAGGGCCTTTGCTTGAAACCTTGGTGTTGTTTGAGGTCAGTTACGGCAGTTATCAACCTTTTAACTTTTTACTGTGTGAACTATATACCTGTACAGTTAAGTATTCCGGAAGAATTCTAGTTCAGGCGGTAGTAAAGAAGTGTGGCACTGATTGTAGGGAGAACATTGTGGTAGAATTTTCGTTGTTAAACAAATATGCGTGTCAAGTTCCACGAAGAAAAGGGAAAGGATTATAACGCTACGGTACAGAAGGAAATGAAGAGTGTTGTGGTTAGTTAAGGCTACGTGCGAAGCAAGCGCAGAAGCAAGCATAAGAAAAAGAAATCTTATGTTATTCTTGCTCTTGCTTCACGGTATTTTACTGCGTGAACTTGTATGAAGCAAGCGCAAGAGCAATGGAAAGTTCAAACAAACAACAAAATGGCGGAACAAACCAAAATGGACGTTTATGAGAAGCTCAAAAACATATGGAAGTGTGAAGAAGTCCTCTTTTCATACCTGTTGTCAGATGTCTTGAGAAACAAGAATAAAACTTAAAGTAAAACTCTGGGTCAGAAAGCTCAAATTCTCTGTCAAGGTTGTGATAATCTCCTTGTTTCTTTCGCCAAGCAATTATATCTCGTTAGTCGTGACCCAAAACTTTCTTGGCCTTGCTACCGTTCTGAACCGCCTTTTCGTTCTTCGTCGAATAATATATACTAATAGGGTTAGCCAAGCAATATGTCATTGCGCACCATCTGGCAAAAAGTGTGTGAATGGACATGAGGACCTCAAAAGTCATTCTGCTTGCTTTCTTTGTGTGAACGCTCTAACGCTTGTGTTCGTGCTTGAATCTGCGCTTGCCTCACATGTGTGAACCAACCTTTAATGTTGGTATTGCATCAGGAAGAATGCGGTTGAGCCATGCGTGGTATTATTAATTCAAAATGTAGTCACTTGGTTTAATTTGCTTGTGTCCCTGAAGTTACTGCATGGTTGATGTGTTGGATCATTAAAAAATAATGGATTGAGGTTTGAAAGAGGCCAGCTCTGTCATGAGGATGGTATGACATTGTTTGTTGTTAAAAATTTGCTTATGAGGTTATGTGTATATTGTTTGTTTTGAGTTCAGCACATACAAGAGAGTCCTTTAGATTTCTATTGGGTTAATGTGCTACAATTGAAGCTGCTGGTCATGGAATGCCTAATGTAGGATCATTTTCAATCGTTTGTAATGTTTTCTTTGTATTTGTCCAGTATATGTGGTGTTGGTGTATAAGGGAACAGAGATGATTTGAGGATTGTTATTATAACATGGCAGGCATTGTAATAGAGAGATATATGAGTACCTGACATTAGGTAATGCTGCTTGGACTTTTGCATAATGGTGGTGGAAAGGATTGTTGTGTAGTAATAGTGTCCTGTCTTTGGGCTCAATGCAGAAGTATGATT
The DNA here is from genome assembly GCA_030142905.1 of Heliopora coerulea. Lineage (NCBI taxonomy): Eukaryota > Metazoa > Cnidaria > Anthozoa > Scleralcyonacea > Helioporidae > Heliopora > Heliopora coerulea. The sequence continues at coordinate 162,500 of JASJOG010000437.1, read as the reverse complement.
CTAATTTATTGTTCTCATTAAAGTAAGTTGTGGTGTTTAATATTTTGTGTGTATATAGTATGAAGGGAGTACATGTGTAGAAGTTTGTATATTGATTAGTCTATTTGTTTTTAATTAAACATTTAATCTATTACTTTCTGAATTTTAAGTACTGCAATAGTTTTACATTAAGGATGATTTGTTTGTAGTGGTTGGTGTTGTTGATTATCAGTACACTTTGGTGAGATAGTTATTTGTGGGCCAGATAGCAGTAGCTCCGCCCTTATAATCCAGTTTAATTATAATATCTTGGATATTTTTAAGTTTTTCATTGGTTTCACTTTCAAGGGTGGTAATGTTAGAGATACAGTTACTAGCAATTATTGATTATGTTGCACTTGCATTATTAAATCATGAGAAACATGACTATAAAATATATTCTGTAAGGTTAGAATGGTCAGGTGCATGGTGGTGGTGTGAAGTTTTTGGTTGTTTTAAAGATGTATTTTAGTGTATGTTTGTCTTTAAAAATCATTTGAAGTGCTAGTGTGATTTATATTGAAAGAATAAATTACATGTTTTGTGGTTTAGGTCTTGGCACAACCTTGAGTTCTTTCTGTAATTGTGCTGTTTGATATGGTCTTTTTAAGAGAGGTTGACAACACTGTTATGTTTAAGTTGGTGACCCATTTCTTTGTGTAGTTTTATCTTATTTTTATTTCTGTTGTTGCTGTAGATACCATTATTTAATGTTTAGGTATTTTAAGAGGGCAGGTACTTGTCTAAAGGGAAGGATGTGTTGAAGTAAATGTAGTTGGTTAGTCAGGTGGTGCTTGTTGTCGTGTACCTGTTGTGCTAAGTTTCTATTTAGTATTTATAGTAGTGTTGGATTACGTATGTTGTTGGCAAGTGAGTGGTGTTTTTGGAATAAAATAAGGTGGTTTATAGTAAATCTGAAGTGTTGGAAGTAATGCTGTGTCTTAGGAATTGTTCTATGCTGTGGAAATAAGTGGAAGATGATATATATTATCATGTAGTGTAGCATAAGTTTGATATGGTCGATGATGAATTGGTTGTGTTGGTAATGATTAAATGTCTGGAAAATTGTGTTTTGTAATGGCTGTTGTGGGTGTGTGATTAATGAGCAGTTGTATGGTGTTAGAATGTCTTTGGTAATTGAGTTGGTTGTGATGTGTGTAAGGTGTTGTAAGGTGGCATTCTTTGTATGTTGTATAATCAGTCTGGTCAGTCTACTGGTGTTGGATTGTTGGTCGGTGTTGTTCCTGACATGGTGAATGTTGTTGCTACTATGGAGTAAGTTGTCATTGTTGGTGTTATTGTCAGAGTCCATTTTAGTATTAGTGATGGTGTTTGGGTTAATGTTGGTGAGGTTATAATTGGTTGTATATTTGGTGGAGTTGTTGTTGGTGATAGTGTTAGTATCAATGTTATTTGTGGTAATTTGTCAATGATTCAGTTTTTTGTTATATTTTTGTTTTGAGTCATTTGGTGGGTCTAATTATAATGCAGGGCATGATTTAAGGATTTTTCTTGGCCTACATAAAATAATATTGCTATGTAGGCCAAGTAATTTCTGGGCTACAAAATGTAAGTTTTGGACTCACTGAAAAAGAGACGAGTGGTTCAGATAAATATTACCTTTTTTATTGGATAAAATCAAGCAGTTCAGTACTGTTAATTAGTGCAGTGAATCTAGCCTAACATAGCACACAATTTAAAAACAATAGTTATGGCACTCAAAGTCCCAGGTGGGAAACGTAATCTTGTTAAGAATATGATGTCCCAGCAGATAGGTTTTAATGAAATCATGATGGAAATATAACATAAAAACAAACTTTATTGCTGACATTTCATCATGAAACAAGTAACATTTGGTCTGAAGATGGTTTTATTAAAAGCTGTCTACTGGGCCATCATATTCTTAACAATAGTTACATATCAAGTAAAGTAAACGACAGTACTATTGCATTTAATAAGGTCCTATACATCTGATATCATGAGATTGCTTTTTTGAACTATCCTTTTGTTTGTTAATCTTTCATAATACAGAACTGTTCAATTGATGGTGTTTTCTATATGTTAAGTGACCAAAATCTTGGACTACAAATTTTTTTTAGAAACATGTAGGCCATGCCCTCTTTGGCCTTCAAATCTGTTTTTTTGTCCTACTTTTTGCCATTTGTAGACTGTTAAATTGCATCCTGTAGTGATGAGTGGACATCTTGTGTCATTGTTCCCAATCTTGCCTGATTTGTCCATGATTTTGGGTACTAGATGTTGCTCTTAGTAGCTGTAAAGTTGATTTTTGTGTCTTGTAAGGCCCAAACATATCTCTTACTATTTGAAGTAGTTCATTGGAGACATTATGAAGAGCCCTGTCCCAGCATTCTCTTAGTTCAGTTGAGAAGTAAAGTTGAACATTTGTGTTTAATACTCAGTCCTGGTGGGATAGTGTTGGTGTTATGGTATTTGTTGAGGTTGTACAAAGTTGCCTTCTGTTGCATTTTTGTTTGAGTGAAAGAATGTGTGAAGACAACTGGAGATTCATCAGGGTGTCCATGTCAATGTTGGTTCCATGTCCATTTGTTCAGGATGTCATCAAGCTCTAGTTCAGTTCTTTCAGAGGTTCATAATTGCTGATATCTGGTGTTGGTTCTTCTATTTTTGTTTCATTCATGGCTCCTGGTATTGTTACAAGTTTGCATAAAACAAAACAGATTCTAAAAAATAATATCTTCTAAACTCAAAATTCAAGTTAGAGCAATACAAAAGTGTAATATTTGATTGTAATAATTTGAGTGATGATGACTTTGAGTGATGATGACACTAACTCAAATTTTGAGTTCACAAAATGTTATTTTTTGGAATATGTTTTGTTTTATATTTCTTGAAGTTGTTGGCTGGTTGTGGTTACAGGTTTACGTTGTTCATGTTTAGTGTTCTTGTGGTGCAATGGGTCAATATCTATTAGACTGTGATTGAGTGTAGACTTGTCAAAAAGGTTTTTGTTCACTTCGGAGTCATTAGGATTGTTATTTGCCTTGTATATTGTTCCAAGGAGTTGATGTTTTGTCCATTGTATAGTAATTGTTGTTCTTTGTCCATTGTTAGTTGGGTGGGGTATTCTGATTTTGTCTGCCCGTGTGTTTAGTTGTTTGTATAGTGTCATTAAAAGTTGTGTAAATCTGGCTTTTAATGTTGTATGTTCAAATGATTTGTAGGATCTGATAAACCATTGACGAGGTCTATAAAACATAGGGACAAACTTCAAAAGCTATTGGAATTGAAAGCAACTGGCCAAATTGAAACCATTGGACCAGTACAAGTGTCTTTTAAGAAGTGGCTTAAGATTGGTGAAGGAAGTTATGGAACTTGTGTTTATGTTGGTTTACTTAATGATGGCCGTGAGGTAGCTGTAAAACGCTTGCTTACTGATAGGTCTGAACATTTCTACCTGAACAATGAACATGCACTTCTGACTATTCAGAAAGTGAAGAAATCTGAGCATATTGTCAAGTGCAGGTACTTTAAAGTGGACAATCCATTCTCCTACCTAGTCACTGACCTTTGTGAAGGGACCTTGGCAGATTATGTTAAATTGCATAGCAAAGAACACCTTGAAAACCATGGTCCAGTCATGATAAAAGAAATTTTAACAGGATTGTATGCACTGCACTGTGGAGGTGAGAAAATACTTCACATGGATTTAAAGCCAGAGAACATTCTTGTTGATGCAAGAGGCAAAATGTGCTTGGCTGATTTTGGAATAAGTAGAAGACTAACACCAGACCAGACAACCCTTCATACTGGTACTAAAGGAACAGCAGGCTGGAGAGCAGCAGAGTCACTGGTAGACCTTAACCCAAAGTACAAGCGAAAGTCCGATATCCAAGTCATAGGGATGATTAGCTTTTACATCCTAACAAAAGGCAGACATCCATTTGGTGGTTGCCATTATCGGGAAGCAAATATTCTGTGTGGTAATCCAGTTGATTTGGAAATGTTGGCTAATCCCATAGCTAAGGATTTTGTGTCACAGTTAATTAGTCATGATATCAACAAAAGGCCCTATGTTGAAGAGGCATTGAAACATCCATATCTAAATGGTATGTCTGCTACATTAGATATACAGCTGATAGAGTAGATTGCTCTTATAAAATTACACTTATAATTACACCTTTAAAACTCTTAAGTAAAACTTTATCTTTACAATGGTCAGTACCTTTGAGACCAGGCTTATGTCAAATGGTGTTGGATGTCCTGTAGGCTGGAGTAGTCTGTTTTATTAGGTTGGAAAAGGGGGGACTTGTTGGATGATGAATAGGCAAGGGGCAAAACTTCTATTCATTAGAAAACTGTTTGTATGTTTCTCAGCTTTGCATTTGACAGTGTAAAGGCAGTTCACTATAAACATTGCAGTCTCATAAAAAGAGAAGGGTTCTACATGCATACTTAATTTTAACCTGACTTAATTTCTTTTTCAGAACTTTGTCCTCAGGGTAACATGAAGGGAAAATTTTATCTCTTCATGTTTTTCCTTGATTACAGATTCATTAGGGAATCCATCTTTGGATGAACACTCCAACTTGTGTACGATGCATTACGTCAAAATGTATGCTTCAAAACAGTTAACACTCAAAAGTTCTTGTTTGGTTGACTTTAAACTTCTCACATGCAAGAATTTTAAAGTGGATGATTGAGTAATGTCATTATGCAATGTACCCCTCAAGTCCTCTGAAGTAACTGCTGTAACTGTTCATATTATTACCAGTAGAATACTGGAGCCCAACTGCTTCTGGATTTCATTTATGGAGCTAAAAATTATCACTAAGATGAGAATGAAAATTTTGCAAAGTTTATTAGTAGTACTTTCATACTTCCTTAGTAATACTGCGTATCTGACTTTTCTTGACAAGTGTGGTATTGTCCTTTGCATGGTCATAGTCATGATAACTTTTTTATGTTCTGTTAGTTTTCATGTTCTGTTCACAGTTAATACAATATGTCCACAAGTTAGCGTCCACTTGGGACACTGGTGGTCAAATAGGCAGCATCTACTTAGACATGGCTAAGGTCTTCAATAAGGTGCCCCACCAAAAGCTGTTATATAAGCTCAAGTCTTATGGATTTCATAACCTCCTTCTAAGCTAGATTGAGGACTACCTAACCAACAGACGTCATTGCGTAATCATAGACGACGTACTTTCAGGATGGAAACCTGTTTCATCGGGAGTTCCTCAGGGCTTTCTGATCTGTCCTATCTTATTCATCATATACATTAATGATATTGGCTCGGATTTGTCACCTGGCACTATGCTTCCTCTTTATGCTGATGATGCAAAATGTTGCAGAGTTATATCTTCTCAGAAAGACTGCGCTATCCTACAAGATGATCTAAACTCTATTTCTACTTGGAGTCAAACGTGGGGTATGAACTTGAACTCAGAGAGGTGTAAACAAGTGTAACAAAATATGCTTTTGCATTGCAAATTATTATCCAGATTGTTTCGAAAATATTGTAATTACACAAACTGCAGTTTTTACTTAAGGTTTACTTTGGTCAAAACATCCTGCTTCTTCATTGCAACAGGTATAAAGTATCGAACCAATGCGGATGGTAGGCTGGGCACAAACTGCCAACAGTGCCCAAGATGGGGTTTGAAACAGGGGATCTTAGGAGGATTAGGAGAGGAACATCAATTTTTGTGGTGCACACTGAATTTTAGAACTATCCAGGACCCCTTATCCCCACGGCAATACTGCCCCCCTGGAACCTATATTCCGTTTGGTGACTCGTAATGATATAAGAAGATAATTTTTAGTGCAAGTATCGACTTAGGCAATATATCTCAGTTTTCTTCATTCTCTTATAAGATACCTTAAAGATTAAAGTTGCCTTGGTCGGATGTGAGAAGAGTGTTGTCCAGTTTGACTCTACCAAACATTGCAGGTTTTTCCCGGGTACTTTGGTTTCCTCCTGTAGTAACACTGGACCCATGAGGGGTGACCCTTACTGGACCTCTAGGGAGAACAGCTTAAGTAGCTGATTGAGTTATCCAGTATAAATAAAGACTCTTAACTTCACTGAACCCATGACGGGTGGCCCTTGCTGGACATCTAGGGAGAACAGCTCAGGTGGCTGATTGAGTTATCCAGTATAAATAAAGACACTTAACTTTAGGGGCAAGGAGCAGTTACCCGGGGCTCTTTTTGCTGACTTGTTTTGCCACCAAGAGTCGCTATGGGCCGGCGGAGTGATGTCAATGGCCTATCGTTACCTACTATTCCAAATGGTCAATCGTCACATACAAATCCAAATTCCACAAGAATAAAGATGGTTACGGTTTCTTAGAAAAAATTTCATGCCTGGTGTCAGTTTTTGAGAAACCGAACGGAATTTTCTAGCTTGTAGTCGCAGGAGACTCACTGGTAGAACTAACACAAGATATCGCGCTAGCATACATCTCTTGTTTCTGATGATGTCGTGGCTCGACGAAAGCTAAAACAACTTTTAATAAAAGACTTTTACAACAGCTGCAACTCAGGGGCGGCGTGGCCCACCGGGACATTTCCCGGTGAACCCCAAGAATTTGTAGCTTGTGGGCCCAGTGATTTGTAGGCAGAAGGTCCCTATGTAGAGCGTTCGGTTGGGCCAAAGTTATTATGAATGTGATGTTTTATGTAGAGTTATGATCGTGAAATTTAAAACTCCTGTAGGCCCAGCAGGGGGTCACTTTTAATCATTTACATTCTGATATCAACGCACGTCATTATAGACGCATTTCATGATTTCAGTGGTTTTTTCTTAGTTTTATCTTAACATATCTTCAATTCAGATTGTATCTTTATTGGCAGCATTCTCCTCAGCTTCACCTTACACCCCCTGCTAAAAATGGACCCTTAACATATCATTTCTCGGCCCCTATTTGAAAGCCACGCCGCCACTGCTGCAACTTGGCCTCATTCGGCGTCACAGAATGTTAACAGTATCAGTTTTCTTGTTACCTTCCACGCAGGACTCTTTATAATCCTATCACCAATGTCAATTTATTTTTTCGTTGTCCCAGCCACCATACCAGTGAGTGGTAGTACACAGGAGTCATTGTCATCATCGTCTGGGAAGCCATTTTCATCACCACCAACAAAGCGTAAGAAGGATCAAGAAGATTATTAATGACGAACATTGAAGGCTTAGGAAACTTTTTAAGGTATCTTGTATTCAGCTTTCAGTTTTCGTAGTTACAACTTTGATTATTTGATTAGTCTTTAATCTTTAGCTTTGTAGACTCTAATAATGGCCATCTTGAAACGAACCTGTTTCGTTTGTGTAACTAAATCGGAACACCCAGGTTGTTTGTTGCTGCTGAGAAGTAGTAAGTATTTGACCCTGACCTTGTACTTTTCATCCAGGTTGTTTGTTGCTACTGAGAAGGAGTAGGTAAAGTGGTTTCGTGGCATGATAACTGTCAGTCTTTTTATGACATGTCAGTCTTTTTATGACATGTCAGTCTTTTTATGACATGTCAGTCTTTTTATGACATGTCAGTCTTTACACAGAGATCAGATCTTTTTCAAAGAGAACGGGCCATCTCCGAGTTACTTTTTCCCTTTACTTTCAAACGAGGTAAACACATTGTCAAACACATTAGGTTTGACAATGATTTAGAAATAAAGTCGAAATATTACCGTTATTAGTTTTGTCTTGTCTATTAGCTCCAATATCGAGTTTACAAGATGGTATTCTTCGGAGTATGTTTCTTACTCTATTTCATGGAAAAAGTGCACAGACGAAATATAACTGGACCAATTTTACATATTCCAGTGTTTAAAAGGATTCATTATTGGCGTGTGGCCTAACAACTCTCCTAAATTGTCTAAAGATGGTAAACTGACGGTAACAAAAGGACGTGCACTTAGTACTTTCCTCAAGTATTTTTTCGGGACCGTTTTATCAGGTTTCTCGTCAGTTTGGTAATTTATTTTCGTGAAAATATATAACCTGTAACTCGGTTTGACCTTGTCGAAATGTATTTGAAATTCTTAAACTCATTTCTGTCTTTAGAAGACATGTATTGTGTGTATTTTTAATAAGGAAAATTTTCAGAAAATGTAAAAAGTCGCGTGGGAGACTAAAACTGACGTACAAGCCCGCGTAGGGGACTGAAACTGACGTCCAAAATTGCCCTTCATGGACGGCCATGTTGGCTTCACTTTTCATTGACCAGTTAACATTCCAGATATGGAAATTGCGTTTACTGGTCCAATATTGTACCAATCAGTTTTTTTTCTGCAGTTAACTCAATTTCAATACCTGGAATGCTAATTGGCCAGTGAAATATGAAGCAAAGCTGGCCGCCCATGGAGGGTAATTTTGTATGTCAGTTTCAGTCTCCTGCGCGGTCTTGTATTTAGTTTTAGTCTCCCACGAGACTTTTTACATTTTCTGAAGAATTTTCTTCGAAAATGGATACAAAGCATGTCTTCAAAAGATAGAAATAAGTTTAAGAATTTCAAATATATTTCGACAAATTCAAACCAAGTTACAGATTATATATTTTCACGAAAATATATTACCAAACTAAAGAGGAACTTGATAAAACGATCTGGAAAAATTACTTCAGGAAGCTATTAAATGCACGTCCACTTCTTCCCGTTAGTTCACCACCTTTGGACAATTTGGCTAGGCAACACGTTAATAATGAATTCTTTTAAATACTCGTTTATGTAAAATTGGTCTAGTTATATTTCGTCTGTGCATTTTCTCCATGGTTGTGAATGCTTTCGGAGCCGAATTAAACAAAAACTGAAGATTATAGGCGTGTAAATGACTGGAACTGACGTACAAGACCGCGAAGAGAACTCAATACTGACGTACAAAATTTCCCTCCATAGGCGACCATCTTGCCCGAGCAAATCACTGGGAGCTAGCATTCCAGATATGGTAATCAAGTTCACTGTTTTCCCCACGTGGTTGAGTGACATCTACAATACCCTCTGTAATTAATATTTGATCTCTATGAGGTGAAATGGTGTTGGCCGGCACCCTGTTTAAGTATGTGCACTAGTGTGCAGAATTTGACACTTATCAATATGACTAGACTGCTGGAGGAACCGCCCGGAAATGCATTCAAGGTAAAGACTACTGGTGGATAATACTAGTTCACGTTATTATCAACGACCAATCAAATTTCTTATAGTTGTAATGTTTTTATTGAGAATAATCTTCGAAACTTCAAATTTAAAAATTGAAACTCACTTCAAGGCTCAAATTTTACTTCTTAACACGCTGTACCTAGAAACCCTAACCAGCCGACAACCTCAAGAAATATAAAACAAAACAGATCCGAAAAATAGCATCCTGTGAACTCAAAATTCGAGTCAGAGCAATACAAAACTGAGACTCTAATACAGGGGTGGTCAAACTTGCTTAATGTAAGAGCCACATACGACAAAGTTCAGATGTTTGAGAGGAAGGGAGAAAAAAGAAAAAGGAAAAAAAAAAATTTTTAATGATATTTATTTGTCTTGGCAAATATCTGGTCAAAACATGGAGGAAAATATGTAAAAAAAAGCAAATCAATAAAATTAGAGATATTTTAATCGGATACCACCTTACAAAATTTCAAAGGAGCTCAGCCAACATATTTCCACGAGCCGCATATTAAGGGTCAAAGAGCCGCGGTTTGGCCACCCCTGCTTTAATATTTCGACTTTATTGCAAAGTCATCATCAGACAATATTGTCATGTAAGTCATCATTAGACAATCATTCCGACTGATGACTTTGCAATAAAGTCGAAATATTACAGTCTCACTTTTGTCTTGCTCTAACTCGAATTTTGAGTTCACAAGATGCTATTTTCGGAATCTGTTTTGTTTTATAATACCCTGTACCATGTGAACAATAAACAATTATTGGATGAGGCTGAGCATGATATCAAGAATTATCCAGACAAGGGCCTTTGCTCGAAACGTTAGAAAACTACTCTTCACATTTCGGCATTACTCATACCTTTCCGATTATTTCAACATTGACCTCGGTCTGGTAATTCTTGGTATCATGCGTTAGCAGAATCCAATAATTGTTTTATTATACATTTAAAACAGCGTTAGATGCAAGAAAAGATTTGCAGTAGAAAGACTCGTGCGATTAGCTTTCCAAACTGCTGCAGGCTATTTTTGCTGTTTTGTAATTTTCGCGGCCGTGAGGTGGTTACGTCATCAGCGTTCAATAATATTTTTTTGGACAGCTCCGTCGAATAATTCACGATATTCGGCGGAAATGATGTCCCGGCTTCCGGACATTGAGAATTAACTGGTGAAATTCGACCAATAACAAACAAGAATGAAGTTTCAATGTATCATGTGATATGACGTGTAAATTAAATATAAACTAAAACATCCGGTTTTGACGGTTTTCCTACAATAACATTGCCCTGAACAAATGCGTTTACGCTACAAAGTGAAGATTGGAAGCCGAAAACCAAACTACTGCTAACATTTGACCAAGTTTCTGGGCAATCGAGAAGAATGAAAACTGGGTTCAAGAATCGAAAGAGGCCTCCTTGTAATAAAAAACAAAATACGCTCATTCATTGCTTGCTAATAATGCAATTTTGCTGTTTCTGCTGTCGAATCGGAAAAGGCGAAAAGCAGCAAAAAAGAAGGCACCGATCTGTAACATTCGTTCATTACTGGGTCCTCTAACTAGGTATTTTTACTTGAAGCCTGCCTTGCCACGCGAAATGTTGTTTCTCAGAAAAATTTTCATCTAGGCAGAAAACGAAATACTTATTAAAATGAGTCAGAAGTTTACTTCTCAAACGTTACCATCAAAGTTAATCGGAGGTACGAAATAAAAACTCGTTTACTTTCTATTTGAAGTCTTATTCATTGGTCAAGCGACTATTTCTTATCCCTCTGGTTCCACAATTAACGATAACCAACCGCGTACATAGAAACACTTCCCACGTGCATGTTTGAAAAAGTACTCGTTAATCGCCAATAATTCTGTTAAATGTACAGGTCAGTGGTCGCTACCATGAGCAAAAGGATCCATAAAGTTCAGCTGTGGCACCATCTTTTGGGGACCCGTACAGGAGCGGATCTAGACCAGTTCAACCAGGTTCTAGAACCTGGTCAAAGTTTTTCCTAACGAAACCGAGTTTTATTTTCGTCTCGTAGTTGCGTAATTGTATTCGATTTTGGCGACTTTCAGCTTCGCAACACGACTTTGGTCGCAACGTAAAATAACCATCTCTCCCTGCATAATGCTTTACGCTTGTATGCATGTTCGCGTGCAAAATTTAGTCGCCGCGCATGCCAATCAGTCGTCTTTCCGTAGAAACATGGTCACACCTCCAAACCGCCCATCCGAACCTGGTCAAAAGTCCTTTCCATTGGCAGATATACACGTTATACATGTCAGATGAGAATCTGTTGCTGGAGGTATGTTCTTATTGTTTTACTATATAAAATATTAACCTAGCATACCATGACGTCACGTCACGTCACAACATAAGATAACATAACGTATAACAAAATTAAGAGAATTTAGCCATTTCAATCACGGTTCCCTCATTCAGGTTATAGATCGCATCTAGCATATGCATTCGGGCAGTACCAGGTCCTTTAAATGCAGGATCTTTGACCGCGAGTTCTGCTGCCATCCCAAACACGCTCAGCGCATAAGCACAACTCTTCATCACATGTGTGACATCTTTTGAATCTCCTGAACAAACAAATGCTGCCACTACTGCCGTCAGTGAACATCCAGCAGCTGTGATAAGTTTAAGAATTGGATCCCCATTTGACACGGTTATCACTCTTGACCCATCTGTCACTAGATCATGCTCTCCGGTTACCACGACAACAGAGTGGCTCTCTGAGGCGAGGGTTTTAGCTGATTCAAGAGCATCCTTAGAACTCTGAGAGCTATCAACGCCTTTTTGTGCTCCATCTATGGAAAGTAAAATAAAACACCAGGGATAATGGCTTGCTATAGTAAACATTTCCATGAGATACAACATGATATAAGATTAGAATAGTGGAACGTCCTGTTTTTTAAGCCTAATCAGTTTGTTTTGGGTCAGTTTGTAAAACCGTCAAATTCGAGAACCAGGCCTGAAAACTGACATTCGCCACACCACTCATTTCACAAATTTATTAGGATGTGGCCAACTAAAGCAGGAAAACGGAAAAAGACTTTAGTATGTTGGTGACTAAGTAGATATTTACTTCTTTTATGCAAACTTTTGTCGCTTTGTTCAAAGAATACCTTGGAATTCTAGTTAAACCTGTTAGTTGGGGAAGGTTAGAGCACATTACTTTCCGTGAAGATGTGCAGTGTTTTGACTCGGTTTCAGAATCATCCTCAAGGTAACATGAACAGAATTTTTCATGAATTGACCTACACGGCTGATGTCAACAAGAAAAGTCAATTGGAGCGAAGTTCGAACTCGTATATTCGAGTTCCCAGTTGACTCGATAGCTCAACTGGTAGAGGACTGGTCTGGTAACCCCAAGATGCGAGTTCGAATCCCGCTGTAGTCAACTTTTCTAGTTGACTTTAGCAGTGTAGGTCATTTCATGAAATGTTCTGTTCATGTTAAACTGAGCATAATTTTGAAACATCACCTTCCAATGCGCCATTACAGCACACTCCACAGTATAAGACTAGATTTTGCTGCTGAAAGCAAAGGACTGGATCGTGGGAGAGGGTAAAAAAACATCTGGGATAAATTGACGTCCCATTTATCGCGAGGACGAGAAAGAATTATAAAAAACTATAAAAAAAAGGAAAAAAGGGTTTCTATACCTGATGTAGAAACAGTCAACCCTGAACAGATGTTCTTTGCCAGAGCCATGATTTCTGAGGGATTTCCTCTTATCACTGTAGGCTTGTGGGAAAGAACCAAATCTGTTGCTATCTTTGTTCGTATACTGGTGGCACCCACTCCAACTGGATCTAGTACCCAGACTTTTCCCATCTTTTGTGCCATTGCCGCAGCTTTGTGCATGGACTTGACCCATGGTGTCGAAAGAGTTCCAATGTTAATCAACAAGGCAGAGGACAAAGATACAAACTCTTCCACTTCATCTTCGGCTAATTGATAAAGGAAATGTTTGGATTAATATTTGAAAGGCGTGATGAATTCTTAAGCCATAAAGCATACACCAGTCGTTGCATACGGGTCTATAACCCGCTCTAATAGTCTATCTCTTTTGAAGTTGTGTCGTACCCACCCTTACGAAAATTTCACGTCATTTCACATGGAAAAAAAATAAAATTGGAACATTTTCCCTCATGAAATTTTCATGTCACATGAATGGGACACCTATTCAAATATAAAATCCCAAATTCACAGGTGAAATTAACCGACTCAAAATTTCGTATGTGAAATTTCGTGAACAAAATAAGTATTTTACATAGGAAATGGAATCTTCACATATGAAAATTAATATAAATGAAATTTTCATTTTACCTATGGAATTGAAACAAGTCGCATATGAAATATTATTTTCAGAAGTGGAATTGCATGTGAAATTTTTCAAAGGGAAGCCCCCATCCTCATTTTCGTAAATCTCTTGAAATCTCTTATTTGTGCATTTATCATCCCTAATGGGTCCAGTGTTACTACAGGAGGAAATCGGAGTACCTGGAGAAAACCTGCGATGCTTGGTAGAGTCAAACTGGACAACACTCTTCTTACATGTGACTAAGGTAACTTTAATCAGATAACTGCACGGAGCAGGAATCGAACCCTAGTCAGAGTGGTGAGAGACACGTGCACTACTACTGTGCCACCAGCACCCCACCCCAGCACCCCACCCCAGCACCCCATGAAAACGAAAATACCGCAAAGTGTTCTGGTAGTTGTACTCTGCTGACGTAATAAGAGAAACCTGCTGTTCAACACCCCCGGCTTTCTCAGGCTCCGTTTAATTATTCTGTTGGCGGAGCTCGTTTTTAGGTCCCAGCATAAAACTATGCATGCTGATTGGTTGCCGAACATTGTGTTTCTAGAGTTCAATGTTGCTGAATGGTACGAGATTTTACGATAATAGACCGGCTGGTCTATACACTTTTTATTTCGGACCGGCGAGGTTTGGCAGGAAAATCTTTAAGGAGAGAGTGGAAGTCAATGCTGGTCACTGGGCAGTGGCAGCAAGCTGTTGGTCTGGTCTCCCTTCTCCTTCATATCAGTTCAAAGAGGATATAAAAGATCCCACTGTATGGTTCAAAAAGAGTAGGGCATGAAGTTTCCAGTGTCATGGCCTTATTCTCTAGATCAACTGCTACAGCCTTACTAGATTGTACTAATGACTGGTACATAAACATGGATAGAAAATTGTTTAACCTTATTGTATTCATAGACCTAAAAAAGGCCTTTGATACTGTTAACCACCAAATTTTACTGGATAAGTTATCACTATATGGAATCAAAGGTAATGCCTACTCCCTTCTTAAGTCCTACTTAACTAATTGTAAACAGAAATGTGAAGTGAATGGATCTATCTCATCTGAATGTAATATTAAATGTGGAGTACCACAAGGCTCTATTTTGGGTCCCCTGTTCTTTTTGCTTTACATAAATGATCTGCCATCATGTCTTGCTCAAACTAAACCCCGGTTATTTGCAGATGATACAAATATTACAGCAGCTGGTAACTCACTGAATGAGGTTGAGGATGCAGTGAATTCAGATTTAGAAAGACTTCGGAAATGGCTTATATCAAACAAACTCAGCCTGAATGTTGCAAAAACTAAATTTATGTTAATTGGGACTAAACCAATATTAAATAAAATTTCTGATAAACAACCTATAATCAATATCGAGGATAAACAAATTGAACAAGTCTCTGAAAGCAAAATTCTAGGTGTAATTCTTGACCAGCATTTGTCTTGGAAAAGCAATACTGACAACATATGCAAGAAAGTATCATCTGGAATATATGCCCTTAAACGTTTGCGAGATTTTGTTGATCAAAACACAATTCGGTCAGTATATAATGCTATTATTCAACCCCACTTTAACTACTGCTCTGAAGTTTGGAATGTATTTGGAGAGACACAATCCACACGCCTTCAGAGACTTCACAACAGAGCTGCTCGAATTATAGCAAATGTACCTAATGAGGTAAACCAAGAAACTGTTCTGAGCATGCTGGTGTGGGAACCTCTAAAAGAACAACGAATTAAAACTAAAGCCAAAACAATGTTTAAAATATTAAATAACTTGGGACCACACTGCCTCAGTGAACTCTTTACATTCAAAAATGAATTGATAAAATACAATCTTCGGAACAACTCAGGCACACTTTGTTTGCCTAAACCTTGTACAAACAATATGAAAAAGAGCTTTATGTTTAATGGGGGTTCGATATGGAATTCATTACCAGAAGAGCTTAGAGCGACAAAATCATTTACTTGTTTTAAAAGAAAACTTGCTGCTCATACTATTCTCTAGCCTAAATTCAGAGGATACAACTGTAAATAGAACAATCATAAACTTATAATTATATTACTTTCAATCTTTGAACTCTTTCTCTCATGAACTTTTTCTAGTGTAATAGTAATCCCTAATGATTTTGTCTTCTGTATTATAATAATTTCTAAAACTTTTGTAACAATTTACTATACTTTTGTAGTAGCTTATAATGTTAATGTGCACGCCCATCGTGGAAATCAGTTTCATACTGACGATGTTAGCGCGGGTAAATAAAGTTCTTCTATCTATCTTCTTCTATCTATCAATTTATGTATACTTGTATTTTCTGCTACAGCATTCACATCTTTAAAACTGTTCCCATTAATGACCTGCTTTAACAAATGAGTCAACAGTACTACCCCACCCTTTGATTACCAATCCATGCCTCTCACCTATAAAATTGAAACCACCTTAGAACTGTACATTTTAATTATGCCAACCTCAGAGGGACATATAAGAGCCTCTTGCAGATAATTTAGGTGTTTCTCACTTTCTCCCACTACCAGGAAGCTTGTGGAGAACTAGTGCTTGACAATGGTATGGCTAAGGGAATGCCTTTGCCTCCCCCATATTTCATGGACTGATAAATTGTTTGCCAGAAATAAACACAAAACACATTAGATTGCCTTGAATCAGAATCTGTGAGCCTAAAACTCAAAATTGAACCAGTAAGTTTATTCCCTGGGCCAAAATTCTCCGTAGCCATACTTTAAGTTTCCAAAAGGCCTCCCCACAAAAATGTAGGTCTGGCCACACTATTGGTTCCTGACAGGATTGTCTTAGAGAAAGGGTGGAGCCTTCTCTCAATTTTTCTTGGGATTGCCTTGCTCCAACCCTTTCTTGTCAGATGCCCAATCTCTGGAGGGGGAAAGGTATTGCTTCTGGAGCTCCCAGCGAATTACTCATCTGGAGATCTATGTTACGTGCCATCCAATAAATGCTACACTAAGTAGGTTAGCCTACTTCTTAGTTCTTACGCAATAAAAAATCATCTCTCAATTTTCTCAGGGAAGCGTTTGTCTCCTTTCCAGAGAAAAAGTCTACCCGTAGAGATTCTGCCAGTTTGTACAAAAGTACTGCAAGGAGTTGCTCACCATGTGCCATGGCTGGCGAAGCTCTGATCGCTAGCAACATATTGGCCATGAAGTCCATCGACACATAGTTGGTGATACATTGGACAAGAGGACATTTGGATTGGAGTTTCTTAAAAGCTTGCCAGCAATCTGTAGCACTACACTTCACCGATTCACCAGTCTCTGAATTTGGTTCCGGTTTCTGAGACATGGCGTTTTGATTCTGTCTGTTTTCCACTCTATTATAATAAGAGCCCCGAGTTAAAAAGACACAAACGACCAGATCAAACGGAAGTACTTCCGGCCACTTTGGTCACGAGCGTGGTGAGTGCCCATCGAGTCGAAACTTGTCACGCAAGATTAGCGTGTGAGGGTTCGACCCAACCATTATGCATCCTCTTGCTTCTGACTCATTGTAGAAATTATCCAAGAAGATATTTGCGACAGAAGACCTGCGTAATACCCGAGCTGTTTCTGAGGTAAGCTGAGTACATCAATGGCAAGAGTAAGTCTTGCGCGCAGCACACGCAATTAACTGCGAATTCACTCTGCATTAGCAATTGTACGAGGTAGTAAACTTGTCAAGCTGATATACATCACTGAACGTCGTGAAGTGCCTGATACAATCAGATGAAAGGCGTAATCTTCGTTTTCGCTCCTTTAATTTAATCCCTCAGGAAGTATGATTGATAATTTGACGACATTTTAGAGTTCCACAGGAAATCCAAGATGTCCGAATGAAGTGACCTTTGCAAAAAGAGACCACCAAGCACATCGGTTCCAGAGGTTTCTTTTCTTCTCACTTCAGCTCTGACACAATTGAACTGCGAAGCCGCGTAAACGATCGAACGAATGGGTTGCTTTACTGCTAAATTCCGGGCAAGCACAAGACAGGCTAATAGAAAAACACCGTCTAATTGATAGGATCGTGAGCTGTTCCCCTTGTCTTCACCACTCTCTCCTTGACCCAAGTAGGCTTTCAGTAAACACTCCTAGAAACGTGTGAACAATTTCACGCTAATGACGTATTTATGCAGATGGAAGTGTTGCTTCGAAATGGCCCCAGAATCCTTCAAATTTATTTTACCCAATCAATTATGTTATCAAAATTTCTATAATTGTTCGTCTAATTCGTTTGGGATTTTTGTTCTTGCAGCCTCATTGCCATCTGTTGACCCTCTTTGCTTCAGGAGGGAATGGATGAGGTACTGGGTAATAACCTCACTTTTACCACAACCTTGTTTGGTATTTGTGGGACCTGTCTCCTATGTATTTTTTCCTATTGGAGTGAAAGGAAAACTGCTGTTTTAGAAAATTTTTTAGCCTCTCAGTGGAGACCAGGGGTGGATCCAGAGTTTTGAGAAAGAGGAGGTTGGAAAATTTTTTCACAAATTCATGTGGGTTTTTAGTGGAACAATTTTAATGCTACTATCATTTCTGGTGATTTTGGAATCTGAAGTTCTTCCACTGACCCTTTCTTTCCTTTGCTGTTTGTATTGATTCTCTTTGAAAGTAATTATCAATCTTCTTCGTTGTCTACATGTTTCATGCTTATGTTTCGTAACAAAAACCGAACAATAAGTGACATGGTAACTAATCAAAAAAGTGGGGGTGTGCATCTGATGTGTCCTTTCCCTGAATTCATTCTTGCAGATTTAAAAAATCATCTTTGCTTAATCTTTTCTTAGCTATCTGTAAGAACCTCATAGTGGAACCCTCGTTGATTTGAGTGAGCAACATTACACCTGTGTGACATTCAAGCAGTGATGGACAAGCTGCCTTCAAACTCAATCACAGAAGAAGATCTTGTCACTTTCCAAAATGATGGTGTGGTTTGTTTACGAGGCGTATTTGAGAAGAAGTGGATTGATCTGTTGCGGAGAGGAATTGAATTCAATCGCCTTCACCCAACAAAAGTAGCAAAAAAGGAGGGACTCTTCTTTCATGACTATGAGACCTGGAACATGATCCCAGAATATAAAGAATTCATTTTTGAGTCTCCTGTGGCAGAGGTAGCAGGAAGGGTTCTTCAATCTTCAGTAAGTAATTTGTAATGTAAACAATCTTACCCCCCAAAAAGCTTTAATATAAACATTTTGTATGTTGATTTTATAATTTCTTTTTATGACTCTTCCCAGTATAAAATTCACTCTTAGGGAACCAAGACCATCAACACTATACACAGTTACAAGAAGTTTCCAAATTCCTCCCCTGTCTGTGACAGACAGGCATCCCATGCAGGTGGCAGTGGTTATGCTCCTAGTCATTTCATGCAGTGCTCAGATGTTGTGGACTAATAGTGAGACTTTAGGATTTGCCACTTCACAGTTGTGCCCTGTGATGCTTTGAGAGCTCTGTATTCCCAGCTGTGTAAACAATTGTGATAATAAGTGTCTTCCCTATTTATCAGGTCCAACCAGGTTGGCCAAATAAGACTACTGGAACCAGTTTGGAGTGTGTTCACACAATACGGTTATAAAAATATTTAATAGAATCTGATGTTTTGTTGCTAAATTTGTAACATCTTCAGAGAATACTGACCACTTTATAGTGATTGATAAATACATTCATAGACAGGAATTTACACTACTAGAGCAACCAGGCAAAGTCAGGAACTAAAATAAGACTCCGTTCTGTATTTTCATTGGGTGCACTAGTTTATTAGATTCATGTCTGTAAATGTATTTATCAATCACTGTGACTTTGGAAATATTCTCTGAAGATGTTGCAAGTTTAGCAATGAAATGTCAAATTCTATTAAATATTTTTATAACTCTATTGTGTGAATGGCTCTTCTTCATATTCTATACTGACCATAAATATTTTTGACCAGGCTAAGATTCCTGCCTGGTAAATCTATTGCTGTTATTTTTCACCTACTGTAAATGTGAATGACAAGTAAAGTTTGTTTTGTCAGTCTGTTTGTTTGTTTTTGTTTCTGTTTGTTTTGTTTTGTTTTTTCTGCTTGTTTTGTCTGTTTGTTTTGTTTTGTTTGTTTGTTTTGTTTTTTCTGCTTGTATGTCTGTTTGTTTGTTTACACTGCCATGGTGTTCTTTCTCATAAGAGGGTGGCACTGTACTCCAATCACGTAATTGTCAAAGACAGTGGCTCGACAAAGGTAACTCCGTGGCACCAGGATCAGGCTTATTACGAGATCGACGGAAAGCAGGTACGCGCCTTATTTATTTAACTGTTGTTTTCCTGTAATTATTCTTCTACGTTAAGGGGAGCTACTACGAGGTTCTCGGATAGCGGAAAACAGGTGAAAACGAAAAGAGAAAGCAAGAAAGAAAGAGAGAGTAAGTATATGAGCGGACGTTTCGGCCAAGATGCTATGACCTTCATCAGCAAATAGAAGTACAACTTTTGCTGCTATTACCAGAAAATATGCTATCATTAACACTAACCTCAAATTCATTAACTCTTAAATTCATTCATTTTATTCAATCGAAGTTCTTTAGGGTAGATACGGAACCGTTTGCCTCAAAGGGCATTCTATAGTGCCAACAGACGACCATTAACACCATTCTACTATACATTAGGGATAGCAAAATTTCAATTACGCAAGAGAAATATCTTGTCAAATTGAAATTTTATTATCCCTAATGTGTAGTAGAATGGTGTTAATGGTCGTCTGTTGGCCCTATGGAATGCCCTTTGATGCAAATGGTTGCGTATCTACGCTAATGAATGTCGATTGAATAAAATGAATGTATTTTTGCGTTAATGAGTTTGAGGTTGGCGTTAATGATAGTATATTTTGTGGTAACGAACAACAAAAGGTGCAGTGTGGAATGACAGTCTTGTAGAAGTGGAATGTCGTGTTTTACTACCAGGTTTTACTACCAGGTTTTACTACCAGGTACTAAGAGGAAGTCGTTGAGATTTTTGTGCATAGGAATATTTCGAACTCATTTTCTGCAATGAGTGGTACCAAGTCTTTTCGGAGAGTAGATTGTACACAGTGTCTATACATCTCGGAAGTATTAATTATGACCAATACTAAGTACTCGAGAGGTTAGTAAATCTTTAATTTTTAAAAAATATTGGTTGACTAATTACACAAATTCAAGACCACGAAAAAAGGAAGGCCGGTTGCTAAGACTTCTGCAGGCTTTGTGGTTATTAGTGTTTCAGTTATCAGAGTTTCATTATTCTATTTCAGAATCATTCTCAGAGATACATGAAAAGAAATTTTTCATGATAATCTAATGCGAGTTCGAGTCAACATTTTTCAGTTGACTTCGGCAGTGTCAGATTATCATAAAAAAATTTCTCTTGAAGTTACAAACAGTATGATCTTATTTCAGCGGAGGCCATTTCTAAAAGAAGTTCATCTTTATTTTAAGACGGAGCTGAGTGTATTTTCATTGTCTTGTCAGGTAGGTTCCATCTGGCTACCAGTCGACCCAGTTTCAAAGTACACATGTCTTCGCTTTGTGAAAGGTTCTCACAGATGGCCTCATTATCTAAAACCAGTTCATTTTGGAGGTACGACCAAGTTTTACGAAATAAAACCTGGAGAAGAGGAAGAAGCAAAACTTTTTGTTCCAGCCCCAGATACTTTCGATAACGAAGATCATGAAGTTCTGTCCTGGGACATGCAGGTCAGTATGAAGCCCCGTTTATACTTGCGGTTTTATACCTTAAGAGTGACATCTTGCAGTATGTGTTGAACTGACGAGAGCGTAGAGGACATACTACAGCGAATCACAAACGGATACCTTGCTGCATAAGACTGTCATTAGTTTATTACATACACCAGGATGGTAATCGCGACGTACAAAATCGCCCATGTAAACCTGCTTTTATGCGTCAATCAATGTCAAACGCGATCATTCACCCGCTTCCTGGGCATACTCGGATATTTGACTAGAGGATATGACATCTGTAATCTCCGAACACCATGGCTAATCCATTTTTTGCATGCAAATTGCCAGGAGGTCTACAATTGACGAGTAAAATCGCTTGGCGTTGACAAGAGTAAAATAATCTGGCTTTAACCTGAGTAAAATGATAAAACTGCCTAGTGACAACTGTGGCAAATTGATTCTTGACTAGATTTTATCCCATTCGTTTCAGCCGGGAGACTGCATCGTATTTCACATGAGGACAGTTCATGGTTCAAATGGCAACAATCTTCCGACCCCGCGTCGGGCATTTGCCACAAGATGGCTCGGGAATGACGCTGTTAAGGGCGAAAGGCCTTGGATGAATCTACCACCAATTTTTCAAAGCGAAATGATGAACCTACAACCAGGAGACAACGTTGTCGAGTCTGGTTTGGTTCCTGTCGTGTGGAAACAAAGAGAATCATAATTACATAATTACCCAAATTTTGAACTGTTTTAATAGTTTAATCTTTATAGTTCAGGGGTCGAAATTAACTTTTTAAGTAGGTCTTAGATTTTTCAGAACTAGGCGTCCAAGAAGAAATCTAGTCGCCAAGTTTGGGTGTTCCTACTAAGCGGTAATATGCAAAACAAGATGACCGAGAAAACGAACATTCGGAATGGTGTATACGAATTATTTAATAACAAATCGAATGGTTGTATAATTGCACCTTTTCTCTTGCAAATATGTTGAACTGAGATTGATTTTTTGGGTCTAATATGCGTTCCCCAAGAGGTTTACAGCTTGGAATATGGTCGTCCATACAGTGGGCAACCATTTTCTGGGATTCGGTCGTCAGTGTTAAATTTTGGTCGTTTCTGACGACTGGACGACCGTAAATTTTGAATCCTGTAGTTGTACATGCATCTTGTATTTAGGTAATTAATACTATATCCATAGTTTAGGAATTATATTCTTGCAATTAATTACTGAAAAGCCTTATTTGGAGCGATTAATAAATTCATTCCTTCCCTCCCTCCCTCCCTCCTTTCCTCCCTTCTTCCCTTCCTCCCTTCCTTACTTACCTACCCACTTACTTTACTCACCCGCTCGCTTGCTTGCCTGCTTACTTCACTTGCCTACTTACTTTACTTACCTTACTAACTTGCTTACTTACCTACCTACTTTACTGACTTCACTTACATGTTTACTTACGAAAATTCCACGTAATTTTACGTAATCACGTGGTCATATGTGAAAACATTGAACGTTTTTTTTTTAATGAAATTTCACATATAGTTATTCACATTTTCAAGTTTCACATATAATTTTACGAGTTTTACACTTGCAGTTGGCACGTGATTCACCTACGATTCACATGTTCTAGCTTCACATGTGAAATCGGGCATGTGTAATTTTCGTAATGGCGACTACGGATTCTTTTTTTATAATTGTGGTAGCTTGGTTGTTATATGTTCAACATACGATGCTCTCAAGCTATTCTATACTCATCGCCGGTGAGATGCTCTAACCATTGAACTACATAGACTCAGATGGTGAGCGAAGTTTACATTTATGTACTGGTCCGTATTGATGGTAGACATGTACTGCCAGTCTGCAAGTCTCGATTTGTCGTCTATTTTTTAGTGTTAATGTTCTATATAGGACGCTCTCAAGGTATTCCACTCAGAAAAACTTTCTGAGTCCCTGACTGGAATCGAACCCGTAACCTTCTGATCGTCGTTGAGATGCTCTAACCATTGAGCTACACAGACTCAGATGGTGAGCGATTGAGAGCATCGACTATAGAACATATAACTAAGCTACCACATTTATATCGTTAACACGAAAAAATAGACGACATATCGAGACTTGCAGTACATATTTCTACCATCAACTCGAACCAGTACATAAATGTAACCTTCGCTCACCATCTCAGTCCATGTAGCTCAATGGTTAAAGCATCTCACCGCGATCGGAAGGTTACGAATTCGATTCTCGTCAGAGACTCAGAAAGTTTATCAGAGTAGAATAGCTTGAGAACGTGCGTGTAAAACATGTATCTACTAAGCTACCACATTTAATAATAAATTGGTTTAGTACTTACCGAGATTAAGTGTATTTTTCTTGTTAACTATCAGGTATTTCAACCCTTATAAAATATTAGATTTTAGTGCCCCTTATTCTCACAATTTCGACGGAATTTTGCGGTGCGCATTTACCAGTTTTACGAGTTGTTGCCCGTCCTTCCTATCGCCTTTCACAATTCTTTTCCTTTAAATACCGGATTCCCAAAGCTCTGAGGTTACATGTTTATAGTTTTAAGTGTAGAAGCTGCGAAGCTTCGTGTATGTGTGAAACTTGCAGACATTTGCATACACGTGCTCAGAGCACATCAGAATTTCGGCACTTACTGGTAGAAGACGCACTAATCCTTCTCCTACAAGCATTCTTCCCCACCACCAAACCACTGGTCATCCCGTTTCTCTTGAAACAAAATGCAGATTTCAAGAGACCTCATTCCATTTCCGTTTAATTCATCATTTCAGCAACTAACTCCAATTCGTCAAAGATCTTAGCGTAAAACAACAAACGAAAGTCGATTCGTCCCCCGGCTGAACAGGGTTTAGGGAGAATTTATTGTCTACGAAGATCTAAGAGACAAACCACGTGCAAAGTTTTCAAATTTTATTTCGAAGTAGGAATAATTACTCTCTGAAGAATGGCATCCATTACTAAAAAAAATACAAAAACGAAAAGTTCAGCTTTGACAGTGATCACCATCAACAAATTAGCAATATCGATCCGACATACTCAAACTTGTAAAGTTTTCAGACGTAACTAGAACCAGCACAACTGGCACAGTGGGGGCGCCAAGTATCGTTCGTTGATTTAAATGTTAGTGCACTGTGGTACAGGAAAACTGTCTGAAGTCACGTTTAAACTTGGAACCACTCAATACAGTAAAACTGACAGTAAATCATGGTCCCATTGTTAAAAGGAAGACAGCAGTGCTAATTCAGGATCAGAAGTTGATCTGTTGTTTTAGTTCCGTGTATTTTGGTTGACAAGTCAACTTCAAATTTGGCAGTATAAAACCTTTTTGACGCCACAAAAACCTGTTAACGAAAATTCCTACGTTTTATAGTAGTATTGTAAGACGTCCACGAAACTTACATACTCCTGAAAGCTGTAAATTGTTTCCTGAATAACCGGCCCAAGCTACACTGAACTGTTTCGTCTAGCACTCCTGACACCCTCGATCATTACTCATCCACGTTCTTGACAGTACCACCTACCATCACTAACTTTTCAGACATGTCCACTCAAAGCTACATTGGATTTCATCTTGACTACGAACGAGCAATAGGTAACTTATACGAATGACCTGTGCACAATCGTTGCAACAAACAAATCTCAGTAAAGTACACAAAATGAGCGATACAAAGAAAAGATATTGCTTTATTTCGTCCACTTTGCTGGGTATCGTTTTTTTGTCTTTAACCGGCTGTTTTTGTCTGGCTCTTCCGTTGTCACAAAATGGTTGTCAACAGCAGAATTTTACCAGTGAAAACAAACACTGCCGTTATATATCTGACATCATTCTTTCTTAGCTAAACCCTCAAAATAACCCCACTCCAGCTTCTCGTTTCCAGTATTTCGCATGATCTCTTTAAAACCACACCTCATCACTGACCATTATCGACTCACTTTACCTTTTTGCCAGTTCCTACTTTGGCCTTTTTCGTTCCCCGAACCTTCTTCATTCTGTTTTTCTTTTCCTTTCTTTGTTTACGGGCGGTCTTTTCTCTCTCCATCAATCCATGCTTTAGTAAATGCAGAACACAAAATCACATTTAAGTTAAAAAACTCTCGAGTTTTCGAGCAATAGAAGAAATCTACGCTATACTATCCATTTCAGTTCGTGGACGCGAAGAAAAGAGTAAGTGAATGAATACATGAACGAGTGGGCAAAAGAGCGGGTGGAAGAGTGAATGTCTGGCTAAATAATTGGGTGAATGAGCAGGTAAATATGTCGGTGAATCTGAATAGGTGCGGGACCGTTAGAGTGGGCGAGTGGGTGAATGGATTTGAGTGACTGGAGAAGGGAGGGGGTGGGAAGCCGTCAAGTGAGTGAGTGATAACCATTAAAGATAAAGACATTTTGGCGCGAGTGGTGTGGAAAATTTCTTGCAACTTCCAATTTTTACGGTAAAAGCAATGCTGTAGTACGTTAGGTTACTTGTGGAGTTTTTAAAATGGAAAATTGTAAAGAAATCTCAATGCAAAGACTCAGTTCTCCTGCCACACATCTTAGTCGAAACTAAGTCAATCCATCATAGTGCATCAGAGTTTAGTCGTCTACTTGGCATTCAGCCAGTATACACAAAAATTAGAAAAGTTGTGAAGAAGCCTTATTGCTTAAAGGAGTGTTCTACGTTCAGTCTAACGACTTCAAAGTTGATAAGGTTAAAAAGTCAGCTTCATCTCCATTCTCCAACACACTGCTCGACGTTTAAACTCTCTTCTTCGGTTTCGATGTATACGAAATTTACGTTCTTGATCTTACAGGAATCTCTTTTGGTTCAGTGCCCATTTACACGATCCAATTGTTATATACGTTATATACGTTAGATCCAATTGTTATATATCAAAAGATTAACAAAATAAAAAAGATTACATTGAAATTAAAAGATTTATTAAAAAAATAATTTAAATGATTAATTAAAAAAAAGTGCAGTGGGGAAAGACTAAAAAGGAAAATAAGAACCATGCGTGCTAGCCCATCCGTAAACCAAAAGAAAAACAAAATTAAAAAAAAGAAACAGAAAAAAAGGAAAAGAAAAAAAAAATTAAAATAAAAGGCTATTCAGAATATCACATGACAAAACGTTCGACGCCCAAGTTACACATAAGCGTTCCAAATCGAATTTCTTGTAATATATCATACACGAGAAGGAGTGTTTCATCAGATATACAAACACCGAGAAGTGTATTGAAGGCGATAGCCGAGTTTTTTAACCAACTTCGAGGTGTTTGGATATCTGATGAAACACGAATTTCGAGTGTATATTACATCTCAAACGAACCCGTATTTAAAGAGAAAACTGAGTTTAAATTTGACGAAATTCTTTGCTAATTAAGATCAGATATCCAAACTACGTCTCGGTACTGATTTCCTTTCTGTTTTGCTCAAGAATTAATGAGTTTGAGATGCTTTTATAAAAATCTATGTAATGGTTGTGCATTAAAGGGTTCAGTTCTTACTTTGTTAACTTTTAACTTGTTACTCAAATAAGACCTAAGTCGTTCATCAGAACAAAATTCGACATATGAATCGACTCTACAATCATAATATTCACACTTAAATTTATAAAAAGTTCAAAGGTCTTTAACTTCCCGTCCATAAACAAGTGGAAGTAAATCTAATCGTCTCAGGCGCTCGTCATAGCATAGCTCAAGCAGCAGAAGTCGCGCGGCTCGCCGTTGTGTTCGCTCTGATGTATCCGATTAACTCGCTGGAGCCTTTCGGGCGTATTGTTACCACTGACCTCTATAACATACCTGGACTGCGGGCTCTGCTTAAAAAGTGTCCGAAAAATGATGGCGTCATTAGAGGTCCTTTTGCTCATGATGACGACCGCTGACATAGGATTTACCACTGAATTACTGCAGGAACGAAGACCCGTTTGGGAAGGGATTTTATACGCTACGTTTTTGGTACGTATTTTCTGCTTTGCCAAACGTTCTACTTTTCTCATTTTAAAGTCCAGCTTGGGGTCTGTTACCGAACTACTCAACCATGAACCACCGGACACTATTTGGTAAGCTTTTTCAAACAAAAACCACAAACTTGAAGTTTATTTTCCTAACTTTTTTTCACCGTGCCTTCTCTCAAATCTCGATATGGACAGTTTTTAATCAATTGTTTACCAAGAATGTTTTATTTTATCGCGTGAATAGCTTGAAGAGAAATGGCAAAAGTCAAAATGGAGACCGAAAGTCAAGGACGAAAAAAAAAATTGCGAATGGGGTATTTGAATTATATAAAGCTTACAGGTCGTTTTCAAGCAGGCTTTTTGATGGGTAGTTACGAAAAAAAGCACACATAGCAAAAAAACCACAACCAGAGGCTTAAAATAAAAGAAATTCATCGATACGAAAACTGGCCCAACGTAAACAAACTTTCACAAACGAGCCTTCTGCCCAGGTATCATGGAGTAATATAACTGGAAATAACTCTTTCTCAAAGGTCAGCGGTATCCGTCATCAGGGACGGTGGAGCGGGAGGTGTAGCTCTCCACTTTTTTCCAAATGTAATGCTGAAACAACCACGCTTTAAAACACTTGTAGTGAAATTTCCCAGACAAGCATACAAAATGCTTTATTTTTTCTCAAGCCCCCCCTCCCCAATCGTAATTCCGCTCCACCGTCCCTGGTCATAAGTAAAAGGACCTCTAATGACGCCGTCGTTTTTTCGGACTCTCGTTGTGATTGTTTAGGACAACCCGCAGTCCAGGTATATTAAAGAGGCCAGTGATTGCTACTTTAGCGAGTGAACCGAAGGCAAGAATTCTGTCTTTTAGACAACATTACATACCCCAGGACAAACAATCGTGTATGACAATCCTATCACGTAAATATGCCCTTATAGGAACCTCTCTTTTTTATATCAGTATTATCCTCAGAGATACATGAACAGAAACTTTTTCATGACAACCTGAAAAGGAAAAAACCTCTCGAACGTAGAGCTTTAATCAATTTCCTCTGTCTCCATGACACACATCTGTACTTCGCTTTTTTACTTACTCTGACTAATCTGAATTTTGGCTCAGTCTTTTTGGCAATGTCTAAATTGTCGTAAATTAAAGCAAAGCCCGTGCTTCTTCCTCCACCAAAGTGAGTCTTAAATCCAAAGCAGAAGATAACATCGGAGGTTGTTTTGTACATTTTTGCTAGCTTGTCACGAATTTCCGTTTTCGGCAAGTTAGCACGACCTGGGTGGATAATATCAACAACCTGGAAAAGAATAATGCAAGTTTCATCACAACTTGAAGAAGGGCATGTAAAAATATAATTTACAGGGGAATGGGGTAAAACCATTACTAGCCGACAACTTAAAGAAACAGAGTAAGAAACACGCTCCGAAGAATACCATCTTGCAAACTCAATATTCAAGCTAATAGACAAGACGAAACCAATAATGGTAATATTTCGACTTTATTTCAAAGTCATTGTTTGACAATGACTTTGAAATGGGGTAAACCTGAACAAAGATTTAAAATGAGTTAAGGTAACTCAAGGGAAGTGAACTGCTATGGTGACACCTAATATCAACATATCACCCACTTCAATTTTCTATGGTTAGCTTCCCCAATAAGGTTGGACTTTTGGTATAAATGTTTTTAGGCTACTGTACAATAAGTTACAGTTTATAACATGCAAAATCAGCTTTATTCTCAATGAATAACAGCAATAACTACAAATGGCACGTTTATTGCCTGTGCTTTTATCAGGTATGTTGTGTAAAGATGATGGACACATAACACAAACAGATAAAATATCAAAATATCATTGTTATTATTTTTTGGAGGAGGGGGTCACGGGTCAAGTGCAGTCTAGCAGTTGCCTGAATTAATAAGGCAATTGCAGGCTCAACTACAATAACTTTAACAGGTCAGCGGTTTGTTGGGGTAAACTAAACTGCACTTCAGCCTGTATTTAACCATTTAACACCCAACGTCTGATATATTGGTCACCTAAGAACAAAAGAATCATTGAGATATCAAAGGGAAAAAAAAGGATAAAAGAAAACAAAAATTCGCACATTGAAGGGTTAATACATATTCATAATTTTATATCTTCCATTAAATGTCATTTTTTTTTCTAGTATCCATATGGTGTAAGTAAAGCTAACTTCAATACAACAAAGATACAATACTAAAAGGAAATAATTCAGACCAGGCTAGATCAATAGCATCTATAGGGGAGGGGTGGTTGCTTCACCACTTTTTGCCCTGACCAGGTATGTAGGTACATCCACAACATTTGCCTGTATGGTAAGGTAGTCAGTTGTGGATTCATTTTGTGTTTAATACCAGAATAAAAATAAAGGTGTAGTGCCTCTATTTAAACTGGATAACCCTATCTGAGGCTCCAGGGTGCAAGTTAATTATTTGGAAATGCAAGTGAAATTTTTCAACCATGAGTAACAGCCATGAAACACTTGCCAAATAGCAAGATTTTTTTTTATCTTCTTGACTTTTCTACAGTTTTGAGCTCATCTAGTTTCTTGCAATAAAATATATCCTTTAAGTACTCAAATACATTCGATTTTGCAAACAGTTTTATTATACATATCAGAAATAAAGTACCCAGAATTGATTCAAATCAAACATGATAATCTGCACCTTGTTTGTATGAGCCCACAACTTGAGAGATCAGTGGATTCTCAGTACCTACCATCACTTCACATATACCTAATGAACTGTGCTTGAAAACAGTGTGGCAGTGAATGCATTTGAGTGTATGGCAACTAAATATGTCCGGGTGACAAGTAAGTATTTTCCATCACTGGCAAAAATCTACTAAACTTGTAAAGCTGTGTGGACCCTTGCTACCAGCTACCTAAGCTGCTCTCTTAAGAGGTCCAGTAAGAGCCACCCCACATGGGTCCAGTGTTATTACAGGAGGAAACTAGAGTACCTGGAGAAAACCTGTGATAAGTCAGACTAGATAACACCCTCCTCACATTTTACCAAGGTAACTTTAATCAGATAACTGCCTGGAGCTGGAATCAAGCCCTAGTCACAGTGGTAAGAGTCATGTGCACTACCACTATGCTCCCAGTATCCCATGATTAAGTCATTATACGAGTTCCAGCTTTCAAATTTAAGTTTATAGATAGCCTATAATGCAAGGAATCCTGTTTCTACTAACAAAACGGAGTGGTTTGTGAGTACCAAGAAATCTGTTGGTACTCATAAACTAACTGTCCTCTGGAAAAAGTAGTTGTGGTGATGATGGCTGAACTAAAAGGTGATGTTTCCTTCATTCTTCTAGAGAATGAAGAAGGTAAAAGGGGGTACAATATGTTGATAGATCTACATAACTTGAGCCTAGTCAATTCAATGCAATTCTGAACAGATCTTTTAAATACCTTTTCAATTATAGCACTTACTATAATCACCAGCTGTTACTAGTAAAAAATAATACCTGGTTATTATGAGTTGCAAATCAAAATACATTCCAGTCTGTCGCACTGGAATGGATACACGTACGTTTCAAGCTGAATTAGTGTTATTTGACACATCACTTGTGAGCAGTGGTTCATACGAATGAGTGGTGCTATATATGGTAAACAGCACAACTGGAAAAAAAAATGTTTTTCACTAACTGGAACCAATGTACATACCATTTGCTTTCGTTGAAGCAAACGATTCGTCAGGAATTTTCGGGTTCTGATGGTCGCTAAGTTTTCACCCTAGATAACAATGAACGAGACAGAGTAAATTAAGTTCGAACTACAGTATAAAATTTTGTAGAATTTCGTTCCAGATTAAGAATGTTTGTCCAATAAATGGCTCATCAGCAACCTTATTCCTACGCTAGACACTCTGCAATATTTAGGCAAATAAATTTTTTCACAAAAACACAGAATTCATTGACCCCACTACTACCGAACTATGTTATGAAATTACAGATTGATTTTGTTGGTTGTGTCGACAGAATAACGTTTAATAGAGTATAAAAGTTGAACAGAACGTCATATGCCGTTTGTCTCAAGAGTTTATTAAGCAAATTTTCCAACGATTGACGAATAATGATAAGGATTCTTGCACAACTATTTGAACTTACGCACCATTTTGAATCGGAGAACAGCCAAAAGAGAATTTGCCGAAAGAGAACTTGGGGTTTGGTGTCTAACAGTTGGAGAGTATGAGGTATATCTGGGGTCTCATAGAGATTGGAATATACATTAAGGTACACAAGGGGACCAATATCAAAGTCTGAAAAATCGCCATCTTGAAAATTATTGAGACCTTTTGCTCAGTAAAACAGAAATTACCGCTTCTGACTGCAGTATTTTTTTATTTCTCGCATTTTTCCCATGATAGTTGGAATGCCAAAGGTTGTTTCAAAGAGTTTTGTTGTTTCGGATACCAGGGATAAAGAGGAATACAATGCAGAGGGAGCTACTTTATTTGTGTACTATTGTCTGTGTGGTCAGCTTGCCTTGATTCTTGACACCACGATAGAGAAACTTCCGTTAAGGAGAGTCGACCATGCTCGGGTTATTGACGTCAAAGCTCATGCTTATAAATTGAGCTCTGTTGAAGGAGATGAAGTGTTTTTAAAACGCGAGAAGGGAGTCGAAAGACAATTTAGACAGAAATGCAAGCATTGTGGATTATGGATATTTTACAGCCATGTTAAAAAGGACAGTAAAGTTACTTTCATCGTGGATGGTGCCCTGGTCCTACAAAAAGACTCAGGTTAGAGAAATGAGATTTCTATCAAATCTTTGCACTTCAGGCAAATGTTAACTGCGCTGAATATGGACATTTAGGACGTTCCTTTTTGATATTTTAAATTCTGGGCGAAGCACTAATTGTAGGTCTTAGGTGTTTAGTGAGGACAGGACTTGCTTTAATATTGTTCTACAAAATTTTCTGGCTTGTGCTTGGTTAGGAGTGGTGGCATATTCAGCCTTGGCTTTCCAGGAGGGCAAAAATTTATCCCTGTCCTGTTACTTGTTAGCCCATTGTTGTAACCTATGGATTGGTTTACTGGAATCGAAATTTACTGGGGCTGCAGGAAGATGATTCACATTAGGGTGGCTGGAAGATTTATACAGGGTTTAGGGGCATGCTTCCCCTGAAAATCTTGAAATCAAGAGTCTCTTTGAAATGCTGTTTCGTGCATTACAGGGCAGGAATTTACAGAATTCTGAAGGTGACAATATGCCATATAAAATACTCCTTCTAAACATGGGATGTCCTGAGCTCATTTGCATTCCATGGAAACTTTGTGCATTAATATTGAATTCTCAAGGGATTCAACCCCTTCTTCCAGAATTTAGGGGGGTGCCGGCCCTTACTCCCTTGTGCTTCCTACAGCCATGATCTAGTTTCCCTTTCTCAGGGTTAATAAAATTTAACCTGGGTTTATATTGATAAACTAAGTTAGATAATTTGATATTAGACCTGAGAATCATTCCTTTTATGGATTGCAGTGGTACAGGAGGAACAGCAAATGTGTTATGACCTGACAAATTCAGTCTCATCTAAATTGTTGGTATTGAATGTCTTATATAGCAGAGGTTGACTGTAGTTGGTAGTCCTGTGAATGCAAGGCTTGATCTCCTTGCCAAGCATTTCTCTCTATTTACTGGTTCCACACTCTACCAACTGAGCTCCAAGGCCAAGCCAGGAGCAGGCCATAGGGCAATGGTATTTATATTTGATATTTTGAAACTAACTAATTTCCTCCATATATCAGCAGAGACTATGTCTGTTAAACTTCCAAAGTCAGTAATTATCTGGGATTATGTGCAGTACTTGAGTGAAGAACAAGGATATATATCAGTGCTATTACAAGTGAATGGCTTTGTTCACTTAAGAGTAGCACTAATATATATCCTTGTTCTTCACTTAAGTACATAATCCCACATAATTATTTCTCTCTGTCTTATTTTTTTCCCTCTGCCCCTTTCCTTGATATTCTCCTTTTGATCTCAGTTTTGGCCCTCTCCATCCTTCTGTGGGAGCAACTCTACCACTGGCTATGCCATTGGTTTCAAGAGTTTTCTTGTCAACAAGAGGTATATCTTGAACCACAACAATTTAAGGCATCCTTATGTGATTTGAATCATCCTTTTAGATGACAAAAACTCCAAGAAACCAAAGAAACCAAAGAAAGTCATGATGACAAAACGAACCAAGGAATTTGGGAAATTCAGCTCAGTAACTGTGTCAACTGTGGACGAGGAAGAAGAAGAGATTGAGCAGCAAGAAGTGGAGACATCCTATGCACACAATGCTAGAATAATTGAGAAACAGTTGGAAAGGAAAACAACTGCACAAAAACGTGCATCTACGAGTGGAACAGACATGGGACATTCTAAAAAGCCTAAGGGGACTTTGATTGATCGCTAAAACTCTAAAATCATTTTTACTAGATTTTGAATCATATATGTCAACAAATTTTGCCATTCAACTCACTTTATTGTGCATGGGTTCAGATCGCTTGGTCTCAGTGTAACTGGAATGAACATCCCTTGTGGCCCATGGTCAAATTCATTAGGCAAACAGCCCCATCTTACTGCTCAGGTCAGTCTCAAAAATTTTTAAAATGGGTTGAGGCATAGGTTTACTGTTGCTGGAGGGGTGATTTAACCCTAATCTTCACACTATTCCAGACCCTGACCCTAATCCTTTCTGAATTTTCCCTTAAAAGATGTTATTCATCTATTTAAGCACATTTTCAAAATTAATATTATTCATCTTTTCAGGGGTAAGACTTTGTTGTATTGCTCCCTGTCCAGTATGCTTTGTGATCACAAGACTCAGTTCCCAGTCTCCCAGCTGACCTAAAAAAAATTGAGACATCAAATGACCAAACTCAGTCAGAATGAAAGACAAATCACTAGAGTTTTCCTGGAAAGTCCAAAAAGCCACTTGAAAAAAATGCACATTAGTTAATTTACTGTTACTTGGTGAACAGGAGGCAGTCACAAGGAAATAGAGTTCAAACTTGTAAAGTACACACTTCCAGGCCTCATTAA
This sequence comes from Heliopora coerulea, assembly GCA_030142905.1. NCBI lineage: Eukaryota > Metazoa > Cnidaria > Anthozoa > Scleralcyonacea > Helioporidae > Heliopora > Heliopora coerulea. Next base: position 128,317 of record JASJOG010000437.1, on the reverse strand, counting down.
GAGGCATACTTTATTGGAAAAGGCAGAAAAAGTATACATTTATGCAGCAATTACTGACTAATTTCACAGGTTGCTTAGGAGATTTGTGTTCACCTATGTTTCCCTCAAATACCAGCATCAGAAAAAGACAAAATAACATGCTGTAAGGTTTAGTAACACCAATGAACTGAAAAATTGAACTTCATAAACCTTTCTTCATGTTCTTCATCAGATACTGATAAATAAAGTTTTGTTTACCTTACTTTTTTGTCCAAAGCTACAAATGCTCAAAATTTCGTGGCAGCCATCCTGATTGTAATCACTAACTTTTATAATATATGGTGTATTATAGACATCAGTGGTCTGTGTGACCAGGTTCCTACAGAGGCAGTTTACCAAATCAGGTGGCAAATGATTACTAAATCATAATCCAAAGTCACCCACCCTGACTTGGCTCGCCACAAGACTTCTTTGTCATAACTGTGAGAATAACTTCATTACAACTGCATAGCTGCAGTTCCTAACACTTATAAGTTTCAACTATTCTGTAATGGTGGAATGTCAGATGGCGAATTTAAAAATTGAGTTTTAGAAATGGATGAAATAAAATATTGCCAAATTAATCAACAATTATACCAAAATTTAAAAAAATTACCAAAATTAACTTAAATTACAATGTCTGCTCACAAAGTCAGTGGTCGTAACCATAGATACGGTCGTAACAGGTTGATGTTTCCATGGGTTTCCGCTGAAAACGAAATATGGATCGCAGGCAGAAATACGAAACTCACAGCCGAAGTCATGGTGGTAATATGGTCAACCTTACTTCAGTAGTTTTAGGGAGGCCTCCGCATCTTATATATGGAGTAAAAAGGGGGAAAGTGCCGAGTTCTTTAAGGCCTCATGTTATACTCAAAAGACAGGCGTTAGGAAGTAAGTATATGCACTCATTTGCAGTTGAAGATTCGCTTTTTAGCTAGATCATTGTCGTACATTTTTTAACGTTTTAAGGTGCCTCGTGTACAGAGGAAATGTCCCGAATGATGAACTGCCTTAAAAAAGAAAATTTTGTGGACCACAAATGTTCGAAGGAAATAATCGAGTTTTTAGGTTGTGCTCAAACATCGGTATGTATCCGAAAATTGTTGTTACTATAAGTACAGTATTCAAGAAGTTAAAGAGCAAGCACTTCTCCTTGCTGAACTTTTAATAATATACATGAAAAAATTTCTCGATTCTAATTGGCTGAGAGCAGTGCAATTTCAAGCCAACACAGTGCAATAAAAAACCTGGTAAAACAATAATTTGTACTGAAATACCTTTTTTGGCCTTGTATTACCTTTTCATGTATATGTGTTATTTAAATGATGGTAATAGCAAGATTTCTCATGCAGTTTTTTAAAAACGCATTTGTGAGTTTTTTAAAGACCTCAAATAGTGCTAGTCCTTTGGGCTTATGCTATTTTGATAGTCTTTGAAAAACTCAATTGTGCATGTTTTTTTTTGAAATTACACTGAAAACTGTACATGGCCTTGGGTGCAAACTGGTTTCATGAGCAGATTTTGATAAATTTTCAAAAAGATTTAGAATAGATTGAATAATTAATTTCTTTTTGAAAAAGTTAATGGTAAAAGGGTTAACAGGCCCTGCTATACAGCTGCCACAAATTAACCCTTCAACTGGCACTATTTTACTCATCAAAAGAAGACCTCCCAGAAAACTGTGATGAAAATACCACCAACCCTAAGCCTTACCATAGTTATGGCAACAAACTGCCAGTTGTATTTTTTTGCTTTAGCAATTTTTCAACTAATCCAAGCAGATTTACAGATGAGCACTATTCTAGGATTTGGGGTTAGATTTAGAGTTACAGTTAAGTTTTGGTTTTGACCAGGGTTGTCAGCCATTTAAAAGGTGATGACAAGATACCTTGCTGCAGGTTATTTTATGAAAACATCTTTAGAACTGGCAGGACATGTAGCTATAAAATAAAGACTACTGTACCTGTTAAAAGCAGGTGCTGACTATAAGGGTAAATGTTACCAAAAGGCTGGGCTGCAACAAGACAAAATGTTTGGGGGACTTTCCTGGCATCATGCCCAAGCCAAAGGACACTTGAGCAACTTGAATGAGGCTATAAATAATTAGCTAAAACAAACCATGATTTTACAGAAACAACTATTGAAATGTGTAATCATTTAAATGAGATCTAGTGTTCAGTCATTTTTATCTGAATGGAAAGTCCAGCAATCATGGTCAAAAGACTTTAGGACATTAGCTGTTTAACACCATAGCACTTGCTAGTCGTATAAATTAACTGTAAAACACTTATGATTCCAACACTTTTTTATGCAAATCATATCTCCATTCCTTTTTTAAAGAAAGTTTATTTTTAAGCAAACCCAACTTATTATGAAGCTCATGAAATTGAGGGATTTTTCTCAGTGTTCCAACACTATTGACCAGGACTGAATATTTAAAATTCCAAATTCTGTAGATTTTCAGGTATTAATCATTTGTCACCATTGTTATCACAGCTTGCGTGAACTTCATGTTGACCAACATTCTGAGAAATTAAGGAATCTTGAATGAAATGTACTGATATTTTGATCTGTCAGGTCTGCAGGCAGTGGCACTGGTTGAACCAAAAAAGGTCACTGGGAGAGGACACAGTGAATTCAGTCTCTGTAATCTGCCACTAAATGGACTAAAGTTGTATGGTGCATGTGTGAGGTCATTGACCAAGACCAATGATCTTCTTTCTTTCTGTTTTAGATTCAGAACAGGATGGACAAGAAGTCTGTTCAAAGTGGATGGACACACAATCAACTTAATGCTGTGTTAAGAGAAAACACTTTAAAATTGAAGAAGTCCAGAGTCAGGACTTAGCACTTTGTGAGAGATGCTGGGCCACATTATTTTGTTATTCATGCCAAACAAATGTCAGCATTTTTGTGCAAGATCCGTCTTGAGGAAAATTCCTTCAGAAAACAAATATTAATTTGGTGAAGTCCATTTAGAATATTATGAAATATTGCAATCACTTGTGCTATACCAACCAACAGGTATCCCAGAAATGGTGGTGGCTGCTCTGAAATTTGTAGATACTTTTTTTAATGATAGCAACTACCGACCTGTGGCCAAATGTCTTTGAAACTTCATTTTCTGGACAATTGTTGAACTAAATGGTTCAAATGACCTGCAGAAGGTTGTTGCAAATTGCTTGAAATGGACAATGTTGGATAAATTTACTTTATCTGAAAATAAAATTATAACACACTAATTATGAATTGAAAGTTACTCAACAAAACTGTGCACAAATAGCAAATTATGAATTACTGTGCACAAATAGCAAATTATGAATTACTGTGCACACATATCACTTTTCCATGATAAAATAAAGTACGACCACACCTTGGGACTACTACAACAAGTTTTGTGGTCAAAATTACGAGATGATTTTAAGAAGTACCAAATGGATTTCCATGTTTGGATACTGTGATCCAAACATGCAGGATGTTGCAAGACTTGACAAAAGTGTTTTTAACTTTTGACAAGGAGGAAAAACAAGTGTGTTTCTATTTTAAGCTGTTTGAATCTCAGTATTCAAACACAAAACCCCTGTTGCATGATTCATAAAATAACAGACTGAATGTGCAAAACAAACTTCAGTACACTTATGGCACAAAATTATTTCTCCAATCAACCAATCAGGGCTTGTAAACAAGTCACATTATTTTATAATACCAAACAATGGATTGACAAAGTAACCGTTACCATTTTAATCATTAATCAGTGGCCACATGCACACTTTGCGGACCTATTTCTTGAATAGAGCTACCTTCATGCCTGATGCAAAGTGCAAATTTTTCAGGTTTAGTTAAATGTGCACACCCAGCCTAAGTATCAGGATCTTGTTCCTCCTGCCTCCCCCCACCTGAACAAGTTCTGGGGGGGCAGGACAGGAGGAACAAGATCCTCATAGTTGGGCTAATGTAAGCCTGCCAGATTTTACGTGCTTTATGGGGGAGGTCTGCTTAATCCCTGTGAAGAGACTCAGGTATAATATAATAAACTTAGGAAACTCATAATATAATTGTCCTTTATTACTAGCCAATTACTATTACCTACTATTACTTTATTACTCTCAACCCTCTACTTCTCAGCGACAATATATTATTAAATTCGATTAGCTTTTATCCACACAGTTATTCCTGCCAAATTATGGCATGACTGTAAATATAAAAACATTTGGAAGCTACATGATCTGAGTTGAAGCATCCACTTCGACGATAAGTCCAATTTCCAATTACGCTGATTGATACATACAGAGATACCAAATAATCTTACTTTCATTCTCTCTGCTGTAACTTCACTGGGTCACGTCAGACCTGAAAATTGAAAGTAATTGACGTTTTAGTGAATTTCATTCACGATTAACGATTGGTCCTTACGTGAAAGACACAAAAACAGTATCTTGCACGAAGTAGTAAATTGTGAATGACAAGGTGGGATAGGGCCAACCAGGTGACAAAATAAGGTCAGTGTCCTATATGTAGGTCACCTCTAGGACAAAAGAAAAACAGTAAACAAAAAAAAAAAAAATTGGGGCGTTCAAGGGTTAAAAAAGTGCTCCGGGGTATACAAATTCCGTGTGGTGATGCAATCTCGTAACCACAGCGTTGCATGGTAAACAGACAGAAGAACAGTAAGCCAATAATTCTGACGAAGGAAAGTTAGCAGTCGAGTGTACTGTAAATGCTACTATGTTCCATAGACTGAATAACAAACCGATCACTACCCCTGCTGCGCATGGGCGCATGGGGTAACAAAGTAAACGACTTTGATCTCAAATAATACGAAATTCCGTAGGTCCAAATTGAGGTCACAAGACATCAAACTATTTAATTTTTTCCATAAAAATGGGGATCGGTATAACGTTTCCTTCTGACTTACATCACTTGAGAGACATTGCATTGTTCCCTTCTGACGTCACTATTTGTTTTGACGTCACGCAGTTGTTCACAAGAATTTATAAATATCTACGGCGTAGGATCAGAGAAGGATGAGAGATTGGGACTCCGCGAAGCGTACACAAAAACAAGTGCTTGTGCGGTGAAAACACTCTATTTCTCAATGAAAGTATTCTTTTACGCATTTTAAAAGCTCTCCGAACCTTTAAAAATACGTAATTATAACTTTGATGAATAATGATGAATGTCAACGAAACGGAGCACATGGTCAGTGGCTCTAGAAAGAGTTAATCTCGAATAGTTGCAGGTCGCAGGTCCAGAAATTTCAACTAGTTTTGAGGAGTTCAAAATTCGAATTACAGCGGCAAGAAAAAATAGTAAGATGAGATCGCGCATTGTTTACAGCTACACGTGTCGATGCTGCGGTGCATCGTATTTGGGGCAAACACGCCGCCATTTGCATACACGTATCTCGGAGCACAAAGGAGTCTCGCCATTGACGGGAAAGAAACGGGCTATTCATTCACGCTCAAGCGTTCTTGCCCATACTCATCGAACCGTACATAGCATCTCTCCCGACGACTTTACTATTAGTTCTGAGAATATCAACAGAATGGAAGCTACTAAAACCTTGGGTATTTCGGTTGATGAGAATGTTTCCGCTAAACACATTGGTAGAAACGGTAGCCTTAAACAGCTTTAACAAGTTACTGTACTGCTTCCCTTTTATCATTGTTCTCTGGTCTGGAATATCAGTTCGACCAAATTAAAAAATCAATGGCAAAGACAAAGCAGGCAGTATCATAACTAGAGATAGCTACGACATACCAAGTGGGAGGCCAAGGCCCCCTGACCCCCGCTTCCGACGCCCCTGGAAGCAAACATCAAAAAATTTTGTTTCGCTCACGCAAACGGCACTGAATAGAATGACATGACAACGAGACAGGTACAGCGTGCTGGGCCACAAATAATTTTTGTGTTAGAAATCATTTTTGCGTAAAAGTGGTTTGCATAAGCAGCGACAAGAGCCGTCATCCACCTGCCTCAAATGTCTTGATCACATCGTCTTATGACGTTTTTCTTGTAGTTTCCACTTCACTTAAAACTTCGTTCAGATTAGCCAGTAAGAACTCGGCATCATCGCGGCTGAAGCACATCGGAGGTTTGAATTTCAATACATTTTCGTCAGGTCCATCGACGCTAAGAATTATGAACCTATCCTTGAGTCTATAAGAAGAGAACCATATATGTTTGTACTTCAGCAGAACAACAACTTTGAATGGATATATAACCAAAACCAGACATCAGAAACTAGTAAAATGTATACACATGTTTCTTATCCAGATTATTAGCCAGAGCCAACTTTTTAGGCAAATTTCAGTCCATTAGTCTGTGATTTACAAGTACATATTCAATTAACAAGCGCAATGTTTTCACTTAAAACCTTTTCCCTTTGGAAATAATCTAACCTATTCAATGCGACCAACATCACCGTAATGCTGTAATACCCGGATGAAAAAAAATAGAAAATAGCTTTTGTGTTTCTGCGCTGTGATAGAAACATGAATAACGTGACCTCAACCTGGAAAATGCCGAGTGAAAACACGAGGGTTAGCCGAGGTTTGTTCAGATACTTTTCCGGTTGAAATGGCGTCGTCAATGTTTCTATTACAGTGCAGAGACACGAAAGCTATTTTCGATTTGTTTTATAAAATAACCAAGGCTGTTTTTGAATTTTCGTTAAGTCATCCATTTCTCAGTACTCTGAAAGAAAACGAGGCTTGTCCATTCGGAGCGGGCGTAGGACGCGTGTTATTGTATAAAACCAATAGAAAATATCTCGAGCCTGCCTGAAAATGATAAAAACATGAATGGCGCCATTTCAAGCGGAAAAACGCCCAGTGGAAACATGAGGCGTCGCCAAATCTTTCCCAGGTATTTTTCCGGTGGAAATAGCGTCCTCAGTGTTTCTATCACAATAAAGTGACACGAAAGCTATTTTGTAATTGTCCTATAAAATAACCATGGTTCCCTCGAGTTTTCATGACGTCATCTGTGTCCCTGCATTCGACTACAAAATGAAAATGACGTCAGCGTGTTTCTGTTCTCTGAGGGAATAACAGGCTCGTCCAGTCAAAGCGTGGTTAGGATGGGTGTTATTGGTGCACTTACATTTTTTTAAGCGAATATTGCGTCAAGTAGTTTAACGATCACCTACTTATGTTTCACAAGTGAGGCTTCAACTGTGGCAGGAGTTCGGTTTTCTCTATCCGTGACCAGCTCAATTCCAATAAAAAATCCTTTACCCCTAACAGTAAAAATGACAAGAACAAGAAGAAACGTTGACTGTTTTTCTTAAGACACACATTGACCTTTAATTTGAAGGGACTGCTGGTCTAATATTTTGAACAAATTGAATTTTTTTTGGGAACAAGGGGAATGCTTTTTGAATCTCGTTCAGTGGATATGGTACTGTAGTATTAGGCAAAAGAAAACACCAATATTTGGAATCTCGTTCACTGCATATGGAACTAGAGCATCACGCTAAAGAAAGTACCAACTTTTTTGAATCTCGTTCAATGGATATGGAACTAAACATGAAACTAAAGTACGAGGCTAAAGAAAATACCTATGTTTTGAACACCAATACCAATACCAATACCAATACCAATACCAATACCAATAAAATTTATTTAACGAGGGTAACACAATTACAAAAAAATATTTGTATTCTTCCTTGTGGCCCTCAAATTGAATCTCATTCAATCGATTTGGAACTAAATATGGAATTAGATATTTCAATATTTCTTTCACGTATGCTCAGATTGGAGAACACACAACAAAGTGAAACCAACGGTACCACCTCGTCACATCGCGACCCCTAGTTTCCCCCATTTTCTCCCTGGATCTGCCTAGTGAAGCGGGGTCTCGGTTGGCACAATGGTCGTGCATTTGACTTTAACATTCATGACCGTTCGGTTCACGGCGTGGCTAACTTTTGAAGTAGAAACAATTCAGTAAATTGGTTCCCATTTCAAAAATTCGGAATTGAAAACTAAAAACAAAATAACCATAAACCATGACGAACAACAACGTTAAGTAATGCAAAATAACACTGTAAAGTGTATCACTTTCCCGTCAAAGTAGAAAGCACCAGTTGGTCAGAACCCATATACTTCATGAAACTTTCCACTTATGTAACAAAGTGGCAAAATATAAGTGTCTTTTGAGATTAAAAAGCATCTATAGTACCTAACATCTCCTATAAGAGGATGCACTTTCTGAAGCTCTTTTAGATGTTGTATAACGAAGTTGCCAACTTCCAGAGCTCTCTCTTGTAGTTTTTCTTCTTCCAATACGTCAAGGACAGCATGAGCCACTTCACAAGATACTGGATTACCGCCAAACTAGAAAACACGAACGAAAGTATCGCAAATTATTCTTAATAAATCTGTCACTAACGTTTACTAAGATGCAGTCGTTGTTGTGAAAATAAGAAATCGCCAAACATGGAGTTGAAAAGGGCTGCATGGTTGAATTCGAAACATCACATTCTTTTTGAGCTTCAAGCCCGCACGTGATCAGCAACGACACTATGGAATGCACACCACTGAAATATACTCGACTACGAATGGCTAAGCGACTGCATGGGGCGAAATTAACTTTTCAAGAAGGCTGGCCATTACGCAACCATCTTTCTAGATCTAGGCGCCCAAGATGAAATCTAGTCACCACGATTGAGTGTTAATACCCGCAGTAAAACGCAAAACAACATGGCGGAGAATACAAACACTCGGAAGAGCGTGTACGACTCATTTAATAACATATGGATTGGTTGTATAATTGTACCATTTCTCATGCCGAAGTCTCGAACAGACATGGTTTTTTAGGTCTGTTAAAATCAGTTGTCCAAGAGGCAGCTCAAAATATGGTCGTCCAATGGGCAACCATCTTCTGCGACTTTGTCGTCGGTGTTAAATCGTGGTAGTTTCTCACGACTGGACGACCGTAAATTTAGGGCCCGGGGAAATGCAATAAATTATGAGAGTGTTTACACCGGTTTTAAAGCAAGGAAAACTTACTTAATCATTAAATAACCAGAAACATGTACTGCTTCGCACAGATAGATTACTTCTTTCAAACTAACCGTGTTAAAGTAGGACGCCCCTGTTGCATAGAAAGAATCCGCTATTTCTTGCGTTGTGACAACCAAAGATACCGGATGACCGTTGGCTATTGGTTTACCCATGGTCACAATATCTGGAACAACGTCTGAATCACGAAACAGAATTATATAATTATACAGTGACACAGGAGAAATGCACGAGACTCACACCACTGTAACTAAAGCTCATTTCGGCTCCGTGCACTTGTCTGATTAAAGTTACCTTGGTCGCATGTGAGAAAAGTGTTGTCCAGGCCATAACTAACCTTGCCCTTCAAAAACCCAGAAATTCTCGCCAATGCGGCCAAATCCAGTTTGAACCTCATCAGCAATACAAACACCACCAGCTTCACGAACATACCTTTATCGAGAAGTAAAAGAACAATTAAAGAGCGGGCAAATAACACATGATTAAAAAATAAGTAATTAGTTTCTTCAATAAATCGCCTAGTGATAAACCAAGTGGAAATCGTTGTTTAATAGCAAGAATTAGGGCCTAGCAGAGAATGCGCATGACAGCCATAAGATCTAAGGTTTTAAAACATGTTTAAGTCTAACGTTTCGTTGTGTCGTGCAACATCATCAGAGAGTAGCAAATCTTTATGACAATAGGCTATATATACATCCATACGTACCAAACTATATATTCTACAGCCAACCTGAGTCGCATGTAATGCATACCCTACCATCATAAATATTTGCTACACTATGAGATGTTGCGAGACGCGACGGAAACGTTAGAATTAATCATGTTTTAAAACTCATAAGATTTTATGGCTGTTATACGGATTCTCTGCTGGGCCTTAATTTTTGTTATCAAAGTAAATAGTTTATATGTAGTAGTACGCGACTATTTGTGAGAACACCACGTAAATTATGAGTTTTTGAGCATTCGGCCTCTGGCCTCGAGGTTTTATAGCAAAAGCTAGGGTTAGGGTTTGGGTTAGGGTTAGCTCCAGACGCGGGTACCAAGTAAAAAGCAATCACATACATTTTTAGATTACAAATGTGTCGCTTTGTTTTTAGGAATCCTAACTCGAATCCTGACTCGAATCCCAACTCGGGTGACCAAGTTACTGATGCTTACAAACAACTACATCTAAGAATTATTAGTCCTTTAAATATTTTCGTCCATCAACTTTAGTCTCGCTGTTGTTTAAAATGAATAATGATACAGTATTCATAATCTCAATGCACAGTAAACCCTAAATGTGACAAACTGCAAGGTTCTTACTTGAAAGCTAGTTTTAGAAAGCTTGGAGGATAAAGAATCTGTCCACCACATCCTTGGGCTGATTCTGTTAGGAATGCCGCAATCTATACAAAGTAAACTAGGTTAATATTTACATGCCGGTAAAGGAAAACAATCTCTCTCGTAGCACTCTATCTTTCCAGAAAGACGGAAGTAAACACAGGAATTTTGAATTTAATATGTTTGTCGCAATGAATTATATCTAAGTACATTAACAAAAGGCAACAGGAGAAAGAAACAGGGCAGTGGGTCCCAATTGACATCGGACTCCTGGTACAGTAACTAAAATACATTAAAACATAATAATTAACATATAGTAAAATGATTATATAGTTAAAAAATTACTGTGTTTCATCTGGAAGAACATGCTCGATTTCCAGGGTTTTTTTTGTGTAAAATATATGTAAGCTATAGTTAAAAAAAAGTAAGAGATAAGGAACTTTTGCAGTCTTTAAGAAGCTTATTCCATTGTGTGATCACGCCAATGAAATAAGAATTCTTCAAATAATCTTGTTTAGTGAACTTTAATTTGTAATTATAGAGATCCGAGTTTCGAGTTTTATGTGTTGATGCCAAACACCTTTGAGTTTGGCCGGTGCTGTTTCTTCGCCACAAAACGTGTGAACGCCTGAAAACACAGCTTTTATGGCATTCATGGATACGCTCACTTGAAAATTGTGACAATCGAGTGTCTTTGATATCGCATTCTCTGCATTTTAAAAGCAATATTGTGCCATGATTGCTCGAATCGTACTGTCTATATCTCACCAGCTTTGACGGAACATCCCCTGAGCTAAATTCAACTGGACTGCGAGTCTACAAAGGCTTAATGTTGGGTTCTCAATCATGAGACGATAAACCACCGGTTGGCTGCGTCCCCCTGTGGAGACAAAAGGCGCCTGGAACCAAACTAATACTCCTTTGCTGTTCGTTACCAGAAAATGTACTATCATTAACGCCAACCTCAAACTCATTAACGCAAAAACTACATTAATTTTATTCAATCGACATTCATTAGCGTAGATACGGAACCATTTGCATCAAAGGGCATTCTATAGCGCCAACAGACGACCATTTACACCATTCTACCGTACATTAGGGACAATAAAATTACAATTACACAAGAGAAATATCTTGCAGAAATATCACGCCGAGGGTGACCCCGGTAAATTCATAGCTATGTGCCTGTGCCCACCCAAACTCATTGGGCTGGCTATGTCAGTGGGTCGAGCACTGGTTTCTACTTCACGTCATATACTCCATGTTGCTGTTTCCTGAATAAAAGTTTTTTTAATCATTTTGGTTTGGTAGGTGCAGCAACATGGCCGCAATGCTCTCTGTTATTTTAATCCCTCGAGATTGAGTGAAAACACTCCATTAAACAGTAAAAATTCACGTCTCTTTACGAATCTTTGGTGTATTTTTCCCAGTCACACATTCGCACCAATTCGCAAATAATTAAAAAAAAAACAAACAAATGTCTGTTCAGGGTTTTTGACCATCAGCGGGGAGTGTTCTCTTTACCGCCCAACTGGTCAGGATGATAAAAATACTGAAATGATAGATAAACGTTCGTCAAGCTCTATTCTCAGAAAAACCGATTTCTGAGTCCCAGACGGGATCGAACCCGCAACCTTCTGATGACTGGCGAGACGCTCTAACCATTGAGCTACCAAGACTCGGATGGCGAGTTTAGAGCGCCTCACCGGTCATCAAGAAGGTTGCGGATTCGAGCCCCGTCTGGGGTTCAGTAATCGTTTTTCTGAGAATAGACTTTTACGAACGTTCATCTGTCATTTCAAGATATCTTCAAGTTCCCATATTTCTATAATATATATCTCAATGAAAATATTCTTGCCTTCAAGTAAATGATGATTTTTCTTTAATTAGGTATGGGTGTAACTCGCCTAATAAAATTCCTTCACGTAGGTGTGATAAACTATACTTCTTGTAAATCATCGAGTTACTTGTAGTAAAGAAGGTATTAGTTTTGCCGAGGTATATGGCTACGAATGATTGACGAACGTTGGTCAAGCTCTATTCTCAGAAATACGATTTCTGAGCCCCAGACGGGAATCAAACCCGCAACCTTGTGATGACCGGTGAGACTCTCTAACCATTGAGCTACCAAGACTCAGATGGTGAGCTGATATACAAAATTTGTCATTTACTTAAAGCTTATTACGAGTTTACTTGATTTTTTCCCGTTCTTTTTTTCACTGGTTTCTTTATAAATACCAATTATTTTTTTCAAGTAAGTGATGAAAAGCATAGCATGGTAAACATTAAGGTAGACTGAATATTTTAAAACAATGAAAAAATAGGATAGAGCATTCAACTGAACTTCAGTGGCCATTTAAATTAACGTATTTGCAGTTTAAGTGCTAACCTTCCTTCCATCTTTATGTGTATTATCAATCATCGACTTCAGTTCCTTGGCGTATTTTTCCCCAGTTCTTACGTCATTTCCTCTGTACATCCCACGATAAGAGTCTGGTGCCGGAGCTACGTGAACGAAGTCCTTGTCGCACACTTTGTTCATCTGTTTCATTTTGTATGGCGAACAGTCCATTAAGAGATTGGAATGACCATGGTAGGCACTACATAAGAGAAGATAGCATCGACACAATTCAATATCAGTGTTGTACTGGTGAATGAAGATGTAAGTACACTACAATTTCACAATGACCCATTGCCGTTTTCCTAAAGGTAAAGCACGGAGGACATTTTTGGATTTCTCTTTATTCAGCTGATTGAATTTAATCTTCATTGTACAATTTTGCTCGTTCAAAAGATAAACTAGGCTCTCAATCCACTACATCCGCATTAATAACTATCCAAATGATACTTTTATTGTCATAATATTCGCTTTTAAAATATATTAAAAATGGCTAAAAAGTTTTGAATATTAAAAGAACTAAAGCATAACAAAACGTTTTCGACTGAAAGTCATCATCTGTGCTGAAAATTACAAGCACCACAAACAGCAGTCTTTTCTTATGTCCTATGTAATTCCCTGAGGGAAAACTTTCGCTATAAAACAATTTATTCGCTTATTTAATGATGGTCTTTTTTGGTAAGTAATTAGTCCTTCCATAGTTCTTCTCTTAAAAGTGAATTTTCAATAGCCAAAATGTCTCACGTGAATGACTGTGTGGGATTCTTCTTTAAACGGCGAGCAGCTTCTGGGTTGTGTTTAGTTTTGTCACGTTCCGTTTGTTATATCACGAAATTTCTTACAGTTTCTCCAATGTACGATTCTCGACATAAGCATTCCCCGGAATAAACCACATGTGACCTGTGGGAGTTTTGTCTTTCAAATTAAAAAGGGTTTTGATTTCTCGTATTTGCCGTAAGACAATTACAATAAAACGATTGATAGTAAACGAGATGAGTTTAGCAATAAAATTCTTCTTAATATGCACGCTCTCAAGCTGTTCTCTCAGAAAAACTTTCTGAGTCCCTGACGGGAATCGAACCCGTAACCTTCTGATCGCCGGTGAGGCGCTCTAACCATTGAGCTACAAAGACTCAGATGGTGAGCGAAGGTTAAATTTGTGTACTGCTTCGTATAGATGGTAGACATATGTACTGCCAGTCTGCTAGTCTCGATATGTCGTCTATTTTTATGTTAATCAATGATGTGTTTGTGGTAGCTTGGTAATTATGTTCTTAATATGCAGCTCTCAAGCTGTTCTCTCAGAAAAACTTTCTGAGTCCCTGACGGGAATCGAACCCGTAACCTTCTGATCGTCGGTGAGACGCTCTAACCATTGAGCTACAAAGACTCAGATGGTGAGCGAAGGTTAAATTTGTGTACTGCTTCGTATAGATGGTAGACATATGTACTGCCAGTCTGCTAGTCTCGATATGTCGTCTATTTTTATGTTAATCAATGATGTGTTTGTGGTAGCTTGGTAATTATGTTCTTAATATGCACGCTCTCAAGCTGTTCTCTCAGAAAAACTTTCTGAGTCCCTGACGGGAATCGAACCCGTAACCTTCTGATCGCCGGTGAGACACTCTAACCATTGAGCTACAAAGACTCAGATTTTTTATAAGTTTTAACTGGATTAACTGGATAAGATATATACAGTAGACGAGTTAGGTAAAGCTGAAGTGTCTATTTATACGTTATATCCCTTTCAGCTAGCTAAGCTGTTCTCCCTAGAGGTCCAGTAAGGGCCTCCCCTCAAGTCCAGTGTTATGACAGGAGGAAACCAGAGTATCTAGAGGAAATCTGCGATGCTTGGTGGAGTCAAACTGGTCAACACTCTCCTCACAAGTGACCAAGGTAACTTCCCCAAAAAATGTTTTTCTGTATGAGTCTGCAACTTTTCTTCCTGTCTGAAATATGGGTCTGAATTTATTTTGAGGAATATTTCTGTCAACCGTTCACCCGCAGACGTCATTTAAAAGTGACATTTATTGTAAGTAGTATCATGAGTGCCTGTGATGTGGGTTGAATAAGGTTTCTCCAAATTAGGCAAATCAACCTTGTTTTGTACCAACCAGACAGTTCAAGTTACCATAACCTCTAAGACAAAGAAAATGCAAATGAAGACCCAGAAATTTTGACTTTCCTACAGATGGCTTTTGATTTTGTCTTCCTCTTCCTATCACATGCTTTTATGTCTCGAGGCCAAATTGAGTTCCATAAATATTGTTGGACAATGTTCCTATCACACGAAAAATTTCACCAAAAAATTAAACTTCTATTCTATATTTCAACATTTTGCAAAATAAATCACACGAGTGCTGGGATCCTCACGTGAGTATGAATTAGTGATGTGATGCTGAGCATACAATCTCCTTGAAATTTGATGACACAGGAAGATTTTGAGAAAATTGCTTCTGAAAGAATGGCTTTGACCAAATACTGAGTCTGAATTTTCAGCTGATTTCCAAAATAAGTTTGCAACTAAGTTACCGAGTTGCAACAGAATTTTTTTGGCTGGTAACATTAATCATAATACTGGACGGAGCCGGATTTAACCCTAGCCATAGTGGTGAGAGACGCTTGCATTACCACTGTGCCACCAGAGTTGCAGATGATGAAGTACTGAACCAACTTGGCATGTATGTACATCTTGAGAAATGGGTGCCAGTGTAGGTAGTCGAGGATAACAAGATGCGATAACTTTGGGTGAAGCAACTACCTGAAATATACGAAAAGAAACTTCGACGTTTCGAGCGAAGGCCCTTCGTCGGCCCTTCCTACTAACTTCCCGACGAAGGGCCTTCGCTCGAAACGTCGAAGTTTCTTTTCGTATATTTCAATTAGTTGCTTCACCCAAAGTTATCGCACCATGTATGTACATGCATACTGAAGGTTTCCCTCAAGACTTTAGGAAAGTTTATGGCGCCCGTGATCAGAGAATTCAGCGTTTGTGCTGCAGGCTTCGTCTTCAGTGTTAGCGTAGTTCACCAAAACAACAATTGTGAAAAGAAGAGGTTCGTGTCTCGGAAAAACTGTAATTCCTTGAGCTTTTACGTCGGCCAAGTAAACACTTTACGTTTTGACTGGTGGTGTTCTGAGACGTACCTGAGTGGCGATTCGCCCGGGGCGTCCCCTCGGCCCTCAATAACTGTACACCGATGCAATCGGTATACAACTAAACGATGTAAAACTGCAGAAACGAAGGTTTTCTCCTACTTTTTCGTTTTCGTTTTTTTTTTACTCTAAATGTAATTGAAAATTTAAAACTGGCGCTTCCGACCATTGAGAGCTGCAAAGTCGTCAATTACCAGTGAGAAGTCAAGACATTAATTTAACATTTTGTTGAGCTTTGCAAAACATTATTCAATCTGGTAAAAAAGACCAAAAAGTCCAATTTTTTTTCCTGAAAATGTCGCCTCATTAAATTTTCCACCCGGGGCAAACGTCCCACTCGATCCCCCTTTGGTACGGCACTGGCGCTGTTTATTCTCAGATGCCACTGATGGTACAGTATACTGAAAAGCTGTCTGGCCTAAGGTTTATTTCCAAGAAGTACCGCACCGTTAATCTGAAATGTCCTGGAAAGAACTTTGATTAAGTGTTTTTGTAACGGAATCTCTAACGTTCTCCAACAGCTCTGTCCTTAAATTGCGCTATGAATAAAACGAAATTGACTATTTTTGACAATGTTGACGTACTTATCTAAAACAATTATGTCTTCATTTCCTGTATGAATACGAGCCATCCTTAGTGCTAGATCATTTGCCTCGGATCTGTAGATTGAAAGAAAAGTTTACAAACAACCAAATTAATCGATGATGAAGCAACGATCAATTATAATTAATGACAAAACAAAACAACTGAAAGTTAAAGTAATTAACCGAGGTCAAACGTCTCTGAGTGACCACATCTCTTAACCCTTCAACGGTCAATTATTTTGAGGTGTTTTAGGTCAATCAACTTAGAATGCGATTCTGCGCAATTGGCTTCATTGAACACCTGCAAATTCGTCTCACATGAGAGGAAACTGGACTATATTGCGGGCGCAGGGATCATATATTAACTAGACGGGGCATTGTAGTTAAATGTGACTCAACCGCGGAGAAAAAAATTGATTGCCGCCATATTGGATAAATCGGGAGGAAAAACAAACATGCCCGGATGATAAGTTCATGGTTAGGGTCAAAGGCCACTACAGTTTACTCTCTTCTATTTTTTTCTTGTTGCTGTTGTTTTTTCTGTTTTGTTTTTTTTAAAGAACGTAAAACAATTTAGACAAATGCAATAGCCGACTAACACAGAAAAACAATTTTTCTGTTATACAGTGACTGAAAACTAAACACGAAACAATTTCCTGAACATCAGTTGTTTAACCTCGAGGTTCGCGAACAGAGGGAAGAGGGCCCGATGAAGAACAATTTGCCTCCCGTTTACTCAAAATGGCGGCGTTCAATTTTGCCCCAATTTTCAACCCTAATGTCCATACTAGTTCTATATGATCTCTATGACTACGGGTACATTGCAAAATGGAACGCACCCCGACTTTTGGAAACCACGTGCGGGTTGACTAGTGCGGGTGGGACTCTGAAGAGACTCGGCTCCTGTGAACTCGATGCTCCGTGAGGGAGGTAGGGGGGAGGTATAGAGACGGGGCTCCATTTGCTTGCTGGCGTGATGAGATTTTTTAACAAAATAAACTAAAATAATCGTAAAAAATAATTGAAATAAATTAAAAAAAAATTGAAATCGAGAAACTGAGGCCCAGTTCAAACGTCGAACTTTTCACGTGCCCAATCAAATGCAAATCTGTTTGAACAAACGATTTTGCTCAACAACATCAGATTCGGCACGTGAAAAGTTCGACGTTCGAACTGTGCCTGAGTGAGCACCTCTCAAGCGACCATTTGTTTACAATACCGAAATCTGATCACTATAATCAAGACCTGCACAGTCTGACAGGTCATTCTCAGCTAACTGTAAAAGAAGAGAATTTTAAAGACTCGCTTTAAATTTCAGAAAGAAAATTTTAGAGTGTCAGAATAATGTTTCAAGACCCAGCCGGGATATGTTACGAGAAATGCAACACCAGCAGTTCACCTAAGAAGGGACAGGCGTCCCACACTTCTTAATAAAATCGCTTGGCCTTCGCCATATTAAAATTTTAAAGTGCACGTTTGCGCTTTAACTTTTTCTCGGTTCTCTTAACCCTTTTCTGGCTAGAACCAGGCAATTTTACACGTAAACGGTTGACGGATGTGTCCAATTGAATGCTCGTTTGACCAGCCAAAGTAAAACTTAACGCAATTTGACTCGACGCCACTTAAAGTCTCATTCTGCCACCATCATCATGTTAACCCAGGGGGTTCCAAACCTGGGGTACGCGTACCCCAGAGAGGTACGTGATGGAGTTTTAGGTTAGCGTGAAAGATTTAACGGGCACCTGGTGAGAAAAATGTTGGGAACCCATCTGTTAACCCGTTACGTGGCAATTATCCGGGGGGTCAACACTTGACCAGTGAAATCGTCACGCGTTAGACAACGTAAAATACAATAAGTAGCAGGACTGCAACAGTGCCACGTAAAGGGTTAATATGCTGGCGACACTAGGCGACTTTGGCTTAAAACGTCGTCAAACTTGCCGTTAAGATCAGAGCCGTAGCTAGGTGGTGATTTGCCCGGGGGAAATTCTGTTGAAGGCGCCCCCCTGAGCCCTCTATAATGCATTCCAAGCCTCTTACATTATAACAATTGTATGTTGGTACTAACAGTGTACAACTAAACAAGGCACTCCTGCAGAACCAAGTGGTTTTAGTGCTTTTTGTTTTTATTACTCAAAATGTCATTTAAAACAGGCGCTTCTGAGCCTTGACAGGTGCAAAATCGTCAACTAACAATGAGAAGTCGACACACTGATTTGAAATCTTGTTGAGCCAAGCAAAATATTTTTCGATCTCGAAAAAAATGACGACAAAAGTCGAACTTTTGCTTTTCGAAAACGTCATCCCATAAAATTTTTGCGCCCGGGGAAAGCGTCCCAGTTCACTTCTCCTTGGTACGGCGCGGGTTAAGATAATACTCAATACCTCAGGGGCTGATCTGAGGGGAGGGGTGACTAGGTGGCTAGCCACCCCCCTATTTGTTGTGCATGCAGTTATGTTTAACAACTTCGCGATCATTGTATCATGTCATACTTTCACATCGCATGGCATCAACAGCCAAACATGCTTAAACATCAGTAAATTTGGTTAATTTTTAAACATCACTATCTTTTGGCTAAATTGAATTGAAATGAATTGAATTCAGTTAAAGTACACAGATAATTTCAACAATAATTTCAATCGATATTAATAAAAAGTGGCAAAACTTGGGTAGGTGCTTTTAAAGCTATTTTATGCTCTGAAAATGGGGGTTATTTATACACTTCTTGATGCTTAGCCACCCCCCTTGTAAGGAGTCTAGATCAGTACCTGTAACTCAGTGTACTCAGGTGGGTACGGTACAAACTTATGTGAGGTATCATGATGGATTACATGACGGAATAGCCTGGTGTGTTTCATGACACTTCACAGCCTGCTTCGTGCGGGCTAACTTAGTAACAGCAAGTCACTTACCCAGTACAGGTAAAGAAACAAACTTTCAGTTTCTTTGGAAGAGTGGCAACTATTCTTTCTGCATACTGAACAATGCTGTCATGAAGAAAGCGACTGTTTGTGTTCAAAGTTTTCATCTGTCTCTCACAAGCTCTCGTGACATGCGGATGACAGTGACCAACTGTTGAAAAGAATTTAACAAAATGTTCGCTCAGTCAAAGGTTAAAATAATTTTGCAAAAATGTTGATCAGAAGAACCTGGATGGAAAACGTTCACTTTTCCAAATTAAGTTAAAAGAGAGAAAGTGGGAGAATTAATGGCGAATTCAATAGAATGATGAAGGTTGCTCAAGTGTCGGTAGGATTTTGGACAAAAAAGAAAAATACAGTAGCATAGTTCAAGCACAAGGTTTACGCTAAAGCTCTACAGTCAACAACACATTCTCGAAACTTCAACGACAGTCACGTGACTAGATAACATGTGTAACTGTCTCCGCGGCAAAGTACACTTTTTGCTGTTCATTGCCAGAAAAGATACTATCATTAACGCCAACCTCAAACTCATTAACGCAAAAACACATCTATTTTACTCAATCGACATACACTAGCATGGACACCGTATTTACTCGAACAAACGCCGCGGCGTTTAGTGAATTTTTTGCGCTGCGGAGATAAGTAACAGAGCAGTGAAATATAGCAACTTCGAAGTGAAAAACATTGTATTCGAGAAGAATAAATTTCCGAGACTGGTTTAGATTAAGTTGTGCCGTACTTTCTTAAGTGTAGTACTCGAGTGTAATTCAGTTCATACTTTATTTAGTTAGTTAAGAATGTTTCAATTAAACGCCGCATCGATGAGAATAAACGCAGCGTTTATTAGAGTTCAGCGTTCATTCGAGGGCGGCGTTTAATCGAGTAAATACGGTAAGCAACCATTTGCATCAAAGGGCATTCTATAGCGCCAATAGACGACCATTAACACCATTCTACTATACATTGGCGATAATAAAAATTCAATTAGGCAAGATATTTCTCTAGCGTTCAATGGCTCAGAAACTTTTTAAAGTATGTCAGCAAATTTTGGTGGTAGTCACCCTGTAATAGCGTTGTGAAAATTTAAGCCAAAAATAGTAAAATAACAACCTACCATGGGTTACATTGTTCACACAATCCAAATACCTGTTGCCTTGTTCATCATATAAATAAGCTCCTATTCCTCTTACAATTTTGAGTGGGTCTTCCTTAAAATGCAATGCACAGGCACCACTACAAAACAATATAAAAAACATCAAGTTTGATTTACTTACTCTAGCAATCAGTACAACTGACCTATGGAGCTTGGTCTTCTGGAGTTTTGAGAAAAATGAACGAAGTGTACTTTTAGCATATCATATCATACTATTATCCATAAGAACTGAGAAATTATGATGGCAAAACAAGAGACTTGCAAAGCTGAAGAGTGATATCATCACATTTGCATTATCTGCAAACTGAATTTAACCTTCCAGTACTACAGAGCAAGAGAACACTCTGCAAATTTTCTCTGGCCAATGCCAGATGATTTTGCTTGTCAAGGGGATAAGCTCTGCCCCTTAATGAGTTGATAGCCATCTCCTTAATCCATTAAGAGGCAAGGGTATGCTTTATCATTTTACTCTGGTTAATGTCATATGATTTTATATGAGAAGGCGATGAGCCCAGCTCCTTAACAAGTTAAGAATCATTGTTGATGCAGTTCTTTCAGCAAGATATCAATTTTGCACTTGAAAGCAGTGATACTCTTAGTTGATATTACACAGTGTCACAGCTAAAGGGGTTAAGGATTCAACACCCCCTTGTCTTGCTATTATAGATGACACAAAACTGAGCTAGAAAACCTTAAAAACCATCAGGGGATGATATTTGTAATAGTCAAATAAAATGCCATTTGGTTTTCTTTTTGCTAACAAAGCTGTAAGTACTTTTTGTTTCAATACAAGTCCTTAATAGTTTAGACAAGCACATCAGAATTAAACATTTCTTCACATCAAAATGCTGAAAAACAAATGTATTTCCACTAAAAGCTGAAGTGAGTAACACAGTTCAAAATGTGGTTGGTAAAAAGGCATAAGAAAATTATATATTTAAAAAGTTTAAGGTGGCTGAGACACTTTGTATAGAATTTTATCCTTGCTAATACCACAGGATTTTATTCAGGTGAAAGGCATACCTGCCTCTTACGTGAAATTTCTTCTTGTAATCATTGCCTGTTCATAGCAATGTTACTAATAATGAACATATTTTTTTTACAAATATCAAGAAAATAGTTCAATGATTGATCACATTTTCTCTCTGACGAAGGGCCTTTGCTTGAAACATTAGAAAACTACTCTTTACATTTTGGCAGACCTTTCCGATTATTTTACTTCTGATTTATATATATATATATATATATATATATATATATATATATATACATATTCTCATAGTTAGATATTGTAGGTAGATATCGCTCTATGGCCTCTTGGTTCACATCGAGCACTCTACAGGATGAGTCATGCTGCTAGCGAATTTGTGCACGCTCACTAGTCTCTAGTTAGAGCACTCTGGCATGGCTTAGATGTACCACAAGTGTGGGACATTTGAGTTGCCTGTATAATGTAGGCTTCTCCATCCTGCTTGTCAGCACTACACTAATGAGGCCCAGTAGGCCGAAACGGTTCCGTCTGTAGTTAGTTATATATACATATATATATATATATATATATATATATATATGTAAATAGTTTAAATGCATGCTTGAATATCTCAATGCTCACTAAAAACAACTTGAAACAACTAAACAAGTGATTTCTCTGGAAAAGCTCAGAGCAGATGAGGAAACGTTATTGTTTAATTACTAATCCTAGGCTCCCTTCCCTCTCTTCAAGGCAAGTGTGGATCTGCTAGTGACACAAAAAATAATTTATATAACAATTTTTTTTTTAAAATTTAGAACATCAAGAACTAACAATAACAGGATTTACATTATATCCTAGTTTATTCCTGTTGGCATATCACGTCTTCCAATATTCCATAGCATGTTCCAATTTACATGTGGGGTAGATTTCACTGTACTTACCCTATATAGCTATGCCTTAACTTGATAGTTTGATCCTTTGGTAGGGACTCCTTGCAGTCACCATTGCTTAAGGTGAGCTTTTTAAAATCAAGCTGGTGAAGAAAGGAATAAACTGGTATTACAATTGATCATGTACTCTAGAACAACAGGCTTTGCAGCCTGTTAGCTCACAAGCCAAAACCAAGTGAAGTTAATGACATACAGGAAAGCCTTAAGATTAAAAATATCAACAATTACATTAATGATTCAGCCCAGGTGTTCATGTTGTGTTTCAGACTAAAAACCTATCTGTTTCCCACATTTTTAATCTTTTTGTTGATTTAAATTTTTAACATAACTAACAGCATCATGTCAAGTTAAAGATTTATGCTGGCTCAGAATTGAAAAAAAAAATTATGGATATTTGTTGAGCCACAAAGTTTCTGAATCCCAGATTCACACTAATCCAGCAACCTTCTGGCCACTGATGAGATGTTCAAACAATGCATCTATATTCAGAGGCATATGAACTTGATGGCAGGGAACTTACCTTAGTTTGTTATATAGTAAGGAACTGGATTTTTATATTGCTATGCAGGTATATGTGAATGTCTTTTTGTATAATTTGCAGTTAGAAAAGAAATAACATATGAAACATTCAAACAAACCAGTCTATAAATAAGTAAATGATAAATTTAACTGAATAAATTATTGAAAAAGATTGAAGAGTTACAACAGTGTATTCTTCAATTTTAAGAATAATCATGCAAAATAACATTTTCATATACCTGCCTTTGCAACTGAAATCTCTTACATTGAATCACATGACTAGTCAATGCTGACATTATGTAGCAATGGAAGATTAAAGTGGTTAATTGGAATCCTTATGACTGAACACTTGTAGTAACTTCTTAGGTTGGTTGAATAAACAGTTAAAACACATTGTATTAGCAAGAAATCAACATGATGGTAAGAGATGAGGATCACAGAGGGGGATGCCAGCGAGACTGCATTTTGTGTTGACTCATTTGTCATAATCATTGCTACTGTATACTGCTCATGATAATCTTTGCTTTACAGTCATATAACACTACTGTCCTGTTTCTTGCAGGATTCTAAAGTATAGTAGATAATGGTACTTTCTGGCTAAGTTGAAGGTATTTTCTTCAATTCAAGGGCACTTGAATGACTATTGAGATTCAAAAGTATAACAGGAGTCATTTAGTGATTATTGATAACCAGGCAACAGGGAATAGTAGCCCACAAGGAGTTTTGCCACAATTACTTTGTGATCATAACAGTACCAATACTTTCTCAAGTAAAAATGATCTGTCTAGAGAAAACATTAAAGTCAAAGCAGTGCAAGACTAAATCACCTCACCACCAGAATGCTGCTTGTCTGATTATCATGTGTGGGACTCTGTTCATCAGCACCATAGCCTGGTGAACTTTACCCTTCATTTTTAATGCTTTCATGTCATTTTTTAAAATCCATGAGTAATAACTATACAATATACGTTTTCGCTCATGATAAGACTTTTTCGCTCATGATAAGACATTTTCAGTCACATGAGTGGCAACTAACAGAAATTAGCAACCTTCATTCTAAAATCTAATTTAACCCATTATGGGGCAAGGGCACACTTTAACATTTTACTTTGGCTAACACCAGACAATTTTACTTGTCGACAGGATGAGCCCTGGCCCTTAATGGGTTAATTAAAAGTGTGATTGGTGTAGACAAAATACTCTAATATATTTCTCTCACTGTGAGTTTTGTCAGTAAACCTCATTTAGTTATAATGACTTACACAGGGTTTTTCAATATAATGGAATTGTTGAAATGCTAAAGTTGCTTAAGAAACAAGTAATACCAGTTTTGGGACAAGGATATATTACAGAAGTATAAATTTTGTATGGAGCATGCCCTAGACTTGGCAAAAATGTGCATTTGTTCACCCTTGGTAAGGAGGCCTTTTTCAATCCTGGGAGAAACACTGCGCATGAGGTGCTATTGATGTGCCACGGTTTCACACAAAACCTTTGGCAGTACCATTCATTGGTATTTATTCCTAAACAATTAGTACCACCTGTCTTGAAAAATGCTGCAAGTTTGTGATGCAAGTAGTTGATAACTAGCAAAACGCAAATTAATTGAGCATTCAAGTGCAAAATAAGAAGTGGAAATGCTTCGCGTAAAGGGAATTTAACTTAGAAAAACAACAAAATCTAAACTAGAACCTTTGTGTGGCACGGATATCACCTTGCAAATTGTCAATATAGCGTGCATCTACATAAGTACTGGCACGTAATGATTGCGCGCAATGTGGACTCAACGTCGATTTCATTTTAGGCAGCACTTCTGCCATTTCAATGGAAGGGGAAAGGACCACCTAATATTGATGGGCTGCGCATCTGCACGAAAATCTAGTTTATCATTTCCCTTCATTATTATGTACGCCAAATACATCGGCCTTTTTCCTCTCCGCGCCATATACGTTCGATTTAAATGTCTCCTCTCACGGTAACATGATCAGTGGGAATAGTTTCACTGCACTGGTTTCAATTTCCTGTACGTCCTGGTGGCAACAAATGGATTATTTTCCCACGAAAAATACAAATTAATTTAAATTCCTCATTGTTCGCGTCGAACACGCTTGAAGTAGGTATACTTTTTACAAAAAACTGGAGCCTTAATCCCACCCTAGCCCCTGCATTACCGTCCCAATTCCTACTGTCTGAACAAATTCAGGGAGAAAAATTGAGGGAAACTATTTTATTACACTATTTCTGAACAAAATAGTTTGGAACGCTTGAAACTGTACATTTTGCCGTGAGGTTAAACATGCACTCAATTATCTCACTCCACGTGAACATCACGAACGTAACACGTTGTACTGCATGCAGTATTAAATAACATATTCCCGTCATTCAGATGGAATCCCCGGAGTTTTAGTGTCAAAATCAAATTTTTTACCGTAGAAACGGCAGAACATGACCTCAGGAAGCTAGTGTTTATTTCTAGCCGTTGGAAAATTGTTTATACATGAATAGACAATATTCATTGTCTATGAGAGTCGTTTACCACTGAGCGACGTTTGAAAGATGTCTCACCGATGTTAATGGAAAATATAAAATTATGAAAAATCTGGGAACTTCTCTAACACTCATGCCACCTTGGCTGTCGCTAACAAATTTAATTTTCACATTTTCCATTGTTTATCACTGGGTACCACCAGTTCTTACTGAACTTTCTAGTTTACCGGCGTATTTTTTCTTTGCTTACCTCGTCCTGCCAACTTGAATACTTTGGTAGAGTCTTGGATGAATAAGAGATCCCATGTAAGAGGCCTGAAGTAAATGGTAAGACTGTAAACATCCCCGCAATAAAAATTGAACTACGATCGCGCTTATGAGATATGTAATTTCCTTGGCGTTAGTCCTGTTGACTCCAGACAACGGAATTTCGGGCAGTCTGAACGAGAGGATGTCTGACTTCCGATTGAGGGGGTATCATTCTACCGTAATGTCCAGTATTGCGAGTTTAATCCAGTCATTTAGTCTGACCTGTAAATCTGGTAAGTCTGGTCCGGTTCACCGATATTTTTTCATCACGTTTCGGTTCGGCTTGGATTTTCACAGCCGTACGTAGTCGTAACAAGCCGTGAAATTCCGTAACGTGCCGCGAAGTGCCGTACCGTGCCGTGAAGTATCGTTCCTTGCTATAACATGAGGATTAAGAAAGGTTATATTACACTAAACTGATTACCGATGTGTCAATATTACAGTATGGTTTCTATGCAGGTTAAGTATTAGAGTTGGGGTATTAGTGTTTGCAAATGTGTCAATAAAATTGTGAATCTGTTTCTAATTATGTGGTCATGATGTTAACAGAGTGCAGAATAACCTTACCTATTGACAAGGCATCTAAGTTGATGAGCTAAACTTCAACTTGGGGCAACACAGTGTTGAATGGCATGTGGCACAGGTTTGAATTCTTGGCTTGTCAGTGCTAAATTATTCTGGCAACAAGAAGGTAAAACTTGGACTTTTTGGGGGGTGTTTTTAAAATCAACATACTAGAACGTGCTTTTGGCAGGAAATAAAGAAATGATTTGTGAAATAAATAAGCAAACAAGCAAACAAGTAAATACATAAATTAACTAACTAAATAAATAAATAAGAAAAAATATATGCACATATATGCAGAGAGTATTACGTTGACAACTGATGACGAATAATTGCGACAAATGATAGATGTCATGTAAGTCGTACAGACAAAGACGATGGAAATGCCAGACGATATCGTGTAGCAACGGACGGCATCACAAAACGTCAGCTGCTAAATGTGTTTATGGTGCAGCCATAGTAAACAGTACCTCAAAGTAGACCGTAGGCGTAAAGTAAACAACCTGCGGACAACTGTATTTGAAAATACTGGAGTGGAAAATACATTATCTAAAACAACTTTACATGATGTAACTGCGGAGTTCCTTACTCGAAAGCTGGTCTTGAAAAGTACTCAAATTTTAGAGATCTGCATAAATATAGTAAGGTCACAAAGCGCCCCTCTTGCTTCAAACGCTTCTTTCTTGTTGCTTCGACCTAATTTATCTAATACATGATCCTATTCTGTTAGTGTGTCATAAAAATACCTCTAAATTGAACGCAAGAACATCGGGAGGATTTTCCTTGCTTCGCATTTGGGAATGTAAAATTGCGCAAAGGTAGTTGACAACCAAATCCGTAAGTAAAGCAGTCCAGAATATTAGGTAGGCGCCTGCAATATTTTGGTCAGCTAATACAAAATTTCTCATGTCCGATTTTCCTGATGTGTGCATCGTTTTGTACATCGTGCAAATTTCTGACCAACGATTTTACAGTTTATATCATAAAACATCAACGGAATGTCATTTACTGGTTCTTTTTTAGTTGATAGGGAATTTTATTGTTAAGTAAGCTATTGCACTGGATAAATTTTGTGACTAAAATGACCGAAAGGATAAAACAAATAAAGGAAAAATCTAAACTTCGGCGTCAACTTCTTGCTCCACTGGTAGGTAAAATGTACAATAATTATCTCACTCGGTTTGCTCACAGGTCAGTTACTATAAACTCGAGAAAACTCACCAGTTGATTCTGCTACAAGCTGGTAATTATGCTCAGACCTTAACTTTACTTCAGATGTTCAAATTGGCACAAATGAAGTACTTTCATTAATATATTTTTGCAATCAGTAAGATTAACAGCAAACGTTACTATGTCATTATTCGTAGTTACAGTAAGATCTAGTCGGTTTTTTTGTATTTTTAAGAGTGATTTATTGACGAAAAAACCTGTCGAAAGCAAAACAAGCTTTTAAAAAGAAATGGTTGCTGATTTCGATTCCTCAAGGGGAATTAGGGGCTAGTGTATCGATTGCCTGATTAACCAACATTAACGACACCCCGAACCTCTTAAATCTTACAAAACAATTCTCTAATGTTATTTTAGGTAGTGATCGACTGGAAAATTATACAGTCAGTTGTATCTGTGTGAATTAGCACCAGAGAGTGAGAACATGGTCTGATCAGTTTGCCATCCATTTCTCATGTGAATTACCATGTGGTATGGAATGATATGGAATATGGAACATACCCCAATAATTTCTGGAAGCCTTGCATAAATTAAACCTAGAGATTGTTTGGCATGTTGATAGCAAGTGAATGTCCCATGCAATTTCTAAATTTAGTTTTGGCTAGGAACCATATCAGCTGTTCCATATTATTAGAGTGGAATTGTATGTTAGGTTTGCTCAGACCATCCTCTTTTTATGTCTTCTCTTTGACATGAAGCTTGGTGCTAGTGATACAAACACCATTGGCCATGTTCTGGGAAACAAGCCAGAGACTAGTTCTCTCAAGGTTACAGCCAAACGACAACAACAACAAACACCAGAGAGTACAAAAGATGAACCAGCACTAAAAAAGAAAACTGTTGAGGCATTTGAGTTGCCTGGTATATTGACTGAAGCACCAAAGGTATTGACATTTCTTATGATATGATATTTCACTTTGTATAATTCATGTTACAGTTATAAACATACTCTATAGCAATATGGAGGAATGAAGCCTAACCTTCTTATGACTGGTGAGACACTCAAGTCATTGAGTTACTTTGGCTTTGATTCTTATAGTATAAGATCATGATTCACATATTGTGGCTGCTATTATGATTATGGATAATGGTGTCTCTTATAACTGTCATGTTGAACCTTGAATCTGGGACACTTTCTGAGTCTCTATAGGTTAATGGTTAGAACATAGAAGTGGTTATCCAAGGGTTGAGGGTTTGATTCCTCTCTGATTCCCCTTTCATGATATCATGAAAGTGCCACATGTATTTGCTTGTAACATTCCTCTTAAATGTACATTTTGTGACCATGATTTGATTGAGAAACTATCCCTTCGACACTAAGGTTGGAACTCTTTAATGAACACAAATGAATCCTCCACAAGGTGTCTATGGTCACTGTCAATGTCTTTGCACTAGCATGAAACAGTTTTCAATGTATAGAGCTGCCTTGTTTGTTCATAGACCTCATTTATGACTTACCACTAACTGCATTTACTTGAAAAGTCTTTGCAGCACTCCCTAAAGTTTATGACTTTTTGATGTTGTGTACTTATTTGTGGTGGCACTGATTAAATCATATTTTTGATTAGCAGAATTTTTTAGCCAACTTTGCAGTGTGTGGAAACCAGATCAAATGCAAGTTTAGTGTTTGCAATACTGGTATGGCTTGATTGGCTTCTCAAGAGAACCTGTATTTTAAGCGAAAATCAGGTTCAAAATTGTTGAAATATTATATAACAATCACATTTCCACATTGTGTCTTGGTCCTGATTTCCCTGTTTTTCTTGCCACTTATTAGTGAATTTGGGAAGAGAAATATCTGTCATTTTTGCATTTTTTTAGTCAGATTTTGCATTATGTTCTCTGTTGCCTTTGAAACAGTTTTCATTTCTTTCTTGCATTTTTTTCTGCCTCCAATCAGGATTTGTCTCAACCTTTCCACTGATGCATTTTCAAAAGTTTCTTTTGAAAATGTTCGCACTTGTGTGATAAAATAGGACTTTCAAAAGTTACCACTTTGAAGAGTGTTTTGAGAAGATTGCTTTGTCACATATAAAATTGATATGTAATTGCCATCAGGGTATCAACTTCTACCTGACAGTGTGCTTTTCTCTTTGAGCATACAATTTTTCATTTCATATGGAGAGGTTGCTGTCAATATCCCACATTAATAATAATAATAATAATAATAATAATAATAATAACTCTTTATTTACCAAGGATATAATAAGTAAAGCATAGCATTTTCCATTCTGTGTCCACCACTCCAATTTACTACCTTGTCAACAGCTTTGACTTCTTATAAAAGCCAGTTTTGTTTACCTTTTGTTACAACACATTTCTTCTGCACTCCAGATACTCACAAATAATTAATTTTAATCAATGATGTGTTTGTGGTAGCTTGGTAATTATGTTTTTAATATGCATGCTCTCAAGCTGTTCTCTCAGAAGAACTTTCTGAGTCCCTGATGGGAATCAAACTGTAACCTTCTGATCGCCAGTGAGATGCTCTAACCATTGAGTTACTTAGACTCAGATGGTGAGCAAAGGTTAAATTTGTGTACTGGTTCGTATAGATATACGAATTTATAGATATACGAATTTATATATATGTATAGAAATGTATAGATATACAAATTTGTGTACTGGTTCATATACAAACCAGTACACAAATTTAACCTTTGCTCACCATCTGAGTCTTTGTAACTTAATGGTTAGAGTGTCTCACCAGCGATCAGAAGGTTATGGGTTCAATTCCCATCAGGGACTCAGAAAGTTTTTCTGAGAGAACAGCTTGAGAGCATGTGTATTAAGAACATAAAAAAAAAAGAAGTTAATTTTAAGTCAAATTTCATTGTACCTGTAATTACATGACCTGAAAGAGACCAGCCACAAAACTTGACCCTGTCCCATTAATGCAGCCAAGTTTGTATGTCCTGATGTTGGCCTTATTAACAGGGTTCCACTGTAGTTTATTTGTATATTGGTGGAATTACTGTCTGTCAAACATTCAATTGTTTCAAACAACACTCCTAAGAAAACTATGTTATATAAAAGCATAAGTGAGGTAACTGCTTTTTTTTCTCCAGTTTAAATGTCAGATTATTAAGTAATATTTAAAAGATGACCAGAAGTACTTTATAGGATTTCAAACATGAGGTGAAAGTGGAGTGTTTTACATCTGATAAACCACATACTTTGAAAATTTACTCCCTAATACACGGACTCATGAAGAAAGTTTGAAAATTGATGTTTTGTAGGTCAAAAAAGTTTGAGGAGAAAAGTAAGCATGTTTTTATCACATTTAAAGACACAATATGGCTATGGGTTTCCTTTGTATTTTACTCATGAATTATTAATGAGTTTTTGAACTTTAATGAATTCCATCAGTACATTAGCCATTGCTAGATGACTGTATAAGACTGGAGACAAAATTAAAAATGTGAAGAATGACTTCACATTGGTTGTGTATCTTACAACATGTTCCACTGAGTTTATTTTGGTGTCTTAGGTTGTAACTACTGATGAAAAAGGAAGTGGAAAAAAGAAGCCCAAAGAAGAGGTAAGTTTTTTTTCATGGAGTGGGGAAGCAATCAAGGAATGGTGGGAGTGAGGGACTGAGTGAGCGAGGTAGTGAATCAGGGAGGGAGTGAGGAAGGAAGGGATCAAGGGAGGAAGGGAATGAGGGAATGAGGGAGGAAGGGTGGGTAGTGAGGGAGCAAATGACAAAGGAAGTGGGCAGGGAGCAAATGAGGGAGTTTGGGAGGGGGACAGCAATTGAGGGAGAGGGAGAAAGTGAGGGAGCTAGAGAAGGAGGGGGCTAAGGAGAAAGCAAGTGAGTGAGCAAACAAATTAGCAGCATGTAACGAAAAGCAAGGTTCATAATTTAATAATCCCTGTCATAATCTCAAATATTATATTTATAATCCTGTTTCCTTTCAGTACACAGACGAGGACGATTATTCCGAAGGTGAATTTGAAGAAATGCAAGAAGCTTATTACAAAGATTCCAGCACTTTCTTAAAGGTACAAGCAAATAAAACAATTTTGATCTTGGAATATCTGCAATTTCTTGATTTCACGGATTTGTGTCTTTGTCAAGCTAGTCTGTAGACTCGCTCCCTTGCGGATTAAAGGTGCTTTTAAACTTCCCTAAAGCTTACATCAGATGAACTTCACGACCCTTGAGTATCCTATTGTATTCATTCAAGGGAACCCAAAGTGCCAATCCACACAATGACTACTGTCAGCATTTCGTGGACACTGGACAACGACCGCAGAACTTTATTCGAGACGTTGGTAAGTTAGACTTTCGATGGTATTTAACGTTCCCATGTAATGTATGATATTTCGTCCGAGATGTGTGGCAACGGCTGGTAGCGATTCATTGAACTGATCAACTCGGCCCACGTAAAATACACCTATTGCTGCTCATTACCAGAAAATATGCAGTCATTAACGCCAAACTCAAACTTATTAACGCAAAAATACATTCATTTTATCGAATCGACGTTCGTTAGCGTAGATGCGCAACCATTTGCATCAAAGGGTATTCCACAGGGCCAACAGACGACCATTAACACCATTCTACTACACATTAGGGATAATAATATTTCAATTAGGCAAGATATTTCTCTGGTGTAGTTGAAATTTTATTATCTCTAATGTATACTAGAGAATGGTGTTAATGGTCGTCTTGGCGCTGTGGAATGTCCTTTGATGCAAATGGTTGCGTATCTATGCCAATGAATGTCGATTGAATAAAATGAATGTATTTTTTG
Organism: Heliopora coerulea; assembly: GCA_030142905.1. Classification (NCBI taxonomy): domain Eukaryota; kingdom Metazoa; phylum Cnidaria; class Anthozoa; order Scleralcyonacea; family Helioporidae; genus Heliopora; species Heliopora coerulea. Next base: position 95,942 of record JASJOG010000437.1, on the reverse strand, counting down.
CGTCAATGATTTCGAGGTTGGCGTTAATGATAGTATATTTTCTGGTAATGAACAGAAAAAGGTGTAAAATGCCACCTTGGCACAGTTCAGAAACTAACTAGGGCTTCTGAACGCCTGGACAAAACAAAAATTTAAAAGCGAAACTTCGTTAGGGTTAGGGTTAGAGTTGGAGTTGGAGTTGGTATTTCACTGGGCCGTTTATTTCACTTCATTCTTGTCGTATCTAAATATGAATATTCAGTATCCTAACTGAACAAAATACTTAGTATTACTAGCCTAAACGGAAGGGCCGTCCGCCTTTCCATTTTATCGAGTGGCGTTTTGTTTTGCTTAACTCCCTATGATTTTTCCATCTCGCCCTCTCACTTTCTTTCTCATTGTCATACGGTCAACGGCGTAGTAAACGCGTTGTTATGGTTACGCATCGCGAGGAGTTAACCAAGTCTCTTGTTAACATTGCTGAAGCGTGTATTGTATGTTTACCCACTGTACTCGAATGAAAACAACCTTAATCAAAGCTAGTATTTCAGGTTGATTCTTCTGAAGTCTTTTCAAGCGCGCACCTGATAGGGGGTACTGATGGGGCATGGCCCCAAGAAATTTAGGGGAAAGTAGTCTGACAAGTGACGAGAATAGATTGAGGAGGTAAAAACGTACATGAGGTTGATAATCGGTAAAAATAGACCCTATTGCCTCCCCCTGCCATTGACCCCTCAGTACGGGTCTGCTTTGGTAATGTGGATGATGTCTTCGAGTAGAAAGTTCAATTCATTGGATAAGTGGTGTGGCTCGGTAGAAGCTCCTCAAGCTAAGAAATTGTTACAAGAATCTGCTTCGCAATATGAGTTCCACATGGAGATTTCATTCCGTGTGACTTCACCTTTAGCCAATGCGTGCTACATACAATGCTGCCTGGGAATTTTGCATCCTTTTCGTGGGCTTACGTTCCGTGTATTTGAGTGTGCATGCAGCTATTGCTACACGATCACCTCTTCCACGGCACGGAAAACTAAGAATTGGGTTTCTTTTTGTGGTTGCTTTCGCTGTACATAAATTTGAAATTTGGAGAGCGACCACACGAACCATGCGTGCAATAGTATAATATTTTTTAGTTAAGAAGTTTAGTTGGCTTGACATGCAGTATAACTATGCTTTTCAAGATTGAAGAGGGTTTTCATTAGCAGTAAATCCATTGTGGGTATCGAAAACACATTTCGTAAAACCGCACTAATTTCTCGCAATCTCTTTGCTAAGTTTGTGACAGCGCGAGCCAATCAGCTTACAGTACAATGCCCGGACATTGTTGGCGAGGTTTGAACATCTGTAATCTGTTGGTCAATTAGTCACTTTCGCCATCACGTGATCCCTTAATCATTACGAGATTGTTCGGATTGATTTGTAGCTATGATCAATGTTAATAGTGATGATCACACATGATGATGATGATCGAAAGCATTTTGCCTACTTCTTGGAAGAACACCATTGTTCGTTTTCGCTCAGGACCTTTCGGTTTGTTTTGACTACGGCAAGATGGGAGTAAACACGCTGCTGATTTTTTGAAAATAATTCCTCTACGTTTATGTCTTACCTTTATGATCTTCCCAGTGATTATCTCCCAGCGATTTATGGTCAGACAAGCCTGGAATTAAAACAGAAAACTGATCATGTTTGCGATGTAGTTCTAGAATTTAATCGGATGTGACATTCGAATTTTGAATTGAACTGATATTCCAAGCTTCTTAAACCGTCTGAAAGTCGTTTTGTTTTGTGTTGTGTGGAGTTAGATTATGTATCAGAGTAGGAGTATTCAAACATTGCCATTTGAACAATCGACGTGTCAACAATCTTTTGTTTCTTTTTAGGATTAGCAGACCGCTTTGAAGAGTATCCCAAACTGAAGGAGCTCATTCGACTAAAGGTTGGTTGAGAAATATTAAAAAATTATGAGAAACACTAATAGAATAGTCTCTTTTCGCAACCTCTTAACGGGTTTGTCTAAAGACATCATCTCATGTTTATCTTTTTTCAAGTAACTCGTTTCTTACAATCATAGCCCTGGCGTCAAAATACCTAATGGAAAGGTAACGGTTATCGGTTGTCATGACTGTGCTGTTATACTGGTCATCATGTGGGGGTTTTTACTTCCACAGCGTATGTTTCTAAATGTTTAGGTGCAAGTTAGTTCACTTTCTGGGAAAATCCTGTCATGGAGAAGATTCGTTTCTCCCTCAGCAAGAAAATTAAGTGCGCACAAGAACAAGACAAAACGCTTCAAATTTAAGCTGCCTGCAAAATAAAAAGAAATAAGATAGAACAAAACATATGATTAGCGTAAATTAATCACAACAGATAAGAACTTGACTGTTTAGTTTTGATTACAACAAAATATTGAACAGCGTTATCTTTGAACGGAAATGCGAGTTTAGCACTCCATTATCAGCATCTATAGACGTTGAATTCGTCGTTGGCGTTATTTAATTTGAAACTAGCATTTAACGAAACAACATTCAGGCATTTTGGAATCCGGCAATAACTAAGTTTCGTCGTCGGTGCCTTCTACTTCATTATTACCGAGTGGTCTCTCAACACGTCGTTTGTAAGTTCACCGAGCTTTCTCATTTCAGCGATAATTTTCGTCAGCACACCACGTCTGCGAAGCTAGCGAAGGGTTAAATTCGTTAAAAAGTAGTCCTTCCTCTCCCACTTGCAATAGAATTTCGAGACGTCCTTACTACGTTTCGTTTTTTGAGCCCTTTTGAAACAAGAGAAAACATTTTCAATTTGGCAGTCGAAGCTAGAATGCAAAAGACCAACTCGACTAGCGAAAATAATTTCAATAATTCTAAAACCAAATTTGAAGTAAATGTTACTCGAAATCTACGTCTGAGTTGCTGTAAGCTCCAAGCTTTAGAATCCTTTTTTTCAAAACGTGATAAATCATTGTTTTCTTCAAACAGTTCACTTTGTTATGAGGGGAAAAATTTACCGGTAAAGTATGACCGGGAATTTATGATCTTTACAAGACAAATCAGTTAATTTACGTATCAATGACCAATTATCGGAGCTCATTCCGAGGCCTGTTTTAAGCTCCAGTGGGGGCGATGAGAATTTTCTCGAGATACTGACGAACGACGCAATCTATTGATCGCGAAGGAATTTGACTGGTACTTAATATTGGGTATTCGTAATGGACTCTAATCTCCCATGTGTTGTCGTGACCCGACAAGCAGATACGTTGCCACGAAGCCAGGGTTCATAGCGGTCTTTCAGAAGTCTTCGAAAGACTGTGAATTTGAACGTAGGTCTTTGAAATATCTATATACAGTGGTTATTCAATTATCCGGCCGGTGTGGTACAGGGGAATCTGAAAAATGTCCGGATAATCAAAAAATCCGGATAATCGAAAACATAATAAAACACCCACTAGCACTGTAAAAAAGTTTTTTCTCTGCCTTGTCAAAAAGTATAATTACAAAAACAAAGTTATTTTGGGCGGAAAAAGGCGTGAATTTTCGGTTGTACCCGTGCGGCCCTGCGCTTCTCTGCGGCAATTTCCCGCAGCTGTACGAGTGTGGCCGTGTTGGCCACCGAGGCTTCTTCTTGCCAGCGCAACCACAAAAGGCATTTGTCAAACATCTCCATGGCTTCAGCATTAGACACAGGACACTTCATGGGTTCTTTTTGCAATGCCTCAGGTTCTTCATCAGAATCTGGTTCAGCAACATCCGCGTTGACAATAAGATCTACGATGCCATTATCATCCAAGTGCTCGTAGCCAGGACCATCCATTGAGAACCAGTCGTCAATTTCCTTGCTTGAGACTTCCATGTTGACCTCAGCAAGCTGAGCGATGAACTCGCTGTTCGAACAAGATTCCGTTTGAGCTGTAAGGTCGTTGGAGGAAGAAGCGAAGTCTTGGATCGGGATAAGTTTTCGCCAAGAACAGCGGATAGTGTCTGGGGTAACTTGATCCCACGCAATGCCGATCCGTTCGATGACCTTCAGGATGTCGATTGACCTGAGAAAATCCAGCATTGGAATGTCAGTGGACACCAAGTCTCTCAAAACTGACTTGCGATAAAGCCGTTTTAAACATTCCAAAACGCCTTGGTCCATCGGTTGGATTAATGGAGTGGTGTTTGGCGGCAAGAACTCTGAAGTAACTTTGCCGTCGATGGAGATGAGCTCTTCTTCTGACGGGTGAGCGGCACAATTATCCAAAAATAAAATGGCTTTGGGGTCCAACCCCATTTCTTCTAATCCGCGTTGCGCAAAAGGGACAAAGTAATGATGAAACCACTCACTGAAAATCTCGGTGTCAACCCATGAATTCTTTTGATTTCTGTATATGACTGGCAATGCGTTCTTGTCGATTCCGCGAAAGCAACGAGGGTTTTTTGACTTTCCAATGAGCAAAAGAGGCATTTTGAGCGAACCAGTTACATTGGCACAAGCGTTGACTGTCACTCGCTCTTTTGCCTTTTTCCCACCAGAGGCTTGGTTGTGGACTGAGGCAAGGGTACGACCTGGAAGCATTTTAAAATAAAGTCCAGTTTCGTCACAGTTAAATATCTGTTCCGGCAGGTATCCCTCGACAACACTGGGGAACCTTTCAATGAATTCATCAGCAGATGCATTATCGGCGCTTAGTTTTTCCCCAGAAATTGCCAAACTCTTGATTCCAAAGCGAGAGCAAAACCTGTACTGAAATCCAAGGCTGGCCTTGAATTCGCGAGCAGCGTTGGGATAAATCATGCTGTGAAATTCGATAGCCTTCTCCAACAAGATTGGGCCGGTAACGGGGGAACCTTTCTCGCGTTGCTGACGAAACCACAAATAGAGAGCATCATCTAACTGGCCAAACATGCCCCCTTTCATAGTTTTTTTGGATTTCAGTGACTTGGCAATTCCGAGCTCGGATCTATTTTGTTTGAATTCTCTCAGTTCTTTTTGCTGCTTAAGAATGTCTCCGACGGTCGACTTTCCTATGTTAAATTTGGCCATGATTTCGGAGCGAGGAATTTTCTTTTCCACCATGTCACATATTTCGACTTTGTCCTCAATTGTGAGGACAACTCGCTTTCGCTTTTGCTTGCTTGAATCCATTCCGTAAATCAAATCTGCACAAAATCTTAACACACGTGCAAACAAACACCGTGTTCTCATGAAGGGAAGTTGTGTATTCTCAGCATGCGTGTTTAAACCAGCCAATCATATGCATGCAGCATGTGAAAGGAACAATGACCAAATATGGTAAACGAAAATTTACATCGTGACTGTTGGAACGGTTTGTGGTTACCTGCACCATTTTGTTTGTTACGCTTTTTGATGGCGCAGCAAGAATGATGTGCGGCGCGGTGATTTATGTTTTTTTTTTGGACACAAGGTATAGTTTTCGTTTTCAAACTCGAGGTTCCGATGTTAGGCCGGATAATTGAAGTCCGGATAAACGAGGGGTCGGATAATTGAATAACCACTGTACTGTCTTTGAGTTGTATGAGAAAATGAGTATAGTCTATAAATTCTGTCAAGAGTGTTTTTTCATACGCCTTTGTTGACGATTTCTCATCGAATCGAATTTTAATTTTTCCTACTGATTGCAGTGGAAGGTCGTTGAAAAGTCTTTGAAAAATGTCGGAAAAAGTCGTTGAAAGTCTGTGAATTTGTTCTGCCTCTAACTCTACGAATCCTGGAAGCGAACATGCGTTTCGCTTTTGACTAGGCAGGTTTCCTGGTAAAACGTATCCACCTGCTAAATTGTTAGCTATGTCGATTGTCCTATGCATCTTAAAAACTATTTCCTTTTAAGAAGTGCCTTAAGGGAGAAAACCTTACGTGATCAAATGTTAATAGATCTACCAAAAGTGACTACTTTCACTGGCCAAACCATGTTTAGATTTGCGGCTGCACGAGATTGGAACTCCCTTCCTATGGCAATCAGACATATTAAGGTCTTGGGTAGATTTAAAAGTTCGGTTTTTAAATATCTTTTTGATATGGACAAACATTCACATAGTTGTAGTTTATAGTCTTTTACGTAAACAATAACATTAATTTAAAAAACTTCTCATGTATATTGTAATTTTTAGAATTATTTTATTTACTGTCACCTGGGTAAGACCAGCTATTATTGCTGAACAGGTCATTACAGTATAACTAAAGAGTTCACTCATTCATTTCTTCATTAATTCGTTCGTTCGTTCGTTCACTAAGAATACACTGTACGTTGCCGAAACAAACACACCCGCGTTTTCTGGATCTAGATATTTGATTTTTTTGGGAGTATTCTAACCAGAGATTAGAGAAAGTTTCTCGAGAGGTTTCTTGCATGGAGTTCAAATCATGCCCAATTGCCAGGTTTATCTTTTCTTCCCAATGTCAATTCTTGTTTCCTGTTGGCTAATGCACATTTTACTGGCTAATTTAAACACGAACAGTTCTTTCTAAAGTGCGTTTTGTGATCAATTTACTGAATACTATTCCAAGTTAATGTAAAATTAGTGTAAAGAAACTTTGAAGACTGTTTAATAAGTTCGCTCATTTTTACTCTGGGAGCATATTTTAGCAGCATTAACTGTGGCGGCTAACTCTAATTCCTGTTATTCATTTCTGTGTCTTGTGATTTTTAGTATGTTTTCGTATGTTTTCTGACAGGATGAAATCATCGCCAAAAGAGCTACTCCTCCAATGTAAGCATAGCGTGATTTAAAGCTCGTGTGCTGAAAATGGACACAGACGTTAACTTCAGAAGTAGAACTGTTAAACGAGACGGTATCACGGCGCCATTTTGCCTGCTTTACGAGATATTACTAGAATAGCATGTCGGGTTAAAGGAGAAAAATTTCAAATCAAATAGATCGGACATAGTTTGGAGTCGTTATTCCTGGGCAGTTTTGGGTGACGACGTCATTATATCCATGCATGGCGATTTTTAGTATATCCATATATGACAATCAAAAATGACTCAAAATGGCCTACTTAACAATTAGATTATGAGCTCGAGATTTCTCTCAACTATCACCTCATAGAAATCTCGAGCTTATAATCTAATTGTTTTAGTAGAAACACTTAGCAAAGAACATTTTTCGTCTTCTCTGGGATTGCACTTTCAAGTAGGCAATCTATTTCGTCTTCAGAAACTTCACAAAAACGAGAGGCGGAACCATTTTCACTACTCGCTATCTATCGACGAATAGATAGCGAGTAGCGTAGCCAATCAGAATGCAGCATTTGCGGTAGTACTCGACTAAGTTTCTACTAATTAATTATATATAGGAATTTGTTCAAAAGTATGTACTCTCAAAAACTTTAAGTAGTTTTTCCTACCACAATAACATACCATTTGCCTGCCCTCATTATTGTAAGTATGCATTCAGGTTCGTAATTGAAACTTCATGGGTGAGAGTGTTAAGTGGATCTCTTAGCGCTGATTCCAGCATCAAGGTGATAAAATTTTTTTTTTGTTACAGGTATTTGCAATGTGATTTTGAGGCGTTTGACCTCCGAGACCTGGAATGTAAATTCGATTCTATCCTTGTGGATCCTCCACTCGAAGAATATCAGAGACGGGGGTCTGGAATCTCTCACAACTGGCGGCCGTGGACTTGGGAGGAGGTGAGAACGTCATGCCTGTAGAAAAAGAAAAATTTCGTCTTGGCAAGTATAAATTTCAGTTGGGATCAGGTGGTGGCCAGGGCTCGGAGTCCAGGGGAAGAACCCCCGGTGGGGGGTTAGGATTGGGAAATTTCGGAAAAAAGACTTTCTAGATGGGCTCTAGGTCGCATCTGAGTAACATAAAAGAGAGAAAAGCGGGCATCTGATGGTGGGCATACATGGACTTATTTAACGTCAAAAGACATGTTTCGCGGATTGATACTAACTAGTTATGATGTGGTTTTTAAATATGTGGGGTTTTTCCCCAATCTTTGTACTCTGTGTCTCTGTCGAGCTGGAATTTTCAGTTTGGTCAAGGAAAATTTCGTCTTCGCTCAGCACATCTAAGAGGCTTTTCTACAGCCATGGGGAACGTGAGATTAACTATTCACATTCGACTGGTATTCTTCACACGAGAGGTGAAAACGAGAGATACAGTATTCACATATCTCTAGTATTTGTTGCATGAAAGGCGACAACGTGAGATTGACTGTTCAATGTTCACTTGTATTTGTTTAATATCGTAATACTTGAATCTCGTCATACGTTCCTCTAATTTTGTCGAAATATCGCAAATCACAAGATGCTCCCAACTATTACATTTTTATTAGCGCAGAAAAATCTTATCGCACGATGATAATTTTGCAATATCTTTCACTTTTACAGATTATGAAATTGGAGATAGAAGAGATAGCTGCTCAGCGTTCATTTATCTTTTTGTGGTGTGGTTCACACGAAGGATTGGATGAAGGAAGAAAGGTGCGTTCGCCGACAACGTTCTTATGAACACCTGAAGGAACTTTCGAGTTTAGTTCGAGTTTAGACTCGAACTTACTTTTTGTCGGATAAAAATTAGTCTGTAATAAATATCGAAGCTTTTGTCAGCCTTTTGTCAGCCTTTTCTCCGTGAAGCATTGAGTTTCGTGGTGTTTAGCCCAATGAGGTAAGAGCGTTACGAGACTGAAATGCCGTATTTTTGAAAAGGAAACGAGTGTAGTCTTTGAAATTTCTTGTTTTCTTTTACTTATTCATATTATGTATTGGCTTTAAATAACATTTTCCTCATGGAACACGAAATAGTCCTGAGCAGTGCCATACCTAGGGGGGGATATTAGGGTGATTGCTCTAGGCGCAAAATTTTATGGGATGACATTTTCGGAAACAAAATTTCGAATTTTTTGCTCTTTTTTTTCTAGATTTAAAAATATTTTAGGAAGCTCAATAAAATGTTAAATCAATGTGTCGACGTCTCATCTTCAATTGACGATTTTGCAGCAGTCAAGGCTGTTACGATTCGTTTATCCCCTGTAAACGTCATAGTCACGTGACCACGTCACGGTGCAACGTCACGGTGCAACGTCACGGTGCAATGCGAGGCAAGGAGTGAATGTATCGAGTTACCACTATGAAGTAAATAAAGAATGTTGTGTTGAATATATCTGTATGTGAAACAAAGCCTCAGAAGCGCTTGTTTTAAATTTTCAGTTACATTTTGAGTAATAAAAACAAAAGACACAAAAACGAAAGACTTGGATACGGCTCTGGTCCTGAGTATTTAAAGTTGTTTTGATTATCATGATTTAGTGTCTGCGCAAGTGGGGGTTCCGTCGTTGCGAAGATATCTGTTGGATTAAAACAAACAAGAAAAATCCTGGAAATGTGAAGTTCCTGGAACCGAACGCCATCTTTCAACACACGAAGGAACATTGCCTGATGGGCATCAAGGGAACTGTTAGAAGAAGCACGGACTTCGATTTCATTCACGCTAATGTGGATATCGACTTGATCATTACCGAAGAGGTAAGATGCTTATGAGTGAACAGGTTTACTTCTTCCGCGAAGTTTCTTAAAGCAAATCCGTGCATTGCAAGGAAACTTTCGCCCTCCGTACACCGACGTTGTCATACCAGTGAACTCAATTACCATATCTCGAATACTAACTGGCCAATGAAAAGTGAAGCCAAGATGGCTGCCCGTGGAGGCCAATTTTGGACGTCAGTTTCAGTCCCCTACGCGGGTTTGTACGTCAGTTTTAGTCTCCCACGTGACGTTTTACATTTTTTAACGAGTTTTCTTTGGAAATACACACAAAACATGTCTTCAAAATATAGAAATAAGTTTTAGAATTTGAAATATATTTCGACAAAATCAAACCGAGTTACAGGTTATATATTTTCACGAAAATAAATTACCAAACATACGAGAAACCTGATAAAACGGTCTCGAAAAGTTACTTGAAAAAAATACTAAGTGCAAGTCCTTTCTTTACCGTTGGTTTACCATCTTCAGACAATTTAGTACACTTCTTAGGCCACACGGCAGTAATGAATCCTTTTAAATACTCGATTATGTAAAGTTGGTCAGGTAGTATTTTATCTAAACAGCTTTTCCATAGTTGGGGATGTTTTCGAAGCCGAACCAAACAAAAACTAAAGATTAAAGTCGTGCAAAGGACTGGAACTGACGTACAAGACCGCGAAGAAGCCTGAAACTGACGTCCAAAATATCCCTCCATGGGCGGTCATCTTAGCTTCACTTTTTACCCGAGCGAATGACTGGAAGTTAGCATTCCTGATATGGAAATTAAGTTCACTGTGTCATGCCAGTAAAAATGTAAAAAGTCGCGTTGGAGACTAAAACTGGCATACAAGCCCGCGTAGGGAACTGAAACTGACGTCCAAAATTGGCCTTCATGGGCGGCCATCTTGGCTTCACTTTTCATTGGCCAGTTAGCATTCCAGATATGTAAATTGAGATCACTGTCATTCGCGTTCCCAAGACCTCTTCGGTTACCTGAAAATCGGGGGGCCTTGGTAAAAGACTGAGAAAGTTTTCCAGACCATGCGGCATTCGGATTAAACACAAGCCCGTTAGTTAGTCCTAGTTTGAAATTGAGATACCGGTAGATCATTGATATATCGACAATCTTGTCTGAGTTTGAAAAAGGCATCAACATTGTGCTTGGTGAGTTTGAAGTGCCATACGAATGTCCCAGAATCAGTGACACATTCTTCGACTTTTACCTGGGCGTCTGGTTTACAGTTTACCAAGGTACTGGGAACGAGGATACAGCGTATGAGACGGATCTGACTAGGAAATAACTCATGCAAATGTGCAGACGAACCCTCCTGGAACCTAACGCACGGGGTGTGCACAAAACAAATAAAACAGATCTTTTGATGACTCAATGTGTTGACGAAATTTGCGTGTGGGCGCAGTTAAAGGACCTTGTAGCACCTGAAGATACATGTGTTCAACGTGTATAAAGCAACAACTGCGCTCGATATTTATCAAGTTCAACGAATTTGAACTTGAACGGGCCCAAACTAACCACTCAAGTCGCTGAAGCTAATTTATCGAGTTATTTCATGGAGGCAACTCCAAGACTAACTGATAGAAATCTGTTGCCTAAAGTAATATCATTTTCACTTTGCACTACTCGCTTTGTATGAAGAGTAGATTGCTAGTTTTGGGGTTTTTTTTTTATCATACTGCAGAAGACACACCTGTACGCTGAGGTACAATTTGTGTAAAGTTGAATTTGACACAAGGCTTTCTAAAACATAGATTTAGAAACAGCGGTATAGAAATAAACATTTCTATCATCAACTTATAGCGAGTTGTTGCTAATAAACCTGCAATCTGCCAAACGTTTCTTTTTTTTCCCTTTTTTTAGCCTCCGGTCGAAAGTACGGAAAAACCTGAAGAAATCTTCCACATTATCGAACATTTCTGTCTGGGAAGACGGCGTCTACATTTGTTTGGTAACGACAGCTCTCTGCGGCCAGGTAAATGGTTATTCTTGCAAAAATTTATGAGTATTCAAACCATCGCATGTATACCTATCCATGAGGGTTACGATGTCGCATCGAAATAATGAAAGTCTCAGAACAAGAAAACTGAAAAGCAAAAGGGAATGGTCCAAGTAGACCGTACTCCCATTCAACAAACTCTTTGGTAACTCGAAGGCTGACTTCAGTCACTGATTGGCCAGAAAAGAGAAAAAAAAAAGATGACTATCGTAGTGAAACCACGGACACAGCTCTTCGTTCTTTCTCCTGACCGTAGCATAGCGAAAGATACAGCGTTTCCTTTGGACAATTCATTTAACGTGTAAATTAAACCAGCCGAAGAATGTTGAACTAGTTTAAAACCATCATTTAGTCCCGGAAGTTGAACCGGTGTCTGTTTTGTTCTTTTCATGCGTAATATATGACACATCTATTTCAGAATCATCCTCAGGGTATTATGAAATGATAACTTATCTAACTATTATGAAGTTATCATTTCATAATATGACACATCTTAAGGCCTATTCACACGATACGATTATCGTATACGATCCTTCACTTTGGCGCATGTGATTAAGCCGTAAAAGCACAATTCCTGCTTGCTATTTGCTCGCGAATGTTGCAATTAGTCCAGAAGAGTCTTACGACTGAATTGGGTACATCAAAATTTCATATACAACGTATGGGAATAGCTCTCAGAGGTGGGATACAAATAATTAACCCATTCATTGTGAGTGAGTGGGGGAGGGGAGGGGAAGAGATTTCCGTGCCACAGTCATTAGAGCGTTAGCATCCGCCTTTAAGATCAGTAATTCGATTAAAACTGGTGCAGTTGATGGCGAATGTTTGACCACGTGATTCTCATCCCTAGTTCTCGTTTCATCAGCGCCGCCCTCACCAAAAGTTTCGGGATCTTTTGGACAGAGACACGAGATTTCCTAAATATTACGACAGCGGTTTTGGTAATCAAAGCTTATCCAATCTGCCAAGCACATAATCCGGTGTCTATGTCTTCAGAGTTCGAAAGCTTTTTGTGCGGCCCCACGATAAATGAACGCAAAATAAACGTCTATATTCCCTAAAACTTTTCCTTCAATGGTTGCCCATACATTAACCTACAATTTTGTTTGCTTTGTAAACTAAGGGTGGCTTACCGTCGGTCCCGACTTATCCAGCTCGAACTTCTCAAGTGAGACGTACAACTCCTACTTCAACGGTAGTCCTAATGAGTATCTGGTCGGTGATACGCCGGAAATTGAAAATCTCCGACCCAAGTCTCCGAAAGCGAAGAATAAGAGTGACGGCGGAAAAGGGCGAGGAGGAATGGGACAAGGTGGACCTTCTTGGGCTGTCCGAGGAGGAATGAGAGGAGGAGGGGTTGGTGGGCGTGGAGGGATTGGAGGACGGGGTGGCTTAACCCGTGGCATTGGGTTCTCAATTCGAGGAAATCGGGGAATTAACAGAGGAGGATTTCCAACGCGATAAAAAAAAGTCGCTATCTATCTTGAGCAAAACAGAAAATGCAATTTTGTGCTATTTTCAAAGAAAGTCTCGTAAGACAGGGAAGGGCCTTCAGTTACCTGAATGGTCTTAAGGTACAGAACGGTTGGTGTTTATTGAAACCTAGCAGCGACATGGTTCGTGATATCACCAAGGTGACATATGAACTTCTGTCTATGACATTCATCTCGTTCAGAAATGTTATTATATCGTAGCTACTGCAATGCAGCACACATGTTGAACCTACACCATTGTGAGAAAACCAGTCAAACTTCTAAATTTTCCAGCGACACTGAATGTTCGCTTTTTCCCCAATTTTAGTACAATTTTACCTGAACAATCTCTGAGGTCGTAAATTCTCACGAAAAGTGCTCACTCAGTAACATGTGTCCTATTTTTTCCAAGCTCCCAGGCTTCTCGCACGGCAATTCACATGGCTAATCAGAACTGACAAACATGCTCATTCAGCTTCATGTTTTCTTCACACCATACCTCAGCATCTGCAATGATCAGGACGTCTCTCTGGTTATTACAAGGTTGCTGGTTAGATACCCGTCTAGGGCTCAGAAATCATTTTTCTGATGGATGAGCTCGACGAAGGTCCACAAATGGTTTCATGTCGCATTTCATTTTAATTTGTAAAATGAAGTTATAAAGAAGTATCCGGCCGACTGTCTGCAACTTTGGACAGCTGTTTCACCCACTTAGGACTTGTCAACAGAGTGTAGCAGGTGAAAGCCAGTTAGTTTTGTTTGGAATTTATTTTCAATTTCTGAAATTGCAGTACTCTCGCCCAACCAGAATCGTAGAATTTTTTCATTTACATAATTACAATACGATTGGGTCATGTTCCACAAAGTGCGCCCACCAAGCACTGTTAGTATTTCCTGTTTTTTTCCGTCTGTCTATCCGTCAACAAGGCAACAGGACTTGATCAAATTCCGAGTTGTCTTGTAACAATAGCTGCACCCTATATTGCTGTTTCATTATGCAGCATTTTCGATTCATCTATTCGCACTGGAATATTTCCCTCTGGCTGGAAAATCGCAATGATTGTTCCAATCCACAAAAGCAATATTTCCCCCCCCTTAGAAAATAAATTGCCAAACTTTCGTAGGGAATTCGTGTATAAAGAGGTTTGTCGTATTAGACATAAAACTCGGAATACGTGCTTTATCGGATCCAAAACAATCGGCTATCGTCTCGTGCCTTATATCCGATAAAGCACTCCCGCTCGTTTTGTATATTTATCAAAAATGAACTTTATTAAGATAAAAAAACTTACGTTTCGGGGACTGGGCCCTTCTTCAGCAATTCAAAATTTCAAAAGATAGAGTCCTTATATTCCTTAACATTCTTCCTTAATTTACGTAAATTTCAAACTTCCATTACATTTAATCCAAGAGGAGCATAACATTTTAATTTTTCGATCCAAAAACCTTCCCTAACTGTAGGATCCCTAACATCGGTAACGTCAATTTTAACTGATACATCTCCTAACTTATACGCTCATCTTCAAGAAAATGTGCAAAATGAAGAGCGCTCAATACCAGACCAGTAGGGCGAATAAAGAAGTAAAATAGACAAAATTTTTTGCTGTCGCTACTCTGAGTTTCACGCGCTCAGGCGATCATCGCCTGAGCGCGTGAAACTCCGAGTAGCGACAGCAAAACATTTTGTCTATTTTACTTGTATGTATATATGTATATGTATGTATGTATATATATATATATAAAATATAAATACATACATATATACATACATATATATGTACAGGGTGTCCCGAAAAAATGTATACACACTGAATGATTACAATAACAATGTTTATTAAGACATATCTAAGTTTTATAACCCAAGTTAAAGAAGACAAGTGTAGAATTTTTTGAGTTATCGCAGGTGTTAGAACTGATGACAGTTCTGGTCCAGGCACTGCTGATAACGCGGACAGATGGAATTGCAAACATTACGAATTATGATCATTTCATTTGGTATTTGGGTGCATTCTCTTTCAATTGCTGCTCTCAACTCATCGATTGTTACAGATTTTGTGCTACAAACCTTATCTTTGACGTATCCCCATAAAAAAAAGTCCACAGGCGTGAGGTCTGGTGAACGTGGGGGAATTCAATGCTATATCTTCACCCAATCCATTTGTGTGGCAGATTTTCATAAGTTAGGCTCTCATATCACGATGCTAGTGGGGAGGTGCTCCATCTTGCTGGAAATAAAACTCCTCATCTCCAAATTGCTCACGAATGCGTGGCAATTGAAAGAAAGTTTGTTATAGTGAGTTATAATCACTCAAAGTGTGTATACATTTTTTTGGGACACCCTGTACATATATAGGTGTGTCGTTCGGTTTGATGTAAGGGTAGTAGGCTCCATTTGTTAAATTGAGCTTGATATCCAGAAAATTCACTATTTTCAGGTTAGTTTTGATGGAAATCTTTAATCCATGATCTTTAAAATATTTGGTAATGTCTTTTCTCATTCTCTCCGATTGGGATCCTGATATGCTGTTAAAAGCTGCGAGGCCATCGTCCCGATATAATCCTATACTATCGTTTAGTGTATTTGGAGCTTAATTTACTCAGAATATATTCTGAGTAAATACTTTTTTTAATTAGATTAAAGTTACTTTAAGCCTTTTGGGTTGTAATTTGTGCATAACTTCCTAGCATTCCGCGTGTTATTAGAATATATTAATTCTATATATATTTGAAAAGCTTACATAACAAGCTAGCAGGCTGAAATAAAACAACACCAACTGACGAACACAGCAGACATCGTAGCTAAACCAATCAAAACTAAGGCTTAGCAAAGAATGCAAAAAACAGCGAATATACCAAAGAAAATTAAGAGCACAATACCAGAGTTTCGTTGCCTCTTGCAACACCATGAAGATGAGACAGATTTTAACAAGAACTGAGTTTATATTACAAGCAAATAAGATACGGTTGTAGGATACAGTACAGAATTATGAAGGACTTAAGATTAAAATTACCGTTTAAAACTTCAGATTTTAAATTAAAAACAAACATAGATTCAAAACAAGGAGAGCGGGTATATTCGCATTCTTTTTTTTGGCTTTTATTTTTATCATCAAACGGTAATAAAACGTTGGGTTAATGAGAATGAAAAAAAAAAAAAAAAATACCCCTATTGTTTCTGAAACTCCTGCTTCATAGACAAAAGCCAAAGGGGTAAACAAGGATTCATCCGATTCATTTGCTGTTGTCAACACCTGGTTGCTAAATCTATGGGTAAAAAAACTTGTCAATATTTTGTACTTACTAGCCGGATGATTTATTATATGGCTTCTGGTTTCTTCCTTCATCTCTTTTAATGCTCTTTTTATTTTAAGGTGTACGAGTTCAGGTCTATGTGCAGTTTTTACCAAATAACGTGTTTTTTACAACCTGTTCATCTAGTTTCCTGCTTAGAATCACTACCGTTGTGAGCAGTTTGCTGTTGTCATATCTCTTGTAAACTGTACCTGGTTTGCTTGTCTTCAAATGAACTCGGAAATTTTCCCGCCGAAACTTGCCGATGTCACGGTAACTTCGCCCCCCTCGGGGGCATTACCCCTACAAATGTTGCCCGGTATTATCGTCCCTCTGAGGATTTCGTTCCACTTTTCTTCTTGACTCCGCTCGCACGAAGTGGTGTGTATTTTCCAAGCGTTCGTCAGTGATCTTTTTTTTACGCTGACAGTGAACAACACATACCGGAGGCTCAGACAAATGCACTTATTTTCCGTGCATCTTTACTGTCTTGCACACGTTGGTTCGTTGGATCGGTAATTGTTCTCAAACCAACACCACCTCATCATTTTACACTTTTAACGTTCAAAGGGCTGTAACACGAGGAAGATGAAATGACAAAAACAATTTCATAAAGTGATGGAAAAAACCCAACACGGAACAGCAGCTTCGGTAATAATCGCACTATAATTTACTTAAAGTATGCAAGTATAGTCGATACTGCGACTAAGGCGTACCAAGGTTTTGATGCGTTTGGCTGCGTGTGATTTGTGTAGTGACTTGCCCCACCTATCGTGCATAACCTTCCCTTCAACCGAGCTTGAGTGAGTGTGTTCGAAACGTGTGCCACCATCATAAATTCTCTCTAATTTTGCTAATTGTTTTGCTAGTCTTTACTTTTAAATTACTTTGGTTTACTGGCGTACGACACAATCACAATGCTTGTGAAATAACCATTTTGCCTTGATTACCCTGAAATATATACTGTGCGAACCACGATATTAGTTTAAATACCAGTTTTCGTAAAAAGTGATTAAATTGACACAATTCTGGTTTGAAACTATTCTAGGTTATTTAAATTATTAAAGAATACTTCAAAATCTTTGAATCGAGTTTAACAAATTGATATTGATGAAAAAATTTACCTTTATTTGATTCTTTGTCTTTTTCTACTGACCCACGATATTAGTTTCATTTCGGAAAAGCAAAGTTAAGTGCATCAGGATGAAATGAAAAGAAATTTTTCATTAAATTTTTTATTGATATTGATTTATATTCAATGTTGATACATTGACACACAAGATTTTAGAAATTCACATAGTGATAAACTGGAAAACGTGACAATTTAACTTAATAAATTTTTTTATTTATATGAGCCCCGCGTGACGACTGATTACTTCAGTCTTTCATTTGCCGAATCTGTGAGTTTCTTAATAGTGGACTTAGAGATGGAAGCTGCGGATTCTTTTATTGCCATCCACAGGTCGCCTTTGGAGGAATACTGCTTCCCATTGGTATAAACATGGCGCTTGATTATAGACCATAAGTTCTCAATGGGATTTAAGTCGGGCGAGTTTGGGGGCCAAACCACTAGCGTATCGTCCTTAAATCCAAGTGATTCCAAAAATTCAGTTGTAGCCTTTGCTGCATGGGATGAGGCATTGTCATGCATGAAGATGATCTTCTTCAGTCGTGACAAAGGAACGTCATCCAGCCATGGCTCAAGTTCATTGTTCAGAAACTGGCAATACGTATCAGAGGTCAGTTTTACTCCTTCAGGCACACGAACAGGACCAATGAGCTCATCTCCAATGATACCAGCCCAAATCATCACGCCTCCACCTCCTTGTTGACGCCTCAGCCTCGTGGGAGCCTGTTCACCGTTATACACCCAACCTTTAGCCCAGCCATCAGGACCGTCTAATGTAGCTCTCGACTCGTCGGTGAAGAGGACAAACTTCATGTCAGTTTTCATGTACTTCTTGGCCCAATCCAGACGCAAACGTTTGTACCTTGAGGTCAAGGGAGGTCTTTTATCAGGACTGTTGGTCGCAGCCATCTTCCCGAGGAGACGATTACAGGTGGTTTTTGCAACATCTGGTAGACCAGCCTCTTCGAAAATTCTTACACTTGTGGCTCCAGGCATTCTACGGACGCTTCTCTTCAATCGGTTCATATCTCGCTTTGTTACCGATTTCAAAACTCCCTCCCTCCCATCGAGGTTTCCTCTTTGAGAGATTTTCAAAAATCTTTGGACTGTCACAACATGGCGATTTATTTTTTCAGCAATAGCTTCGGTTGTTGTACCCTTAGCTATTTCTTTTATGATAATATTTTTCTCACCTTCGTTCAAGTCCTTACGACGTCAGATCGTGATTATTGATTTTTGAAACAAATACAGTGGATCACCTCTTTTACAGAGGAACGTCTGGATTTTTTAATCACGTGACCAATACGAAATGTAAACATTGCAACGATTGTTTCCACAATTTTCAAAAAGAAATTCTCAAATTTTCATGAATAATGCTATTTATTTAGAATATCTACTGCAAAAACTCTTACAAAACTAATACCGTGGGTCGCACTGTAAGTTGTCTTGTATAAATTTTTATTGTGAATATTACACCGGTCTGTGGAGAAAACTTGCACGCCAGCAAATAAGTCTGTATCATTTCCCGAAGAAACCTGATAACGAACTCCGGCATAAAATAAATACTACAAGTAATGGAATTGTTTCTGTTACCAGGTCAATCTACAATCACTAGGCTTGGCCAAAAGGCTGTAGATGGAAAAATACTGAAAATTCAATAAATCCGTGACATGTTCTTGTCCCCTACACGTTAATCTACCAGACCACGATATCCGGGAATTCCGATAAATTCCGGAAATTTAGGGAATTCCGATAAATTCTTGCTCACCGTAAGCCTCTTAAATACGAAACGAAAGTTTCATAAGCAAGAGCGGTTGCAGTCTTCAAGCCAGTTATATAAACATACCACTGATGTATAGGTCATGTATAAAAAAGTTAATTTCCACAGTAACTATAAATCTGTATATTAAACCGTACTGAAATCTACACATCACAAATTAAATAAATGGGACAGTTAGCTTTGTACCGAGGACATTTCTGAAAAACATTTTATGACAAAAGTAAGCGATAGAAGAATTTGGTTTTTTGAACGACGTTTGATATTACTGTAATGACGTTAAGCTCTCGACATCAATAATGTTAACTTGACAATTCCTTCAATAAACCTTATTCTTCTGTCGCTTACAGTAAACTTTGCCAGAATAAAACAAAAATTCATAAAACTGTAAGGGCACGTGCCATAATTACAAATGTTCTGAAGTGCAAGTTTCCTTTAATGACCTGTGTATTTTTAGAAGAGATGTAATCTTTACTTCAGGCGCGGTATTTGTGCCTAAGTTTCGCCAAGTCTTCGGTGTTCATTCCGGTTTGTTCGTTCTGTTTTACGACATCATTGAATAACGCAGAGACAGCTGGAACAGACAATTGAGAGAAGATATAAACCACTTCACAAATTACTATTCCTAAAGCCCTGGCCAAACGAATGCAACATCACTCAACATATTTCGATTCAACTTTGTTGGATAATGTTGGGCTACGTAGTCAAACGAATGCGACATGCGCAGTGCATACTCGAATTGCGGAGACTAGGGATCTGGGACGAAAAATAAACCCAAATTTTAGGCCAAACTACCCGTTGTCTTTGCCTGAGAGTTGACTTGCAGCGCGTGCGCGAGTGCAATTTTGTTGTTCACACATGAGAACAACAGAAATGTTGAACGATGTAGCATCCAATGTTTGATGGAAATCAAACTTCGCTGAACATCATACAACATCATACAAACACGATACAACATGGTGGCCAAACGAGTTCAATATGTTGCATTCAACCATGTCGAACGATGTTGAATCGCGATGTTGCATTCGTTCGGCCAGGGCTTAAGGGACTTGGGGCAGTCACGAACGACAGACCCACCATTTTGTTTGGTGGAAATTTACTGAAACAGACCCATGCACCTTTGTGAGAATCATTCCTAAGTGGCTACTTGGATCACGGTGACCGCTCGAAAATATACTTTAAAAGAAGGTTTCTGTGTAGTGACTCGGAACGACTAGCTGGACAGGTTTTCGAACTAAGGCAAGCATTTGAAGGGACAGATCAGACGACGCAGCACTTCATACACTGCCTCCATGTTTGAAAGTAAAAACCTAACCCACATCAAAAACTTAACCTTAATTTTAACCCTCCCCCTCTCCCTAACCCTAACCCTAACCTTTACCCGAATTTTAACTTTGTCTAAGCATATAGCCAAAGGAGGGGCAAAAGGTAATCAATAGTCTTACCTATAAGATCTTTACATTCTGTTCAAAAATACTATCAAAATATGGGTGAGACATGTCAGAGGCCCGGGATTTGAAATTTTGTATAACGAGCAAAGCGTCCAACCCCGCAAAATGCCGCACCTTCGGGGCTCGATGGTGCATCTTCGGCACTCCTGTAAAAATTATGACATCGCTCCCTCTTTACTAAATTTCTGCCTACGTCTATACTGTTGTCCCCGGATAAAAAAATTAAAGAAAAAGAACTTCATTCGATCCGACACTGCCATCACCCAACCGTAGTTAGCATAACGAACAGAAACCGGTGTAGTATAACAGTCATGAAACATAAGAGATCTTGTAAGTATACCTTTCTTCTCTTCTTGAGACTGAAATAATAGAGTCATTTCAAAGCGCTCGACGCAATGTAGTTTCTGTAAAAAGTGACAGACGAATTTCAGGTCTCCTAAAATGGAATAAAAGGAAAAAGAAGAGCTTGCTAAGCCATTAAGTAACGGTAAGACCTTGGACATTTGGTCCTAAGGAGGAGAGACGTTACATGAAACTTAACGTGGGATAATCAACAATACCACATTAAAATCCATCGTACCTTTAGTTTTCACCTCTAGATGTAAAGCTTGGAACATACTTCTGAGCATGTCTGCGTCTAGTCTGTTGCTAATTACTGAAAGGAAAACGAGAAGTAAATAAATTTAACTAACATTTTTTAATGAGTGTTAAATAATTGGTAAATAGTTTGAAATACGTGGTTTCTGGGATTTATTATTACATGTTCATCCAGATCACTTTTCAAAGTATTTATGCTTTTGTCCGAGTTATGGGTTTCCTAAACGGGAAACCAACTTCAGGGACGTTGATGATGGCTGTTGGTGGAAAAGTTTTTATGCTGTGTTAGCTTCATGTAGACGTGTTGGTGTCTCGTGGTAAGAATAGTTCTAGTTTCTACGAAGTCTGCAATATGTTGTGGGTAATTCGTTGGAAAATTTTATAGCATTCTTGTCAAAATTCGTGTACCAGTTTCAAGGAAGGATTGTTTAAGAATAGTTCGCTGCAAAATCTAAATAATATAAGAGAAAGCAAACTCCGAAAACCAAGGCCATCTTTGAACTTAAGATTTAAGTTAACAAAAGATGAAAACTGTGAAATGGTGATATTTCGATTTTATTGCAAAATTATCTTTAGACCAAGTGAACTAACATAAAGAGAACCTAAGGTTTATATATACATGGGAAAAGTGATTACATCATTGATGAAGAATTGAGGGAACGCCTACTCTATTTACAAATGATTGATGTGTCAGTAAGTGACAAGTGTTGACGCCTCAGGATGAAATATCAAGATGTCGATATATAAATTATGGATAAACTAAAAGGAACTAAATAAAGAGTGAGAGTTCTTTGCTAGAACAATAAAATCGAAATATCACCATTCCACAGTTTTCATCTTTTGTTAACTTAAATCTTAAGTTCAAAGATGGCCTTGGTTTTCGGAATTTGCTTTCTCTTATATTTTTTGAAGTTGTCGGCTGGTCAAGGTTTTTGAAAAATCTAAATAAGTGGTGCCATCCCAATCCACCATGTGTTCATGAAAAGAAAAAATTCAAGTTGGAGGTAGCTCAGAACTAGTTGAGAGTCAGAGTCAAATTCATTGACTTTGACCTGTCATTTGATAGTTGGTGACAAGTCGAGATAAAGTTGTGGTCAGGTTTAAGTTTGGTAAACATTCATTTTATGGATAGATGAAGTAGATATCCCAAGATCTTTGCGTTGTGCAAAGATTTGAATTTCCTTTCAAACCTACTCCATAATTTTTAACGCATATAATTTCAGTTTGATACAATTATAGTGCATATATACAAACAACAGACCTCAGATTATATAAAAAATCAATTTGAAACAAGTATAGTGAACAATCAGAAATTCACTGCAAACAATGTAGCTATGGGCCTTCTAGGCAGCAAATTACACTAGCTCTTAGAAAAACAGGGTATGTCATTTTAGGAACTTCAATTTTTCGGGATTATTGTCCACTGGCTGACTGCTACGACATCTGTCATCAGACATAGTAAAATTCCTGAATCGGCTAATTTGAAGTTGACTTGAAGCACTTCGAGTAATTTACAGTTGCGAATGAAATGACTTTAGAATTACTTCCCACATGTTCGTCTGGGCAAAACCTACTCAAGGACGAGGAATCTGGGTCTTGTATGGTTTAGAGTTGATATGTTGTGTCAAAAAATATCAAGAATAAAGCCGAAGTCAAGTCAGTATTACGGAGTATAGTTACTGGCGAGTGATTGATCATGACCAGTTCTATCTGAACAAAAGAAGTCTGGACATTGACATATGAAGTCTCAATTATTCTTGAGAATAGACTGAAATGAATATGTCTAAAAGTCTACTCCTTCACTCACCTTTCGGCAGGTCATCAAGGTTAACTTGTTTCAAAATGTTCAAGTATCCCGCAGTATCCCCATTTTTCACACATTTCCAGGTTTGATGGAATTGGAACGCGGTTTTCTAAAACGGACATGCCTCGAAATTTCATTGCAAAAAGTGCACGGTACGCTAATGAACGTCGATTGAATAAAATGAATGTATTTTGGCGTTAATGAGTTTGAGGTTGACGTTAATGATAGTATATTTTCTGGCAGTGAACAGCAAAAGATGTACTCATCAGATTATTTCAGCTTACCACATTATGTTGAACAGGGACTACACCTTGTTCTTTGGTAATCTTATTGACAGAGTTCTGCATACTTTCTACTTTAGCCTCTTTTGCTTCCTTATTCTCTTTAGATTTCGATATGTTCGTATCTTCAGCGACGGGAGTTGATGTTTGGTCATGCTTAAAAAAAGAAGACTAAGCATTAGCGTCGTTTGTTCGTTCTGCGCGGGAAAGTAGTTGCCAGTATATTGCTGGCTTAACAGTCAAGTAAAGTGAGATTTGGCGGCAAAATTTTAGGAGATGCAACCCAAGTAAGAGTGGGTTTATTAAAATATTATATTGACATGTACTTAGTTAGGGTTAGGGTTAGTACTTGTTGTAGAATAATGTTGTATTAAAGTTTATTTTTTTGTGAATTGAGTGATGTTTTCGTTGACTAAGGCCAATTCAAGTTCGAATGTGGTCACGGCTTCATTTTAATTTCCCGCGGAAAGTTCGTAATATTTCTTATTGAGCCAACTGCAAAGGTCAGCGGCCAAGTGCGTCCGCTAAACTGCACTTGACCCAAGTCTTCATTCTTTTTATTTGTTATAAGTCTTGTAGGATCACCTTTAGCATTACAGTCAGTGCCGGATAATGCATGTCCGACGTAACAGTTTTTATAACGGGTGGCTTTTTCAGCTTACCGTACTATGTTCAACGGAGGCTGTCATTTGGTCTTTTTTAACGTTCTTATCGCTGGATTTCTGCACCGTTTCTTTTTTAGCATTTGACTCATTATTTCTTTGTGATATTATTAAATTTTTGTCTTTAGCCACGGATGCTTGTTCAGGCTAAAAAGGAAAGCAAACAACCTTTCACCGAAAATGCCATTCAACATAAGTGGGAAAGGGATAAACAACTGTGCCGACCACTGTAGGTTGGAACACCTTCCTGTTCTGTTATGAAAGCTTTAAAGGCTTTACATACTTCAAAAAGTCAAAGTTTTGTGCCTAGAAAGTTTTAGCATGTGATTAGGAATGACTCTCGGCCTATTCGATAAGAAAGTTCTTGAAGAAAAGTACACGAATTTCCCCCTAAATATAATTTTTCACTCGTTGGTTTTGAGAGCAATGGTGTGTTTGCTTAACGCGTTGCTCACTTCACTTTCAAGAAAACTCTGCTGAACGATATACGGAACGGAATTTTTTCGCTGGACAATCTTCACTTTCAGTATCCACTGCACTTTTCCCACAAATTTTGTCGTTACTGACCATCAAGTTCATAATATCGAGTATTTTTTCGATATATGATGTAGCAGTGGGAACTTGGAGGTATCTTAGATGAATGATGAACGTTTGTCAGGTCTTTCGTCAGAAAAACGATTTCTGAGTCCCAGACGGGGATCGAACCCGCAACCTTGTAATGACCAGTGAGACGCTCTAATGACTCAACTACCGAGACTCAGATGGTAAGCTATGGTATACCTGAGCATATACATACATCGAGATAATATCATTATCAACATATCGTGGCTTACGTGTAGGCAGCACATATGTCGAACTTGCACCTGAGCTCACCATCTGAGTGTCGGTAGGTCGATTTGAAATGGGTAAATAATTATATTAACTCTTTAACGCCTAGTGACTGATATGTGTGACACCTAAGAACAAAAGAACCAGTGAAAGAACAGTGCAAAAACAAAGAACAAAGAAAAATATTCAGACATGAAAGGGTGAAGTGAAAGTAGACAGTTCTATTCCGAATTCATACACGAGCGATTTCTCGAAAGGGTTTCAAGCAAGTGACATTCAGTGAGGGGCTCATTTAACACTCACAAGCTTGGAATGGTTCCGCGTTATTCCTGAAACTACACAATTCCTTGAAACAATATATGCAAAATTAAAATTCGGAAGAACAATGAATGAAATTTGTCTTTCGGTTGAATAACCTTTTCGTTCATAGCCTCCGCATTCAAACGCCTATCAGTTGGATCAGTTTATTTTGTCAGCTTACCACATGATCAACAGCGATGGTATTTTGCTCTTTTGAGGTCTTTTCAACGCTAGAGTTCTGTATATTTTCTTTCTTAACCACATTTGGTTTGTTATTTCCTTCCAACGTAGAGACATTATTATCTTTAGTCACCGCAGCAGTTTTCTTGTCAAGCTAAAAAGAAAAACAAATAAACCGTCTCATGAAATCTGACTCAACTTTCCCAGTGAATTCTATTTTCCATATCTGGAATGCTAACCGGCCAATGAAATGTGAAGCCAAGATGGCCGCCCACGGAGGACAATTTTGTACGTAAGTTTCAATACCCTACGCGGTCTTGTACGTCAGTTTTAGTTTCCCATGCGACTTTTTAAATTTTCTGAAGAGTTTTCATACAAACTACACACAAAACATGTCTTCAAAAGACAGAAATGAGTTTACCAATTTCAAATATATTTTGACAAAGTGAAACCGAGCTAAAATTTATATTTGTTTGTGGAAGTTGATCGTCCAGGTTAGTGTAGTCTTGAGAAAGACTATTGGTGGAAGTGACTGACGTTTCGACAGCTTTAGCGGCGGTCATCTTCAGAGTCAAAAGCTTTTGACTTTCTCTCGAGAAAGTTTACTCATTCGCAAACTTAAACCCTCTTTAACTGCCAATATTGGCTCAGCACCACTTTTTCTTTTATAATTTTTTCTTTCACTCTTCTATTTTGTTAGTGTTACTCATACCTGTAACTTTTATTTTTAGTACGTCCTCTGATTGGTTAATGCATGAATATTATTACACCCTGTAACTATATACTTAGGCTTTAGGCAGTGATGTAAATTATTCTCTGATGATGTTGTGATGATACAACGAAACGTTAGAACTTTATTAAATATTATGATTTTACTTCTGTGTCCGACTCGATGGCTTTCGTAAAGATATTTTGCTGGGCTTTGATATTCCTCTTGAAATACAGTTCAGTTTTATTACTTTTTAAATCATAGCAGTCCCGATTTAACCCATTAAATAAGGGGCTTAATTATGAGTTTCCACAAATGCATTTATTTACTAATGACAACAACTGCTGATCCCTTCTGCATTGAAGCGTATTCCATCCCAATTTCTTTAGAGTGTTGGTTGGAGATAAGAAGGATATAACATCTTCTTAGTTTTTGGAAACCAGATTAAACAGTCCCACTTGTGTTTGACATGTTACATCGAACATTAAGTCACAACTTACCTTTCCATCGTCACCTTCGATATCTTTTATTAATATCCTTTTCCGCTTAGAAGCAGCGGGCTTTTCCGAATCTTTCCTTTCCTTCTCCTAGCAACAAATTAATGAAAGACTTAGGGGCTGATTACTTGGGAAAATCTCAGCCCGGAACACCGGGTCGAAAAGTCCCAATTACGTGAAATAATTCACTCCGGTCTGAAACTGAAATCGGAAGTGAACTCAGGCAGAAATTTAACGGTACCTTTCGTTGTTTTAACAATATGCATCTTCCCACGCCTGTCAATCATCTTTTCAGCTCGGGCTGAAATTTTTTCGTGCGATTACATGG
Organism: Heliopora coerulea; assembly: GCA_030142905.1. Classification (NCBI taxonomy): domain Eukaryota; kingdom Metazoa; phylum Cnidaria; class Anthozoa; order Scleralcyonacea; family Helioporidae; genus Heliopora; species Heliopora coerulea. The sequence goes on along the minus strand of JASJOG010000437.1, from coordinate 69,171 downwards.
GATTTTTCTGCCCGTTCAATCGGGCTAAAAATTTCAGACTGGGTAGCTCAAACCGGGCTGAAACCTTCATGTCATCTCGAGCTCCGTTTTCAAGTATTCATCAACAGGCCAGCCGAAATCTCAGCCCGGGATGAAAATCTTCATGTAATCAGCCTCTTAAATCACGCACGTCGAAAACAATTTGATGCTGCGGGGATTAAAAAGCAGATTAGATAAACCTTCCTTAAAATAATAAAGTAATGAATTCTGGCGAGGCCTGTTTCCTTCACGAATGTCACCAATAGCTTTCTGCGGCTAAAAATGAAATCTTAGTTCAATTTCCAGTTGCATCAGTCGATGAACAGATTCTGATTCACATCTAACGCTCGTTTCGAGCCGGATACGCGACGAATATAGGGGGACACTGCTCTCCCTTTTGAAATATTGGGAGTGCGAGCTCCCCTGCCCTTTCACTTCCGATGGTCATGTTTTAAGGGCTGTTTACACGTGCGATTTTTTGCCTTGCGATTGAAATCGTGGAGTATGTGTTTAACTGACGAGAATGTCGAGGACAAACTATAGCAAATCATAAGCGGATATCTTGTTTCGTAGACTGTCACGAGTTCATTATATGCACCAGGCTAACAATCACAACGTGCGATTTTGTGCCTTGCGATTGACATCTTGGAGTATGTGTTAAACTGACGAGAGCGTCGAGGACAAACTACAGCGAATCATAAGTGGATATCTTGCTTCATAGACTGTATTGAGTTTATTACATACACCAGGCTGACAATCGCAACGTGCAAAATTGCTCGTGTAAATGGACCTTTAAACTACCATACCAACATCTTCTATTGCCGAAGATTGAACTTATGTTGGTAAATTCTACGTTCATCAGAAAATTCACTCTTGTTAGCCAAGAATACTTGAAATATTATGCAAGTTAGTCAAATTCAATCATTTATTATCCACTGGATAACTCCGTAACTCCATGGCTTGCCTTGAAGGAAGGTAGGATACCCGTTGCTAGTTCTTGAATGACTACCCACTGGATTTTGAATTCAATCCTTGGGTAGTTCTAATCCCCAGAATAAGTTTCCAGACATCATACAACAGGGGCTTCAAGGATGCGATTCACTAACCTGGGCCTGGTTGTGCGAAAGTCTATTAACTTAACCCTGGATTGGTGAAAATTCTGCGAAGAAATTCTGAGAACGCTTCCAAAGAAACTTGGAATTACTTGGAACTTTCTCCGACAGGAAAGTCGTATTCAGAAAAGAGCTTTTTGCGGAAAATATGAATTCAACTTATCAATTAAAGTGTACGAAACCAAACAACAGATTAGCTGGTAATTCTAGATTAGCGACAAATGTTATGGAACAAGTGGCCAGGTCTGTACAAACGCGTTATCAACTAACGGATCTTCTGTAATATTGTCCGTTTTAGGATTATCTTTTCATATAATCAATCAATCAGTCAGTCAGTCAATCAATCAATCATCAATCAATCAATCGATCGACCAATCAATCAATCAATCAATCAATCAATCAATCAAATAATCAAGAAGTAAGTAAGTAAGTAAATAAATAAATAGATCAATAAATAACTAAAATATTTAAATAAATAAATAAATAAACAAACAATTAACTAAAAGAGTCAGCATTATTATTGCTATCTAAACATTAAGCTTCGGTGAACAGGAACTTCACAGTTTTTAGACAAAGAATCTCACAGGCAGGAGAAGTAAGTACTAGTGGGGGCACTGGAGTTAAAAATCAATCAAACGCTCTTGACCTCTTGAAACTATAACTCTAATGACTCAGTAATCGCATTTAATGACACTTTCGACGCAGCAGGGCCACGCAACCGGTGTGACAAGTGCGATATTTGTCGCATCAATAATTTTTCGGAACTCAAATTTTTCCGAAACACTTCAACGAAATACTAAACAATGGGTAATATTTAGATGATAGGCTTAATAGTGATTGATGTCTGGATGATAGAAGCAGTTGCACTATTCTCGAAAGCCAGTTTACTGTTAAACAGCCTGTTTGAAGGCAACAACTTAAGGGAATACGACATTCAAGCAAATACGACACATGACTTTCTATGTATATCTGGAGATTAAAGTAGTCTCAGAATCCCTCAGATTTTCAAGTTTCTTCAGGGGAATACGCCTTCGGACCCCCTTAGAAGTTGTTATGCAGACTGCATAGAAAATCATCATTGCTGAAATACTTAAAAGTCAAAAAAATTATGCAAGAGTGGTTAATCGATCTAAATGCCAAGGTAGTGGAAGTCTGCCTACCTTTTTCAACAACTGCAAGACCTCACTTAGTTCAGTTGTGGCGATGCCGTTCTTTGCATCAAGCTTAAGAACCATGACAAGATCTTCGCTGGATTCACGAAATCGTCTCATACCCTAAAAATATACGTACACATATTTAGTGCAATTACACTGGTGATAATCGAAAATCCTACGAGGTGATTGGCCCAAAAATTACATAGTACTCGATACTTTTCCAAAACTATTTTTAAAGAGCTATGGCATTTTCAACTGCCCAAAAGGAGCGGCCCAGACCCCTAGAGTCCCTCCCTTGGGTCCGCCATTGCACTTATATCCTATGAAAGTTAGTCAGTGGCAGATCGATTAGTGAGGTGAGACCTGTACGTAACCACACGCCTAGGAACATTTCTCCACTCCCAACGTAATTCGGGAAACTCGTGGGGATCTTATCCTACAAGCAATTCTTACCTTTCTCGCTTTAGCGCGTCTGAATAACGCTTTTATATTATTGGCCTGGATCTTCAACGCGTGATTACAATCCTCCTCCGCTAATTCATACTGCGAATGTAAGACAAGTAAATTACATGAAGTATAAGCAAAACGGCTAGGAGGACCGTGGGCGAAAAAGAAAAAGGAAAAAACAGTTTTGACGAAGTTAGTTTACTCGGCTCACTATCTCGAATAAAGGTATCTAAAACTACTGTCGGTAATTATTGGGAATATTGACAAGAAGAAGAATCCGCGTAACACGAAAATAGAAATATAGTATTGCTTGATTCCATAGGAAGGGTAACAAAGCTTTCTTGGTTTGATTATTTCGAGGGAATAGTTAACCACTTTCAAGTCCACCATAATACTGTTCGTTTGGGTAGGGGGGGGGCAAGTTTTCATAAAGATTTTCCCATGACATTGTGTTATTCTTCGATAAACTGCAAATCCATCGCTTTCATGTAAAGAATCCTGCCGAAACAACTGTATTATGGCAGATGCAAATGTTATCAGTATTTTATTCTTATATAAATTTTATGCCTCAAAATCAGAATGATAAACTAAAAATAAATTAAAAGGTTGATTACAGCACACAACAATGGTAACTCCTAGTAGCAAAATCATTTTGTGAGAGATCCTACGTTTCGACTAGATTTTAGTCATCATTAGGGATGCTATTAAATTACAGAGGACAGTGATACTTCTAGGCACAGAAAACTATGAGCTATTAATAAATTATTACTAACTCTCTCGACGCCCTCGTCCCATGATTGATTAGTGGCATATGTCGGCGGATTGCAAGCGCTTCTTTGTAAAGCAATACCGACCAGTGATCAGATTAAATTAATTGAATCTGAAACATCCTACAAGTTGTCAGAATAAGGGTTAATTTCCATAAGAGTTTTTACGCGTTGAAATTGCTCGCAGGACTTGAGGTGATCCTTATTATCTGAATCAGTTACAAAGTGTCTTTATTTATACTTTATAACCCTATCAGCTACCTGAGCTGTTCTCCCTAGGGGTCCACTAAGGTCACCCCTCATGGGTCCAATGTTATTGCAGGAGGAAACAGGAGTACCCGGGGAAATCCTGCGATGCTTGGTTAAGTCAAACTGGACAACACTCTTCTCACATGTGACAAAGGTACCTTTAATCAGATAACTGCACGGAGCCGGAATCGAACACAAGTCACAGTGGTGAGACACTCTTGCACTTCCACTGTATCTCCAGCATCCCTTATCGTAGGTTACAGTAACTGCTGAAATTGTAAACAGAACTGCTAGCACTATGACTACGACAGCGGCATTGAGTTTAATCAATGGAACTTTGTACCAAATAGAAACACCTTTTGCAAATGCCGGTCTTAAGAGTACATAGTCTTCACACCGTCGCAATTTTGTTGACAACGAAAAATGAGCATTTTTATGCTGTAACCACAACGCGGATGCTGTGTTGCTGCAAAATATTAGGAACGCTTAACCTTGATCTTGCAATGAACACTGGTTCACAGTTCCTTCGCTTCGAAAATTCCACGGAAGTTCGAGTCGTTGTCATGCTTTATCGGTACTTTTGAACTTGTGTGTTAACATCGACAACAGTCAAATTTTTAAACGTAGTCCAGATGGTTGTTCGAATTGTGCGCACTTACTAAGACCCAGTTCAAACGTCGAACTTTTCACGTGTCAATCAATCAATCAAAAATGCTTTATTAAGAAAATTAAGAAAAATAACACGGTATCATTTCATTAAAAATGCTCTTCCAATGAGCCGTGTACTATAATACAATTTAAAATAAAAACAAACAAGCCTAATAACAAATACTTCATACATATATACACAAACATTCTTCCATTAACAACAACATATTTATCATAATCATTAAACAAATCATTCTTATTATTAAGATATATTATAAATCCCCTACCAACGAGACAGTCCTACCGCCAAAACAGCCTTTCTGGTTACTATAAAGAGTTTCTAAATGTCCGAACGGTCGGCTTAATTCTCACCATTACCGGAAGCCCATTCCACAAAACAGCTCCTCCGTAGCCAAAAGATCGCTAGCCAACTTCCATTTTAGGCCTCGGTATATAAATATTGCTAGTGCTACCCCTCAGACTATATGAATGTATTTGAGAGGTAGCTTCAAAGATTGAATTAAGCTCTTCAAGAAAAATATTATTCATTGCTTTATATACACTTACTGCCAATTGATTGGCACGCCTCGAATTTAATGTTAATGAGCAAAATCCCCTGTTCAAACTGATTTGCATTTGATTGGGCCCATGAAAAGTTCGACGCATGAACTGGGCCTAAACGATTCTCAAGTTCTGTTTTTAGTAGTCCTCATGTGTACTACAATGGTGATCCTGAAAATTGAAGTCTAAACGTGCTCATTATCTTACATATCGACGAAGTAAGAAGTGTTGGCCAACGGAATGATTGCCATGCTCAAATTTCCTCGCACAGTTATTTAAATAATATCAAAATGGACTTATAAAATCTCGGGTGCAAACTAGAATTTTAGTCCAGGGTTTAGAGAAGCCATTGCTTATTGATCATACACATTTATGTCCACATACTTCCACTTCAGTCAGTTTTAACTTTGTTTCTTTTCAACGTTTTCATGTAGGCTTAGCTACAAAAATCCCAACCAAAGAATCAAAAACTGAACAAATGGACAAAAAAATCGATTAAAACTAATACGTTTATGTCTAAATATATGCATTATTGTCTGAAAACCTGAAAAAGGTTCTAAAAATCTTAAATTGTCTAAAATCTTCAAATCGTCTAAATATCGAAAAAATAATCCGGATTTTTGTAGCCAAGCCTATTTTAATGTAGCAAACCGGACGCCAACAAGCTGATATCTTGGCTGAACAACGTTTGGTTGACGAAACAAACGTTCTTTCTTAGCAACGCGTTTACGTTAAAGTCCATTTACTTTAACTCTCTAAGGGGAATAGTAAAGTACCCGCAGACGTTTAAAACTGATGACATTCGTTGGTGGTTTATGAAGAAAAAAACCAAAAGAAATGGATGTTTAAACAAGCGCTCTGCTCGAGTTTGTACACCAGTAAAAGTTCGGTTGCATGAATTTGTATCCTTACATTGTGGCCGGAGTCAACTATCGAAATGCAAACTGCTAGAGAATAATAATAAATGATCAAGTTTATTGTATATTTCATTATTGTAAATATAGGAAAAATTATAGGAAAATACTATAAAAAATCACAAGGATGTCATGTCCTCAAAATTAAAAGCGATAAAAACACGCATATTTTTCTCCTCATGTTTTTTGCGGCAAAGAACACAAAAATTTTCAAACAGTCTTCGTGAATCAGCGTATTAAGGAGTTCGATTTTGAAGTCATTTAAAAAACTCGAGAGAGCCTTATCGGATGTAAAACGCTCGGCTATCGCCTCATGTTTTAAATCCGATAAAGTACTCCGGCTCGTTTTTTAAACATTACAAAACAAATAAAGCCTGACATTCATTTCTAAGTGACTCCTGGAAACAAATCGCAAGTGCTGTCGCCCTGTAGCTCTTAAATCCTGTAATTGTGTAATCCACTCCAATTACATTAAGTCAGGTTTAAACAGAAAAGAACGAGTTAGATATACAAGAACGTGATATCACGTCACTTTTTCTTACTTTGTTCAGTTGTAGGTAGCATAAAGCCCTGTTGGTATACACAGCAACCTCTTGGGGACAAAGTTTGATACAATCGGTGTAATGATTTATAGCTTCTTGATGTTTCCCCTAAAACGATAAACACTTCAACATTTCGGAAACATGGCATTTGTGAGGAAAATTGGGCCTCCGGAGAGACGGAAAAAGCCAGTGAGCGAGGCATGTAAACTGGCAGGAAGACATACAGGCTGGTGGACGGACATACATAATCCAGGCAGACATACATACAGATTAGCAGACATACAGACAGGCTGGCAGACAGATTGATAGACAGACACATAGACAGGTAGGCAAACAGACAGACAGACAGACAGACAGTCACACAGATAAATTAACAACTTAACATGCTATTCTGCCGTCAGTCATTTAGACAGAAAATCAGACAGAAAGTCAGACAGATAGGAGGGCTGACAATTAGACAAACAGATAGAGATAGACGGGGGCAGGCTAGGGGCGTAGTTTATGGGGGTGTGACAACCCGCCCCCCCCCCCTCAAGTTCGTTTAAAAAAATAAAAAATAATAATAATTAAAATTTGGGCAAAAATAGAATGTTAAAGCGTTAAATGTCGGGAAAAGTTCGATTTTGTAAGATACGTCAAAACCCTCTTTTGTTACTGGTTTATATTTGAAAAACTTATCAGGGCTGAGGAAGTGAGGCTACACCGTACATAGCCTGATTGAACGTTAAATTAAATTAGGGCAATTTTCTTTAAAGGATACAAAATTCGGGCAAATTGAGCCGGACAACCCCAACCAAAATAGGTAAACTACGCTCCTGGGGCAGATGTGCAGATTGGCAATGGGGCCATTTACAAGATACGACTTTCGTATAAGATTGTTCATTTCGATGTATCCAATTCAGCCATAAGAGTCTTCAGGACCAATTGCGACATTCGCAAGCGAATAGCAATCAGGAATCGTGCCTTTATGGCATAATCGGATACGCCAAAGTAAAGAATCGTATACGACAATCGTATCAGGTGGATAGGCCTTAACAGGTATTAATACATAAAGGCCACCAGGAAGACAGACAGACAGACAAACATGACAGTTGTAGTGACGGATACTTAAACAGATAAACTGACCGACTGGCAGATTAACATACTGAATTGACTGACAGACATGGACAGGCACACGGGGACAATTACAGACATGCAGCCAGGCACTGGCACGAAGGTAGGTAGACAGACAGACAGACCAAGAGGGAGAGAGGTAGAGAGGCAGGCAGGCAGGCAGCGAAACAGACCGATCGACAGTTTATGAGATAAAAATAGGATATTGCGTAGACAGTGTTGAACAACGAAAAATGGAGGAAGCGCAATCAGGCTTATACATAACTATAGAGAAGGTAGACGTTCTCTGACAAGAAAATAGTTTTTATTTCGAGCTTTCGACTGTCTGACCTCGTGTTTTTTTCGCACAGACCTGGCTCCTTCGTCGCTCGGTCTGTACGAGAACCTCGGGCAAATACTTTTCCGTACAGACCGAACGAACGAGGTCAATAAGTAATCAATATATATATATATATATATATATATATATATATATATATGTATTGATTGAGTTCCGAATTCCGAGCTGCACTGATGAGCTGTAGTACAGCGAAACGTACGTCTGCAGATTGAACATATATACGCTCCCACATTTCGATGTTGTTGAGCACTCTATTGATTTATAAGGATAACCGATAGCGTTAAGCAATGCTCACCGTTCAAGTAGCAGTTTGAGCACTCTGGCCCCTTGTCGATCCAAGTTCGTTCCGAGCTGCACTGATGAGCTGTAGTACAGCGAAACGTACGTCTGCAAATTTATAACTACAGACGGAACCGTTTCGGTCTACTGGGCCTCATCAGTGTAGTGCTGACGAGCAGGATGGAGAAGCCTACATTATATAAGCAACTCAAATGTCCCACACCTGTGGTACATCTAAGCCATGCCAGAGTGCTCTAACTAGAGACTAGTGAGCGTGCGCAAATTCGCTTACGGCATGACTATATATATATATATAGGACCCATGTATGTTATTTTATCTTCTCCTGTTGAAGACTGTAGTCAGACAGTCGAAAGCTCGAAATAAAAACTATTTTCTGGTCAGAGAACGTCTACCTTCTCTTCAGTTGAGTGTTGAACAACTTAATGTTTCACCTAATGCCGGTTTGCTAATCGATGTTAAGAGTAGCAAATGACTTCCTTGTCGTTACCTATGTTGATTTGTTTGTTTTTTGTAATCTTTTTGTCACATGACTCCTTTTCGTATAAAACCTAGTCCGCTACCTATTCCAGTTTCAGAACACGCTTTCAATCTCTGAAGAATGGATTTTGCTAGAAAAATTCGAATTCTTTACGATCAGTCACGGCGGATCGATCAGTCACGGTTACCAACCTTTGAACTTTTTTACGTTGATCGACAGACTGACCGATCTATTATAGACGATAGAATGACTTACGTAGTAGCACTCACATGACAAAAAAGTTATTTCTTTCTCTATCAATTGGGCAAAAATGTGGTAAACATGATTCGCGCAAAACAAAACTAATCAGTCGGTACCTGCTTAACTAATAGATTTCCTTTGTCTTTCAGCTTCAGATACTGTTCCTGTTTGGTCTTCTCGATTTCTTCTTTGTGGTTTATTTTCTCTACGGATTCAGGCACTGTTTTCTTTGGGAGGGCTTTCCGACTCGGTTCTAGTTGCGAGTCTTTCCGTTGCGTTGCACTCGCTTTTTCTGTTTCTTTGGAGTTGGTAAGATGAACATCTGAGGCGTCTTTCTTATTTTTTTCGGTGTTTAAAAAGGTCTGCGGCTTCTTCTCATCACTGTTACTCATTTCAAATATTTCTTTCCGCCATGACTTTCCATGAAGCATTTCCAGATGTTTAATTACCCTAGACGTCAAACCAAACTATTAATCAAATTAATCAAACCAAACTATTAACCAAAGGACGCTATGCCTACCTTGAGCAGTGTTGTTGAGCCAGCTTGTTAGATCCGTCTAAAAGTCGAACGCGATTGAAGTCCCTAAACGCCTCAGCATACCTGGAGAGCAATGTTTGCAATTAGGCGATATCCAACAGACCAGGCTTGGACTGGTCTGTGGTGTGACGGCACAATGGCCAGTCCAAGTCTGTACGATGGAATAGTGGAATAATAATCATCTTTTGTTTGTTACAGGCTTGGACTGGTCATTGTGCCATTGTACCACAGAACAATAGTAAGCCATTGTTCTGTGGTGCGACGGCACAATGGCCAGTCCAAGTCTGTACGATGGAATAATGGAATAATAATCATCTTTTGTTTGGTACAGGCTTGGACTGGTCGTTGTGCCAACGTACCATAGAACGGTAGTAAGCCATTGTTCTGTGGTGCGACGGCACAATGGCCAGTCCAAGCCTGCAACAAACAGTCCACTGCTTAAAGGTAAAATAATGCAAATACCCAGCAGAGAACAAAGCACAAAACCGTAAAATGTAAAAGACTGAGATCCTGCCACTTTACCCAACATTTAAACCCACACTCTAACACAAAACGTCAGGTCGAAAACCCCAATACGTATGTAGGTCTTTCACACCATTCCATTTGTCCACCAAGCCAAGAAATTTAGATCTTCAGTCACTATTAACAAATTCTCTGCGAGAAAATTCTCATTTGCAAAACCTCTCAGAAGAAAGAACAGCACTAGCAAGAGCGAGGGCCTGGGGACCAATAGCAGGGTAAATACTTCGTGAATGGATACATAAATTGTACCATAAAGCCCATATTCATACGTCTGTCCGAGTGTTTGTTTCAGATGAGATTAAGGGAGTGTTTATAAGGAGACGAGCCAGCCCTCTTTGTAGGGGTAGCCCTATGAAGAGGGCTGAATTTCACCTCGCTTTTACATGGGAATTTTCTGACCTTTCTCGCAGGGCTAGATCCAGCTCGCATGCGTTATAGGAGGGCCAGTCCTTCTGAGTGTGTTTATATGGAAAATTTCCAGCCCTTCCTTCATGTAAACGAAAACAACTTTTACAAGGAATTTCACAGGGAGGCGAAATCTCGTAAAAAAGAGCCAGCCGTACTAGATGGGCTGACTCACTTCCATGTAAACACCACATTAAGCAATATGTCTCGCACGTTTTGGTAATTATACACAAAATAAAAGTTAAAAAGCTTGTTTTACAGCATTTTGACAGGACATTTCTTTGTAAAGAAAGAATTACCAAGATATTGCCAGTGAGAAATCTTCTGATAACAAAAGAGCACATTTTAGTGTAAACTACTAGTAATTTTTTTTTAGTAGTTAGCGGTTATTTCGAGCCCTGGTCCATCTCCCATCAATCCGTAGTTGATAATTTATAATGAAGTGCCCATTTAAATAGGCCAACCATACTCAGAGTCCCTGGCAGCAACATAAGAAAGCCGACAGCCGATTAACTGAGCTTTCTATTCTCGTGGGGAGTTCTGAAACCTTACCATATCCAGAATTCAAATCTAGGTCCCGAAAAATGCCCTAAAACGGCCCAGGTCACGATGAGGTTTTCTCGGGTTCGAACTGGTGGTTCTTGAACTGGTGAAAACATGAAAGTCGCAGAAAACTCACCACGTGATGATAATCAGGAACAAGATTTTAACGGTATAAGGTGAGAATTTACGGTATGTTGGGTCCAGTAAAGCCGACAATTCATAGCAAAGAAATTAATTTTTGTCAACAAGTACCCAGAGTCTTTTTTCGGGCAGTTTTTGAAACTTCGTTGACAATTTGGCTAATCCATCTAATTCTAATTAGGCTCCAGACCTGCACACTAAGAATATGAGGACTAGTTGCCAAGGTTATAAACTTTATGAGTGGGTTATAGAACGTTGACCTGTTTTGTTGAAACCACTTACTTCTCCATTGTTTCATAGGCCATCCCTCGACGTATCAAAACTCTAACATTGTCGCTTATCAATTCCAACGACAGATCGCATTCTTTGATGCACTGTTTACAATCACCCATCTTGAGGTAACAAGCTGCTTTATTGTTAAGCAAACTTGATACTGCACTGCTGTACGCCTCGCGATCTGAAAGAAAATCATGTTTTAACACGGTCAGCACGGTCACAAGCTATAAAAGAGAGATAGAAGTGAGGTACGTTTAAATGAGGTGAAGTAAAGTGAAGCGAAGTGAGGTGAAGTGAAGTGATGTGAAGTAAAGTGAAGTGAAGTTAAGTAAAGTGAAGTGAAGTAATGTGAAATGAAGTGATGTGAAGTGATGTGAAGTGATGTGAAGTGAAGTAAACTGATGTGAAGTAAAGTGAAGTGAAGTAAAGTGATGTGAAATGAAGTGATGTGAAGTGAGGTGATGTGAAGTGAAGTGATGTGAAGTGATGTGAAGTGAAGTGAAGTAAAGTGAAGTGAAGTAAAGTGAAGTGAAGTAAAGTGAAGTGAAGTAAAGTGATGTGAAGTAAAGTGAAGTGATGTGAAGTGAGGTGATGTGAAGTGAGGTGATGTGAAGTGAAGTGAAGGGAAGCAAAGCAAAGCAAAGCAAAGTGAAGTGAAGTGTAGTGAAGTGTAGTGAAGTGAAGTGAAGTGAAGTGAAGTAAAGTGAAGTGAAGTAAAGTAAAGTGAAGTGAAGTAAAGTGAAGTAAAGTGAAGTGAAGTGAAATGAAGTAAAGTGAAGTGAAGTAAAGTGAAGTGAAGTAAAGTGAAGTAAAGTGAAGTAAAGTGAAATGAAGTAAAGTGAAGTAAAGTGAATTAAAGTAAAGCAAAGTAAAGTGAAGTGAAGTGAAGTAAAGCAAAGTGAAGTAAAGCAAAGTGAAGTGAAGTAATGTGAAGTGAAGTAATGTGAAGTGAAGTAATGTGAAGTGAAGTAATGTGAAGTGAAGTAATGTGAAGTGAAGTAATGTGAAGTGAAGTAATGTGAAGTGAAGTAATGTGAAGTGAAGTAATGTGAAGTGAAGTAATGTGAAGTGAAGTAATGTGAAGTGAAGTAATGTGAAGTGAAGTAATGTGAAGTGAAGTGTAGTGACGTGAAGTGAAGTGAAGTGAAGTGAAGTAAAGTGAAGTAAAGTAAAGTAAAGTAAAGTGAAGTAAAGTAAAGTGAAGTGAAGTGAAGTGAAGTGTAGTGTAGTCACGAAACATCAACTGAAGAGAAGTTCGTTCGTTCGCTCGTATAGAGCTACCACCGTCACAAGGGCATGTCAGGCATCAGGCAGGTGATTGTCTCATCATCCAGTTCTACGAGGCCATTGATTCCATGAGGTGCCTTGAAGATTCTACAGTCGTTGGTAATATGAAGAGTAGTGAGATGAGGTGAAGAGAAGTGAAGTGTACTATAGTGAGGTGAAGAGAGCGGATGTAAACTTTAGTAAGGTGAAGAAAAGTAACGTAAACTATAGTGAAGTAAAGAGCAGTGACGTAAACTATAGTGAAGTAAAGAGAAGTAACGAAAACTATAGTGAGGTGAAGAGAAGTGACGTAAACTATAGTGAAGTAAAGAGAAGTGATGCAAACTATTGTGAAGTAAAGAGAAGTGATGCAAACTATAGTGAAGTAAAGAGAAGTGACGTGAACTATAGTGAAGTAAAGAGAAGTGATGCAAACTATTGTGAAGTAAAGAGAAGTGATGCAAACTATAGTGAAGTAAAGAGAAGTGATGCAAACTATTGTGAAGTAAAGAGAAGTGACGTAAACTATAGTGAAGTGAAGAGAAGTAACGGAAACTATAGTGAGGTGAAGAGAAGTGACGTAAACTATAGTGAAGTGAAGAGAAGTGACGTAAACTATAGCGAAGTAAAGAGAAGTGACGTAAACTATAGTGAAGTAAAGAGAAGTAACGGAAACTATAGTGAGGTGAAGAGAAGTGACGTAAACGATAGTAAGGTGAAGAGAAGTGATGCAAACTATAGTGAGGTGAAGTAAAGTGAAGTTAACTATAGTGAGGTGCTGAAAAGTGAAGTTAAGTGAGGTAAGGTAAGGTGAGGTGAGGTGAGGTGTGTTGAAGTTACGGGAGGTGAGGTGACAGGAATTGCAGTAAGTTGAAGTGTAGTGAACTAATGTTTTGTGAAGTCAAGTAAAGCGAAGTCAAGGCAAAAAGAGAAGAAAGAGAAAGGAAAGGAAGGAAAAGAGACGAAAAAGACAAGAAGTACAACTAAAAAAAACGAAATAAAGGAACGAAAAGAAAAGAAAGAAAAAAGGAAAAGATATGCAAAGAAAAGGAAATGAAATCAAAGAAACGAAAGGGAAGGGAAAGAAAAAGAAAGAGAAGAAAAGAGAAAGAAAGGAAAGAGAAGAGAAGGAAAGGAAAGAAAAAAGTGAAATGAAAGTACATTTCCGGCTGTATATTTCGAAACTAAGGATTACCTAGACCGTTATTCGGTTCATATACAGATAATTAGTTGGCTGAACAATCTTGAGCAATAACCATGCACGAGAGTGAATGCTAAAAAGCCTACTTTAATATGGTTTTCTTGAGAATGACGAGAGTCGATTTATAAGGCATCAAAACAAACTCTTAACAAAGATCTGGCGACCAAGCAATTTATGAATTGCGTTCACCTTTCAAAGCAAAAAATGTAACCTCCATCAAATAATGACCCCAGGTCGAAATGCTGGCCCTGGCTCTAACCCTAACCCGAACGCTATCTCCTACACAATCTTAAACACCTCACCCTCAGGACGTGCTTACATGATCCCGGTTAGCCGGGACATACCGGGCACCCAGGACCTCAGGTTTACGAACAACTTCTTGATATTTTTAATTTGCGTATATGTGGAGAACTATGTTTTGTCCCAATTAACCGAGACATCCCCCTAATCGGGACCCCGGTTAAAGCAAAGGGGATCCCGGCAAGGCGGGATGAATTTTCGTCCATGTAAACGTGAAAAGGGGGGATATCCCGATCAACCTGGATGAAATGGATTGAACTGCACATGCTATAAAGAATTCAAAATGGCGCCTGTAGATGTGGAACAGCATTTAAGTCACTTTGTGTTTTGATGTACACTGCGCAGAAAAACTGAATTCTGTGCAGCTGAAGTACTAATGCTGAATAACATGTACTATTAACATGAAACCACTTTCGGGTCCCCATTTTGTACAGTTTCCGGCGCTTTTAGCTCTTTAGAAAATGTATTTCCTTTGTTGCAGATAAAACCGGGATAAAAACTGATACCGGTTGACCGGGACGACCCGTTACGTCTTGAGCATATAAACAGCCCCTCAGTCTCCTCGCGAAAACCATATTTAAATACGCTTTTCAGCAATCACCGTGGGAAAATATCCATTGGTTTAGATCACTGGGTCCCAACCTTTTTGGTCCGTTGCACCATTTTCCCTTTATATCCGATAAATCTAATTTATTAGAATTTTAAGTTTCTATTAACCTAGTCATCTAATCGTTCTAAAGTGTATTTTAATACGATGTACTATATATGTACTCTTTCTCTCTCTCTCTCTATATATATATATACTCTATATATACATATACTATATATATAGTATATATACTATATATACTATATATAGATACATATACATACATATATATATATATATATATATGTATGTATGCATGTATATGTATCTATATATAGTATATATAGTATATATACTTATATATATAGTATATATATAGTATATATACTTATATATATATATATAGTATATATATATAGTATATATACTTATATATATACATATATTTATATATATATATATATATATATATATAAGGATGGGATGGGCTGGGATGGGATGGGATGGATGGCATTGATGGGATGGATAGGATGGATGGATGGATGGATGGATAGATAGACGGACGGATGGGTATGGGAGCGTACAGATATCTAAGACAATCGATCACCGTTCGTCAAGCCGTAATCTCAGAAAAGCAATTTCTGAACCCCACATTTTGATCGTACTCGCCAGTCGTCGAACATGCAGCTTAGTTCGCCATCTGAGTCTCGGTAGCTCAATGGTTAGAGCGTCTCCCTAAGCATCAGAAGGTTGCGGGTTTGATCCCCATCTGGGGCTCAGAAATCGTTTTTCTGAGATTAGGACTTGACGAACATTTATAGATCATTTTGTATTTTAATAATTTAATCTATTTATCCGCAGGATACCCGGCTTTGGTATTCCGATCCGTGGCGGCATCTTCCCGATCAAACTGCTTGTTTATGACGCTCATATCCTAGGTCACTGTAACTATTTTTCTTACCTTTCCAAAGATGTTTTACGCATTTCGAATATTTTTGTAAAGCTTCGGCATAATGTCCCGTCTTGTAGAGTTTATTTCCCTCCTCCATTAGTGATTTAACTTTCACTGGCAGTTCAAGCGAAACTTTGGCTTTCTCCGTAGCAGTTACCTCAGCGGGTTTAGCGTAGGGCTCTTGCAATGTGGTAGCCGTTATCTTTGAATTAATGTCTTTCACCTCATTGGTGCTTGAACTAGTTTGTGAATTTTCATCAACTAAAGCAATGTTTTTAACGCTAATCCCAGGATCCTTTGCTGTAGCGTCGCCAGCATCTTTACTCTTCCTAGCTTCCAGTCCATTCTTAACCACTCGGTTTTGGTCATCCAAACCTACCTTACTGTCGTCACCAGTTCCCTCACCAGACGGCCGCACTACATCACCTACGGAGTCCTCAGTGCTCTCGACTTCAACGATTTTTAACCGTTGGCCTTTTTTCTTCGCATTTTTCGAAGCATCGTCCTTAGATTTGATGTCATTTCCAAGCAATGTATCAACTTTGGTCTCGTGGACAGGTTCATGTGGTCTAAGAATGGTACATAATGCGGGTTAAGGAATGAAAACTGATACTCAAAAGGCCTACGATTATTGATCCTGGTGAATGCAATGTTGTCCCAAGGACACAATTCCAGTGAACTCGATTTCCATATCTGGAATGCTAGCTCCCAGTCATTTGGCCAGGCAAAAAGTGAAGCCAAGATGGCTGTCCATGGAGGGAAATTTTGTACGTCAGTTTCAGTACTCTTCGCGGTCTTGTATGTCAGTTCCAGTCCTTTACACGACTTTAATCTTCAGTTTTTGTTTGGTTCGGCTTCAAAAACATTCCCAACCACGGATAAAGTGTTCAGACGAAATAGTACTGGATCAATTTTACATAATCGAGTATTTAAAAACATTCATTATTGCAGTGTAGCCTAAGAAGTGTACGAAATTGTCTAAAGATGGCAAACTAACGGCAAATAGAGGACCAGCACTTATTAGTTTCCTCAAGTAATTTTTCAGGACCGTCTTATCAGGTTTCTCGTCAGTTTGGTAATTTATTTTCGTGAAAAAGTATAGCCTGTAACTTGGTTTGAATTTGTCGAAATATACTTGAAATTCTTAAAATCATTTCCATCTTTTGAAAACATGTTTTGTATGTATTTTCACTAAGGAAAATTTTCAGGAAATGTAAAAAGTCGTGTGGGAGACTAAAACTGACGTACAAGCCCGCGTAGGGGATTAAAACTGACGTACAAAATTGCCCTCCATGGGCGGCCATCTTGGATTCACATATCATTGGCCAGTTAGCATTCCAGGTATGCAAACTGAGTTCACTGCTTAATCCCTTACAAAGTACAAAGTACAAAGAGTTCAGTTGACCATGAAGTCCTCACTGCGCTTGCGTATGTCGTTATGCTTGTGCTTGTGTCACTAGTGAAAACTGGGGCCTAAGAGTGATGGCAAATGATTCTAATACACCATATGAACAATAAACTCTTCTTCAGCTTATGTTTCGTGTTGGCGGCCAGCTTGGCTAGAGAAATTCAAAAGGTTTACCACAAGTTGCTGATTGTTGAAGCACTAAAGCGAAAGACTAACATGTGAACAGCTTCGATAAAAATTAACGTGGATTTGAAAGCCGTATGAATAGTTCCATGATTTTGAATTAATCAGAAACAACGTTCCGTTGCATCAACGGCCAGTTCATTAGGAGTGTGAGAGGAATGAAAAATGGCAGACAGACACAAAAACAACCGAAATTGTCGCAACAATTATTACCGAAATAGAGGTGAATAGTCGTGTTTTGGCATGTATCAAAATACGTTAGACAATAAGGAAAGAGGAACATTTCTGTTTTGTTGGAGTCGAAATCCAACTTGTCGGTATCGTAGGAAGACAAGCCGACGTTAAATTCTCCCAAGCCCGAGTTCTGATGGTGACGATAAGTTTGGAGGACCGTCACTCTCCTTGCAAGCCGTTTCTGACTTGTGAAAAGAAGCGTAAAAGACCAGAGAATTACAAATCAGATATCAAATGTAAATATGTACTTCTGGCCTCAACCTGCTTCAGTGACTGCTTATGTTCGCAGTGATAATTTCATTGAAGCACGCTCGGATGACAGGTTTTCAAGTGACATTGAATAAAGAGGGATCTCTGGTGTTTGGGATTCTTTAGCAACAGTTACCATGGTCTGACCTAAGAATAAAACGTACCATCAATGCTTTGACAAGCCCAGTAAAGCTACCTAACACCCAGTCACCAGTTTCACCAGTTAATGACTCGGACGAATCGCAATACCTCATTCTGTGCCTTGTGACGTGACATGTTATCGATAAAATTAACTGCAAACAACACGCAGAACCAACCTTTCGATTTTTTCAATTTCCGCCAGTAATTCCTGAAAAGATAACAAAAGATTGGAGAATTAATTCCGTGATCACAACTGGAATGTTGTACAAGCATGCAGGAAACAAAAGATAGAGTGTCGATTCAGGTCAAAAACACTTAAAACCTTTTTAACCCTGTAATAAAAATGATCTAAATTACTTTTTAATATCTATTTTAGGAATCTTCTGACTCCGTATTTTCGGCTAAAATAATTATTGGTTAAGAAAATTACAATAATGAACGAGAGATGAACGTTCGTCAAGCTCTAACCTCACAAAAACGATTTCTGAGCCCAAGACAGGAATCGCACCCTCAGCCTTCTGATGACCGGCGAGACGCTCAAACCGTTGAACTACCAAGACTCATGCAGATGGCAGGCTAAGGCATAAGTTCGACATATCTGCAACCTAAGCGGTATCTATCACTCGAGATATCTCCAAGTTCCCACATTTTAAACATATATCGCATTAATAACGTGAAGATATCGTGGGTGCTGCTTAGGTCGCACATCAGTCGAACTTGCACCTTAGCTCACCATCTGAGTCTCGGTAGCACACTAATTAGTGCGTCTCACCGGCCATCAGAAGGTTGCGGGTTCGATCCCCGTCTGGGGCTCAGAAATCTTTTTCTGAGGGAAGAGCTTGATGGATGTGCATCAATCACTAAGGGTATTTCCAAGCTCTCACATTTCCAACACATATCGCAAAGTTACAAGAAACTGAGATAAGCACCTTACGCGAGGTTCTCGTATATATTTGGCAAGAAACAAGCGAGGTTAGGGACTTCATGTGGAGGAAATTATCTTGATCCATGATTTCCTCTTGCTACTTTGAAATTGCACTTCTCTTACGTGAGAGTCTACTAATTACTAATCTTAAACCTTCCCTAACTCTAGTATCAATTCGATATCTATCCAGTCATTTTAATTGGTTCCTTTTCTCATTGTCTTCGTCGATTGTAATAGCTAAATGTATCCATCACTTAAATATATCTATACGGTACATTGCAATTACAAATCTAGGCGTCGGTCACTGTGTGAGGACATCGCTCTGAAAACGTTGTAATGTTGACAATGAAACATTAGATTTTGCCTTCTTTTATAATACTAATTAATAATTCATCCAGAAAAAAAAGAATTTGAAGTTTAATCACGTGTTTCAAATATGATACAACCAGACGTGTTGTATTACGTGATACAACCAATGATTTCCATGAACTTTTCGTGCTATTGCCTAGAATAAAATCGTTGGAATCTTCGCCATTTTTATAAACACGAATGTTCACGTGTATTCGTATCACAAGCACTTTGAAGTATTCGCGTCTGCGTTGTATCGGACATACGATACCGCCGCTTATGTTTTAAATAGTACTGAACGATCACGATTCAATCCTGTTGTGTCGACGGCTATTCTTAAGCTACTATGATAGGCTATGATCTTCATTTCCAAGTCACATAGTAACCACTGTACACAACGTGAAAAAAAACTCACGTGGAGAATCATTTGGCATCAGCAAGCTACCTACCTTCGCCCTCTTATTATTTCCATCTAGAGTTAACATTGAGTTGAAATCTTTGGAAGCCTCTTGATATTGTTTCAACGCCTTGAAAGCCATCCCACGTCGTAGATAAGCTGTTTTGATGGAAAGAGAGACTAAGTGTTAAGAAGTCTTGTTGCCAGACCAGAGGTTCCACCTGGGCCTACTGGGAGTGCAAAGCACCATCCTGGTCAATTTTGGTTTTGAGAGTAAGCCTTTTGGAATAATTTAATCTAATTTAAGAAAAATTTAATCTCTACAAGACTGATTCTCAGGCGTTCCAAGATACTTTGTTCATCATTTCTGGCAATAACCTCGTCAGTCTTAGAAATTGGAGCCACAGGCCCCCGCAGATACCTCTAGTTCCTCTACTTACTTTTGGGTGTAGATAAACTTTGAAAGAGAGGGGGGATGCGGAGAAAAAAAGAAGGGAGTAAGTGGACGTGGAGGAGGAGGGGTGGGATAGGAGAAGTTGGAGGAGGATTAGGGAGAGGGGAAGGAGTAGGAGAATGAGGAGGAGGAGGAGAAGGTGGAGGAGGAGGGAGAGGAGAAGAAGGAGTAGAAGAAGAAGGAGGAGAAGGAATAAGAACAGGAGAAGCAGGAGGAGGAGGAGGAAGAGAAGAGGCAGAGACTGTGGATAAGGATGAAGAGGGGAAGACGAAGGTGGAGGAAAACGACTTCGTAACGGACAATAGCAACGAGAAGGGAAAAAAATAAGGACAAGAATAACGAAAATAACAAGACGAGGAAAAACAGTAAGGGTAGCAGAAGAAATGGAAGGAAGAGATTGAGCAAGGGGAGGAGGAATGGGAGAAAGGGAAGAGAAGGTCGAAGAAGAGAAAAAGGTACAAGAACAAGAAGGGGAAGAGAATAAAGATCAAAAATCAGTAATATATACATAAACAAGAACAACGTATGGAAACACAGTAAAATAGAAAACTGAGTGAACGAAAGAGAAATATAAGAAACGATGGATGACGAAAGAAAAGGACCAAATAAGATTCGGATGAGACCGACAATGAGGAATGAATGAGGACGAAAATATGGGGAAAATAACACATTGATTAGAGCCAAGATAAAATGAAAACAAATGAAAAGAAATGAAAAGAAATGAAGAGCAAAGACAATGCAGTACCTTTTATATTATTGGGTTCAAGTTCCAAAACTTTATTACAGTCTACGATTGCTTCAGTGTACTTCTCCACCTTGAGTTCTAAACAAAGAATTAAAATAAAACACAAACTGGCTCGCAGTAATTTCTGTACAAGCCCCTTCTTGTAATGAGATCTTCTTTTGAAGGTGTTAAGCAATCTCTTTCATTGAATGTACTGCATTATTTGAAAGATGTTATACTCTTTTAATAGAATTGAAACACCGGCCCAATAAAAACGTTGTATCAGGATCACAGATAATGTCCAAATCGCGCTAAATAAGAACTCATTCACCGACATAACTAGGATGTTAACCTTAATTCAATGGTCAGAGGAATTGGAAGTGACCATTGAAGTACGTTTTGGAGTCTTGTTTAAAATGAAGTAACGATAAATTAAAGAAAATCAAACGTGAAAACATACTTTTTGGTGCATATTTGAAATAAGCGCCCCTTCTCCACTAAGCCACCTATTAAACACCCTTGAAAAGAAAATAATGTCTTTGGGGCTTACTAGAGAAATTAATGTATGCTACACAGCACATTTAAAATATTTATCAACTGAGAGCGAGGTCCGCACGGCAAAGTGTTTGCCTGAGATTTTCGTACACACTCATCGAAGAAGCGAGGTACGTGTATATGCGTGCTTTTCTTTCCCATTTTTAACTGGTTTTCTAGATCGGATGTTGCTGTTTACCTTACCTCTTAACTTGCTCGTTCTGCGTCTTGTTCCCACCAGTTAAACATTCATTTATCGTAATTTTAAACAATTAGCTTTAAACAAAAGCAGTAATAGCGTTCCAGCACATCTTATTATTCGAAATTTTTCAATATCGATTCTTAACTCTTCTCAAATTTCATTGAAGTCAACTAGAAGATTTTCCCACCAAACTGGCCGGTTCGGAATAAAGAGCGTATTACACTGGCCCAACATCTTAAAACATCGGACCGTTCACACGTGAAATGAAAATTGCATATGTGAAATTTCTTCTTTGCGAAATACATGTTTCGTATAGCAAGATTTAAGATTCACACGAGATTTTGAAACAGTTCATTTCACTTGTGAATTACGTATTTCATACATGAAAACTCTTCTATTTCATTATTGAAATAAAAATTCCATATGTTTTTCACATGTGAAATGACATATGAAATTTTCGTTAGGGAAGTTTCCTCTTAAAATGCATATGCGGAAATACTCATTATTTTTCCCAAAAAACTGGTTTCGCTGATAGGATTCAAACGACACATAACTTTCTTTTAACACATAAATAGTTCCAGAGATATCTTCACATTAACATGCATGTTTTTAAACATGACTGTGAAAAAAGAGTTTAAGTAGAAGTAACACTGATGATGACATCAAATCGGGAACAAATTTTACTTCCGTGTTACATTCCTGTACTGAAACGTCCGTTTTTCGGTGTTCCTGACAATGTCTACGTCTAATTCTGACTCAGACGAAAGTTTAACCTAATTTGATTTGAATTTTCACTTAACCGTCGACATGGAAGTCAACGAAGTGCACAGAAACAAACAAACAAAAACTCACTAACAGAAGGATCCCCCTTCCAAACCTTCTTCGCCAAGCGAAGATTTGGAAGGAGAAAACACACGTTCTAGAAATCATCATTAAATCCTGGCAACGCGGCCAATGTTTAGTAAAAAAAAGATCAAAATTTCCGCAAACGCACTTTAAATATCCCTGAAAAAAAAATAATCTCCTTGGGGTTTGGCAAAGAAAATGAAGTATGCTACACAGCACTACCACGTCATGACATACAATTTACCTGCCGCAGCTCTGTTGTTATAGCTTGCAGCCATTGGTTCATAACTTAAGCTGTTAGTATAATAAACGATAGCCTCTTCATAGTCCTTCGCGTTGAAAGCTTCGTTGCCTTTCTCCTTTTCTCTTACAGCACGCAGTTGGCGTTCTTCTGCTTTCAGATCTGTTGAAAACAGCCAAAACAGTCGGAAATAAAAATTCCTTTTTGCTAAAAGCCTGGACAAACACACTTTTATTCCAGTAAGAATATTTTTAAACCTTTATAAATGTGTTTTTCCATTCAAATACAAATCATATCCGACTTCCAAGCAAAGTTCCAGGGCATTGCTCAGGAATGCACTTTCAAAATGGCCTAAAAGACAGCAGCCAAATTTGGCTCAGGTGATGGATTTGAAGTGCAAATGAGTTTTTGATTCTGTCCCTCAATTACGAACCATGCTCCCCGGCCAATTAGATAAATGATCTCCTCTCCAGTACTTTCATCGGGTTCGTCGGTAAAATCAACGACAACCACAACATCTTATCGCGATACACTTGTTATACTCTGCTTTCATAAATTTTCGAAAAAATGGAAAGACCATGTTGGTTCTTTCTTTGTCCGCAAGAAGTGTGAAAAAAAGAAATTCAAAGCACAAAAGTTGTTGGACAGTCATATGGTAATCGTGAATGTAAGAAAAAGTTTGTGACGAGGAAATACTCTACCGCTCAAAGTTCTGCCACTGGCATTAGTCAAGGATATCCGCAAAATGACGCTAAAAAAGCACAAGGCCACTGGTGGCAAAACCTCAGTTTTTCAAAAAAATCTATGTATATAAATATATATATACAACTGAAATTTTCTGATCATTCAACACAAGTGTACATTATATTAAAATGTTGTGACAAGAAGATGATAGTAAAATAACCATTGTTTCGTTTTTAACATTTATTCTACACACTAACGTTTTCGCTTTTCGCTAAGCGAAAGTAGGCCGAAACGGTCCCGTCTGTAGTTAAATCTATCTATCTATCTATCTATCTATCTATCTATCTATCTATCTATCTATCTATCTATCTATCTATCTATCTATCTATCTATCTATCTATCTATCTATCTATCTATCTATATATATATACACGACTGTATATTAGTAAAAGTACTTTTCTACTCGCTTAAAATATACTTGTATTTACATATAAATATTTGCAAGATATATCTGTATTGAAATAAATATATTTTTGCTCTTCAAAGTATACTGAAATAAATATATTTTTATTGTCGTTACGGGCTACCTCACTACACTAAGTTTTCCATCCTTTGATAGTTGAATACTAACTGATCACACACCTTTTGTTGAGATGGGTTCGGCCTCGAACAAGTTTTTATTTTTAACGTCCTTTACTTTGCCGGATGTTCCTTTTTTGTCAATTTCCACGAGTTCTTTATTAATGTCTAATCTATATAAGGACAAAAGAACTTGTATCGGCCAAACAAACATAATGCAGTCTAATAAGAAGTTTCGTAACAGCACGATAGTAGTCAGACATTTCAAATAAGCGACAAATTTTTTAATTGTAAACATGTTTCGGCATACTTATGCCATCCTCAGTACAGTGGAAGAGATCTAGTTCTAATTTACATAAGGTTATATATTCATGTCATGTCAAGTGATGTGGATATTAAATTACAATGTTAAGAAGGCGGAAAATATTTACAAGTTAAAAACGGTGTTAAGATGGTGTATCTGTTTATTAAGATCCGGTTTAAGTTTCTTAATGTAAAGGGCTTCTTTGAGTTTTAATGAAAAAGGAGAGTCAGCAGTGTCTAGGATACGAAAGCATGATGGTGTGAAGTTAGATTTGCATTGAGGTGAAGCGAGGAAGTGTTTAAAGATGTGTGAGTTTTTGTCGGAAGTAGTGTGCTCCTTAATTCGTGTGGATAGATGGCGAGTGGTTTCGCCAATATAACGAGAATTACATCCCGCACAAGAGAATTCATAAACCACACATGATTTAAGGAGAGATGGAATGGGATCTTTAAAGCTAAAGGAATTTTTTATTTTGAAGGAAGAGTAAACTATTTTGAGATCTAAGTCAATGCAAAAGCGTTTGACAAGGTTCCGTAGTTTCCGTTCAGTAATTTGTGAGTAAAAGCCGATGTAAGGTAGTTTAAAATATTTTGTGTTTTCAATAACGATACCGACGCCTTATCGTTTTTTAATTATTTAAACTTACAACACAAGAACATCAGATTTACTCTTGAAAAAGAACAAGACAACAAACTGCCATTCTTAGACATACTCATCACCAAAGACGCTAATTCAGAAACATGTACGACTTCCATCTTTCACAAGAAAACTTACACCGGACTCTTAATGAATTTTCTCAGTTTCACATCACACAATTACAAAACAGGACTAATAAAAACTCTTCTCGACCGCACCCGCAAAATTAACAACACATCCACTGGCTACCAACGCGACGTGAACGCATTAATTAACACATTAAAACGCAATTCATTTCCTCTTCACTTCATTGACAAAGTCATCAAATCACACAACGACACCAACAACTCGGACCCATCAAACTATACTTGTCAACCTACTACGACCAAACCCAACACCTACTATTTTAAACTACCTTACATCGGCTTTTACTCACAAATTACTGAACGGAAACTACGGAACCTTGTCAAACGCTTTTGCATTGACTTAGATCTCAAAATAGTTTACTCTTCCTTCAAAATAAAAAATTCCTTTAGCTTTAAAGATCCCATTCCATCTCTCCTTAAATCATGTGTGGTTTATGAATTCTCTTGTGCGGATGTAATTCTCGTTATATTGGCGAAACCACTCGCCATCTATCCACACGAATTAAGGAGCACACTACTTCCGACAAAAACTCACACATCTTTAAACACTTCCTCGCTTCACCTCAATGCAAATCTAACTTCACACCATCATGCTTTCGTATCCTAGACACTGCTGACTCTCCTTTTTCATTAAAACTCAAAGAAGCCCTTTACATTAAGAAACTTAAACCGGATCTTAATAAACAGATACACCATCTTAACACCGTTTTTAACTTGTAAATATTTTCCGCCTTCTTAACATTGTAATTTAATATCCACATCACTTGACATGACATGAATATATAACCTTATGTAAATTAGAACTAGATCTCTTCCACTGTACTGAGGATGGTATAAGTATGCCGAAACATGTTTACAATTAAAAAATTTGTCGCTTATTTGAAATGTCTGACTAATAAGAAGTATTATAAATCCGGTGTCGAGTGATTTCTTTAACCTGTTACGTAGTTGTTGACGCAACTGTTGATGAAACAGTACCATTACACCGTATCAAGACAACTTTCACAAACCCTAGGTTATCCCACGTGACCTAATTCAACCCAAAATTCAATGCGGGTATCACTCGGTACCACTGGCCTGTGTACAGCATAACAGGACTGCGTGGCCTCATTACATTTGGACAGCGTCATCATTGAAATTTACGGGTCATTCTGTTAATGACAACGATAAACTGAATTCTATGCAATTTATGATTCCATATGGGACTACTCGAGGATATACAACGAGGTTACACTTTCCTAAATCATCTAAACTTGAAATCAAGAAATTTGACGAAAATACCTACACTACCTACACTACAACTCAAGACAACAAAAATCAATGGTAGCTCACTTGTCCCATTCTCGGTAGTCTCTGGGTTTCACTGTCTTCTTTGAACTTGGAGCATTTGATTCCTTTGCCTGAAAACGTAAATTCTGGATGGTAACACATGCCGCATAAACAATATTCAAGAGGATATCTTCGTAAAGGGTGAGGTAAAAGGAGGCAGAGGGACATTAACGTCGGCCTGTCCATGGTCAATACAGATGTACTCTGTCTCCAACAATACAATAAAAACGAATACAGGAGACCAGTCCAGCGCTCAACTTAACCTGATTATGAAATTTACCGTCCGGGAGCAACGTGCTCATGGCAGTTGCCGGGGGACGTTTAATCGAAGGAAGGCCGAGGGTTCTTGGACAGTCAGGCGAATTCTCGTGTGGGCGAAGTGAACGTTAATCTCGTGAACTTGACGAGTTAATAAGATCTGGCTGTAAAAAATTCATCGAGAAGGAATCTTTTACAAGAAATTCTACTCTAATTCATAATATTTTGTCTGACAACTCTTGGCAAATTACTGCCCTCCAACAGGTTGTCCCCGTGGCAATTGGCCACCCTGCTCCCGTAACAACCCTACACTGACGCTTAACCAACTGCGCCACGGAGGCCGTTGTATGTAGACTGATCGCAAATTCTGACGATGTGATGGAGGTAACGACAGTGGAGCAAGTGATGTTCCGTCAAGATCAAGACTTACACCTTATTCACCGAGTGTGAGGTCTGTACAAGCGAAATACCGGACCGATGCTTTTTCAACACGTTCGATATTCTAATAGTACAAATCGAACAAGCGAGGAGATTAAGTAGTTCATTATATAGCTTTGTTGAAATGTGATTCATAAGTACAAAGGTACAGAACGTATACTGTAAACATTTGCAATTTTGTCGTCACTTCATATGAAATTTCTCGTGCAACTTCACTCTGCATGACGACTTCCTTTTCTACTAATTAGTAATACGTAATTCATAATGCACTTTCACTTCATACTTTGTCAGCAGTTATTTTTGTTCGACACAAGGAAGGCTTTTTTAAATTTCCATCCCTGAAAGGACAATATGGCAAATATCCGACCGTTTATGAACCAACCAAGTTGCAGGATTTCCGTATTCGGACCGCTCGTTGCCACAGTCATATAACAAAAGGAATTGGCGACTGGTCTATTGGGAACGGCCTTCGCAGGTCAGTCAATAGATTACTGGACTACTTTTTCATGTCCGTGTGTCCGATTCTCGTAGAATGATTTCTTTGCAACTGGTCACGTTTGTGTCTCGGAGTTTTCCTCCTTAAATGTAGCTTGCCAAATACGACATTTAAATTAAAGTCAATGGGCCCTGGGGGCAACTCAACGTTTATAGAGTCACTTTTCCTGAGAGTTCCTCTGCAGTCTACTGTTAGGACGAGCGCCGCTGAGGACGTCGAAATGTCAGTCACTAACAGACTTTCTCAAGATACATGTGACGAATGTGAGAACTTGGAGATATACAACAATTATTCACCGAAGTGAAGGTTAACAGTGGTGGATATATCTTTGAATACTCAATTGTCAAATTTCGTTGCGTTTTTGGTATTGCCTGGCATGGCGACTTCGTTTGTTAGAAAAAGTTTTTCTTCCATAACGTAAACAAAACTGGGCACCATATTGTTTTGCTCGGAGGTGAGTAATGCAGGTTATTCCGAGACGGAGGAACCAATCAGGTTGCGCAAAAAATCCTATTCACCTGCGAGGTATACGCTAAAACGAGTTATACATGAACGTTCGTCTGGTTTATTCCTCAGAAAAAAATTTCTGAGCCGCAGACGGGGATGGAACCCACAACCTTCTGATGACCAGTAAGGCTCTCTAACTATTGAGCTACTGAGAATCAGATGGCGAGTTAAGGTGCAAGTTTGACATTTGGCTGGCGGTGCGGCCAGCCCTGATATGTTAATAATGATACTCAGATATATGTTCGACATGGGGGAGCTTAGAGATGTAATGGTTTATAGATGAACGCTCGTCAAGCTCACTTCTCAGAAAAACAACTTCGGAGCCCAAGACGGGGAAGAAAGTTGCGAGTTCGACACCAGTCTGGAGCTCGGAAATCGTTTTTCATAGAAATAAACTTGACGAACAAACATCTGTCATCCAGTTCTTCCACAAGACCACACATGTCTGGAGATTCATGTTTCACCAACAAAAATAAAGGACCACAATACCAATCAAAGAGATAACCGCAATCAAAACAGGGAACGGCAACAACCAAAACGACGACTACAAATTAACTGGGACAGAACATCTTAAGAATTGCTTGAAAAAACTACTCGAGAATAGCAATGTATAATAAAAAGTTATAGGATGAAGCTGAGCAGGACATCAAGAATTATCCAGACCGAAGTCAACGTTATCCGCAGAATCCGAAGGCTGAGGTGATTAACATTGATCGAGGTCTGGATAATTCTTGTTAGCATATACCTTGCAGTTGGATGGTGTTTTTTGCACAATGTGATTGGTTCCTCTCTCTCAGAGTATCCTGCAA
The DNA here is from genome assembly GCA_030142905.1 of Heliopora coerulea. Classification (NCBI taxonomy): domain Eukaryota; kingdom Metazoa; phylum Cnidaria; class Anthozoa; order Scleralcyonacea; family Helioporidae; genus Heliopora; species Heliopora coerulea. The sequence continues at coordinate 40,482 of JASJOG010000437.1, read as the reverse complement.
TGTTAACCTCCGAGCAAAACAAGATGGCGTTGAGTTTTAAGTTATTGAAGAACTTTTTTTATTTTAATAAACGAAGACGCCGTTCGAGACAATACCTAAAAAGCAACGAAATTTGGCAAGAAAGTATTGAAAGGTGTGTATATCTTTTACTTTTTAGGGTTAAATGCACTTAGGATGAGTTAAAAATGTTTTGTTTACAAACGATGAGTGGGCGACAAGTTGACTGAGTTCGGTAAAATTGTTTTAAAATTTTAAAAAAAATATATGTGAAAACAGTTATGCGAGGTATATGCCAAAACAATTCTTCACTTCAGTGTCGGTGAATGATTGTTAAATATTATGCGTAAGCCGAATCCAATAATTGTTTTATTATTCATTCAAAACAGCGATAGATGCAAGAAAAGATTTGCAGTAAAAAGACTCGTGCAATTAACTCTCCAAACTGCTATAGGCCATTTTTTCTGTTTTGTAATTTTCGCAGCCTTGAGGTGGTTATGTTATCAGCGTACGGACAGATCCGTCGAATAATTCAGGATATTCGGGAGAAATGATGTCACGGCTTCCGGACAGTGAGAATTAACTGGTAAATGTCGACCGATAAAAAACAAGAATGAAGTTTTAATGTATAATAACTTACGTTATCGGCCTCAGGTTTTGTCATCTTATTTGACGATCTGACTGGAGGAAGAGAGTCCTTATTGACCACTTCAGATTTTTCACTGATATTCTTTAATTTACTGTCCATGCTGTTCACTTGATTCATCCACGTCTAGCAGTAACAAATTGGACAAATACATATTTTCGCACAAGTATTTATGAAAAGAAGGGAATAGACAATACTGACTACTTGGTAACCGAGTGTAACGTCTGTACGGGAAAATATTTGCATGAGGTTTTCGTATAGACCGAGTGATGAAGGAGCGAGGTCTGTGCGGAAAAAAACGAGGGGGAAATATTTTCTCGTACAGACCGAATTAACGACGTTAGTAAGGAATTTATTATATGGCTTTTGGTTCCTACCTTCATCGCATTTAACGAACTTTTTAGTTCGTGAGTAAGCGGGTTAGGATTACTTGCTTGTGTTTTTTGTATTCATTCATCTAGTTTTCCACTTAAAATTATCGTTGAGAAGATTTAACAACTTTTTTGGTAGTTTGTTATTGTAAATCTTTAGTAAAACGTGCCTGAATATGGTTTGTTTGTCTTCTAATCAATTCGGAGATTTTCCCGCTAAAACTAGCCGGTCTGTAGGAAACACTTATTGCAAGGCTAGCTAGCCAATCAACGTACGTCATTTTTCGTACAGACGGGCGAGCAAGTGAAGCCATATGACAAAACGTAATTAACTGTTAATCACTGAAGGCTCCGAAATAAAACTTTCCTGCGTTTCAAGGCTTTAGCTCTTTCCCGGCAGTATCGGTCTTCCATTATTTTACTATGGCTTACGTGAGAGACGATTTTACGTGTCAGTGGGACACGTTCTTATTGGTCCGAGTGAATGAGAATGTGTGCAACATCTGACAGGCGATGGTGTTTCTATTGTTTTTCAGGTAAACTTTCCTTGTTGCATGCAGAGGCTTGAAAAAACTGTATTGGCTCGACATAGCGGGTTTAACTATAGAATAAGCACGCAACAACGTCACATATGCTATCGCATAAAGGGAATCCGATGTCCCAAAAAGTTCTTTGTTGTCGTAGAAGCTCTTCAGGTTAAGGAGTTCACACACTAAAAATAGATCAGTATTGAATAAAAAGTCCTTATGTATGTTCAGACATGTGTACGTTTTACGATTTACGCTATAGTATGCGAGTTTTTTATGGTTTCAGATGCCAACATTTTAAAACTGATGGACGAACAAATGGCAGACTAACTGATCAATTGACTGACTGACTAATTGATTGATTGATTGGTTGACCAGTTGATTGGCTGACTAACTGATTGTACGACTGATCGAATTATTGAAAAACTGATTGTGCATCATGATTGATTGATTGATTGATTATCTGGTTTATTGGTTGATTGGTTGATTGCTGACCGACTAACTGACTTATTGAATAACTGATTATGCACCAAATGATCGATCAATTGACTGATCGATTAAAACTAATAATATCGAACAATTGTTTACAAATAAATGAGTGTTTGATCTCAGTCTTTTTTCAATTGCCACCGTAATATCGATTGATTTGCCGTGTAACAAACGTTGTTATGCCTTATAGCAGATAATTTTAAGTAGTTATAAAAGTACAAATAAAGTCTTCTTCAACCTTCAAATTATTTTTTCTTTACATAGTTTTCTTAAAAACTACACTATACGTTCACAATATACTGCACCATGGCAGTCACTACACTTTACAAAATGCTGTGCTTTCCAAATTCTTGGACAAAATGCGAAAAAACTATTAGTTAATTTTCTTTACCTGTAAATCATCGGCAACTTCTCTTCGAGATTCTTTATCCAGGTCACTATAACTATGAACAGGATTATCTTGACGGAGAACAGTGCTAGATGACGACAAAAAATAAACAACAACAGCTAAAGTTTTTCCGGTTAAAAACCCAGTCTTCACATTTTAAATATTACAGCTATCAGTTCCGTTTTGTCTTGATTATTTTCCAACCATCTTTGTTTACGTTTGAACGTGTAGTTCAGTGCGTGGTGCATTTTCAAATGGTACATTTGAAAGTGATACTAGACTAAATTTAATGAGATTTAACAAGTCAGGTCTTTAGAAGCTGTCTGTGTAAAACGCGTAAGGCATATATTTCGGCTCTTTACCGAAATTTCCTTTACACCATACCTAATCTTTTGAGCAAAAGAAATACATTTGATTCCACGAACCAATGTGAAATTTATTTGGATGAACACGTGTCTTTTCATATTTTTGTGGCAGTTCACTAGATAACCTTGGAAACTCTGCAGTTCATTGCTGTCCGGGTTTGCTAAAATGTATTTCCGCATCCGAACAAGCTGATCTACAACTCGGGTCGACTGTCACGACGATCAAGTTATATATCGATTACGCTATGGTGAATGTAGGCGTACATAATACGACACAGCTAGCCAACAAAAACCGTACAAAGCGTTTACCATGTTTATAATTATTTAATAATATAAGTACTGAGTGGTGGCATAGCTACATACGGGACTATCGGGCCGAGACCCACATGAAACCTGCGTGTGCCCGCATGAAATATTGCAGAAATGTGTAGGCAACTGATTAGTTGCATTTCTTGCAAATTGTCGCTAAAAGAAACAAGATAGATTTTAAAACAACACATAAATTAATATGCAATTAGATCTTTTGCTTGAAATTGAATTATATGAACACGCTTAACTTTCGATGGCTTCGAGTGTCTTCCAACCAATGTTTTAAGGTCCATTTACACGAGCAACTTTGCACGTTGCGATTGTCATCCTGGCGTATGTAATAAACTTATGGCAGTCGATACTCCATGATATCCGCTTATGATTCGCTGTAGTTCGTCATCGACGGTCTCGTCAGTTAAACGCATAATCCAAGATGTCAGTCGCAAGGTACAAACTTGCACGTGTAAACAGCCCTTTCGACAATTTCCGCTAAAATGTATGTCACGCGATGATCTAAACGTGCAATGTCCGTGTAATGGCAAGAAAGCAAATGTCTATGTTCCATTTTTGTGAAATTCAATATAGTTCTAACAAGAAATGAAGAGCTGCTTCAGCAGACAGTGGTAAGACCGACACTACCAGCGAAGCATCAAAGTGTTAGAAGTTGACTAACTTTTGCCGAGGACATGCTGCACATTGCACACTCAACATCATAAACATTAAAAATTTGAGACCCGAGCCCTTCTTGCGCCCACATGAAAATTATCTGTTCGCTACGACACTGATATGGAGGTTTTTATGGTGATCATTTGGAGAACACCGAACTCTGTCACCTGCATACCGACAGTAATGTTACCTTATTCTACGCACGAACAGACTCTTTTCGTCAAAATTATGCATTGTTTCTAATGTAAACTTGCTTCCAACATTAGTACATGTGAAAATTATTCATAATAAAGCTTTTGTTCACTGTGCTTTTCTCGTACTGTTCTTTGATAAATTATACAACAGCCAAAATGTTAAAATCCTCTGCTTAAAAAGCAGTTTGCCCAAGGCAATATTTTGACTGGAAAAACGTTAACCAATGAAAACGTTTATATGATCTTTTTTTCACCAATAGAAGAAGTCATTCGACCAATCAGAATGCTGATACGATACTTGATCACCAGTGAAAAAAACTGTGTGGCCAATCACAGGCGTTCGATTCTAAGAGTGTGACTTTTATTTGTGCCACTATTTACTTTGAAGTCTCGCTAGTACATTCAAATTAGCTAGGACTAAAAATGGAATGCGACAGCCGCATTGTATGGACGGCCCTTTACGCGAAATTCCGCCGTTTCAAAATGCATATGTAAAAAAAGTCTACCATGTCTTCAATCAATGGACTCTAAGTATCGCTGGGCATACTGTTATGTTTTGTTCCGTTCTCGAGATATTATACAAGGTACTTGAGATAGCGTAACGATGGCAATAAATGAGCAATTGAACAAGAAGAAGTTTAGAACTGATCAAAGACCATGGTTCACTTATTTCGAACTGAATGTTTAGTAATTAAACTCAACGAAAAAGTTTTAGCCGCTCCAAGAGTTAACGTCGCTCTAAATAGGGATGTACCGACACATCAGACAATTGATATATCGCGATAGAACTATCAAAATAGTCGATGCGTTGATAGTATATGAAACTATCGGTAACGATCGCAATAGATTCGTGAACTATCGAAAGTTTTGTTAGTTCTTGTACCTTTTGCGTTGATGAAAACTAAACGTAAACTTGTCTTATTCACGGATTCGTTTATTGTCTTTCTGTATTTATTGCAGGAGCCGAAATTAACTTTTTAAGTAGGTTACCATGTGGCAACCACCTTTTCAGATTTAGACGTCCAAGATCAAATCTACGGTTACCACTGAGTAATTTTACAAAATACAAAGCAATGGACACTCTGAAAAAGGTTAACATTTTTATTCGGAGTGTCCGTTGCTTTATATTTTATAACATCAAATCTAGTCACCAAGTTTGAGTGTTAATGCCCAGCGGTAAAACGTAAAACCAGCGGTAAAACATGACGGAGAATACAAACATTTGGAGCGTTGAATACGAATCATTTAGTAACAAACAATCTGGTTGTATTATTGCAGCTTTTCTCTTGCAAATATCTCGAACAGAACTTATGATTTTTTAGGTCTTAATGTCAGTTCTTCAAGAAGTTGGCAGCTTGAAATATGGTCGTCCCATAGACAACCATCTTCGGCGATTTGGTCGTCAGTGTTAAATTCTGGTCGCTTCTGACGACTGGACGGCCGTAAATTTCGGACACTGTATTGTAGCCATAGATTTATAGTTTAAATACCTATGTTTTGCTTTTCTTTCTTTCTAAATTCTTTAAAAACAAAATACAAAACTTTGCTTGTGCTTGAAAATCTTTCACTATTCAATGCAAAATTAGCGAATAACCATAAGTTTGGTGTCTGCTGTACATTTATCTCAAGAAATATGACAACAATTTCCACGATTTTTCTTTAAATTTGTTCAACATATTTCAAGAGGTCTACTTTTTTCTGGGGTTAGTGTATTATTACTGTTGGTTGTGAGATGATATGGATCAATTTTCACGTCAGCATATGGTTTGTACGTCGGCGTGTATGCAATCTTCCATCTTCTCGGCCATCCCCTGGAGCAACTCTTTCGCATTTTTTGTGCCCTCCTAACCTCCTGCGAGCATACATAACTCAATGAAGCACGTCAAATCATGAAAGCCAACCCTGGAAAAAATAATTTTCTCCCCGGAGGCACACTTTAGAGATCCAGAAGTTTCTGCAGACTTGCAAAATACAGGGTATATTTGATAGTTTAGACTGAGTCGTAATGCCCAACACATTTGTTAGTGAGCATGGATGTTTTGAAACTAAAACAACGATGCCTTGCCAGCTTGCCACAAATCATATCCCAAGATATCATGTTACACAGAACGGTTTTTAGATACGCAGAGCGTGTAACGTGAACGATTTTTTACGGAAATTTCGTGAAAAACAGTCCCGTTCGACAGCACTTTTCGACCGTAGAAGTGCTATTCATTGAGATTTGCATCAAATGGTTTCTTGGCTATAGAGAAATAGCATAATGCTAAGTTGTTTATTCACTCTTTTTATTAAATTTTTTTCCCACTTTTTGCAATACCGAACCGTCAACCTGGGCCATGGTTCTGTACCTGTCAACCAAAAGGTTGTATGGTAATGAATCCCAGATCATCAATAGGGAGAGTTCACTCCTCACCACTAAAATGTGGTAGGAGGGTGTTAGCCAGACTAGCAATCAGGAGGGCTCAATATTCACTAAACAAAGGCCAGTAAGATTGTGAATGCTCTACTGGTAGTTAGGCTAGTTCAGTATTTACCACTCAAAGGGAAGTAGGTGGTGAATGTTAGACCAACAATTAGGCTAGTTCATTATTCACCAAGCAAATGCAGTAGGGGGGGTGTTAGCTAGATTAAGGTTATGGGGTTTTTTGTTGGGTTTTTTTTTGAGCTGTTACAAGCATTTTATACTTTGTTTCGGTGTTTAAAGTTTTTTTTGTTAGGAATTTTCTTGTTTTTTTTATTTGTTTCTCTGATTGTTTGTTTGCTTGTCTTATGTTGGTTTTTCTTCCTATTTTTTTTTTTTTTTCTGTTTTGACATTTCAACTAGCAAATGATCAGTACTATCAAGAATACCTTTTTGGATCCACTTCTTTCAGTTTGGCCTCGGTGAACCCAACCAAGTCTGGATAATAACCCTCAGAACCTGACCTGAAAAACACCATAAGGAAGCTTTTTAAAATGGTTAAAGCTTAAATAACTACTCTGGTTTAGGTTTATGTACAAACATCAGCCATAGAAATATAATTATCAATCGGTCAAAAAGGTGAGGGATTTGCCAAAACTTATATGTAAGAGAGGAGATACTGACATTTCAAGTGAAGGTACTTTGTTGTGACTCCAATGATACGGAATGTCTTTTTCTTTCCTCTTATGTTTTGGCAGTTACCTTGATCTTTTGACTTTTCAAACACAAAGTTCATTGCTGCCTACACATTAGTCAACTTTTTTAGCCATAAAAATACACAGTTAGGACCTTGCTGGTTAGTGGAGTGGAAATAACCTCCCACTTCTTTGAACCAAATACACACCTCCTGATACACACCTCCCAATACACACCTCAAGACATTGATAATTTCTTCTAGTTCTTTAGCATTACTACACTTGCGAACATAATCGTAGTCAAGATGGCCAATGGGCACTTTGCTGTTTTTTGCTGTTCCTCCAGCACCACCTAAGAACCCATTTACAGATGGTGAACTTGTAGACATCTCCCAATGTTTATGAACTTATAATTCTAAATTCTAAATATAAGAGAAGAAGAAATTGGTATTTCAATGAACCTAATAACATGTACAGGTAATGTATAACTATTTCTGATTATGATCAAATGTGATATACCATGAAAAAACTTAAAATCATCCTTGGAAATGCCTTATTATGCTTGCTAGTCATTACCTCAATGTACACATGGAGTAACTCACAATTAAATACAAAATCATGAAGATGTCATAAAAATTGATGAATATTTACAGTATAACTGTACTTATAAACCTAACTTGAGGGATGGTAAGGTTGAAAGATTGCAGACAACATGTTTAGGATTAGTATTCACCATAGATGTGATCAGAGATTGAGTAACCTGGATGTATCTTTATACAAATGAGGAAAGTATCATGAATGGCTTGGAATACCTTCCAAATCTCAGCTTAAGCATTTGTTTGTGTTTATTGCTTAACTTATTGATGTATATAGAAGATTTCATGATAAACCAATAGTGTGCATTGCTAAAATCAACTAGAGAAGTTGACTTACATGGTGATTTGAACTGACATCTTTGGGTTTCCAGAACTGTACTCTACCAATTGACAATCATGTCAATAGGGAACAGTATGCTTATTTAATTCATATTTATGTGCACAAGAGATTCTTGCAACAACTTCACACTAACAATTCATGAGGATCTACAGTGTTATGAGGTATTATGTTCACGTTACCCTGAAATTGTCAAAAATAACTATTGAACCTAATTACCAATACAATAAAGGCAACTACAATGGCAAAGCAGCTGCCTTATCTCAAACTGAATGGGATTGCACATGATGGTCATTTCAAATGCAGAGGTAAGAGTACAATTCATACATAATTTTGGACTAGTGAGCTAGAATATCAGGATGTTATTTAGTACCAAACATTTGGGGTGGACTTTATCACAACCATGACAGTAAAAAGAAGAGTTGCTCAGATAATCCCAAGTTGAGTCAGTCATATCAGAGACGATTATCAGCATTGAACCTACCATCACTTCATTATAGAAGAATGTGGGGTAATGATACAGGTGTATGAAGTAGTACATGGAATTATTCGCATTGGTCCAGACTTATTTTTTGTTATACTGACCACAATACAAGAAGTTATACTAAGTCTTGTAAACCTTTTAAACCATGGTGTAGGCCAAATTTGAGACAGAAATTCTTTAGTGATAGAATTGTAAATGACTGGAATACTTTTATTATGTCAATAGAGCTACAAAAATGATTTTCCTTACAACTTAAATCCCTGCCCACGTTGGCTGATGTCGTGTGCAGTGTGTAAGAAGCAGCTGTACCTAAAGATTTTGGGAACTACTTGTCATCCTGACCAGCCTGTGTTACCCGGCCTACTCATTTACTTGAGTACTACAAAAGTTATTCTTTAATTCCTGAATATACCTTCAGGGATCTTATTAATTCCCATGTTGCCAAAGTCGTTATCCATTACATCAACTTGTCGATATAACTTTTTGCCAAAACGTTTCCACCCATATAGCAATTTGAAGTAAAGAATACTGACTATATTTCACTGTCATCGACCAATACAAGCGTACTATACCTTAGCTTTGAGCTCATGCAAATGGCAAATGTCAAAAGTGAAAGTAGCCGTCAGTTTGTCACCTTTCAACTGGACAGCAACGTAGACGACACAGTAAGGGCAAAACAGAGCATGGTAGGAAACTCCGGAAAAAATATAGCTAGAATAAGCCTGAAAACATAATCAGCTCTGTGAAATTTAGGAACTGACGACACAGAAGACGCTTACAGCCATCAGGAATCTACCAACATGTACACTTCGGTTCCCAGAAGTGAAGTTTGAGCCAGCGAATCGAACATTGACCGACTGAATTGATCAGCGGTTAAAAGCATCGCCACGAAGAGAACGCTTGTCATGGTATTCCATACTTCATAATTTAAATCCTCTTCCTTCCAACGATAGTCTTGTTCAAAATATATTGTGTGAGGACTGGTTTAAACCTGATAACGATAGAGTTATTATCACTGTGATTCAATGACGATGTACTGTTGTAGTAAAAACGTAGTAGACTGTCTGCATTATTTGTCGCCCGCAAATTTGTCAAGGAATTTCATTCGAACAGGCAACGTCTGCAAACCTAGCCCGCATAGCATTTTGTAGTTTTATTTCATCAAAGCATTATTTGGTTTGATTTCTTTCCTTGGAACAGGAAAAATACCAAAAAATTCGGATTTCAAAACAATAAAAAAGTGATTTCTAATTTTTTAAATCGCTCAAACTTTCATCTAAAAATTAATATAGAAAATATATAAAAACCTAATCATTCTACTATACATAGTATTCACTATGGTTAGTACTTCACAATACTTTAGAGTTACACGGAAATGTCGTTAAAACTCGGATAAATGTGCGGTCAATTTTAGTATTGCTGAAATTGACGGTTAAAAATGCTGCAGAATTTTATAATTGTATTTAGTCTTTTAATGAATAAATTTACAATCGATTGTAATAATCCTTATCGTAGAGGTAAAACTGTAAGTATTGACTCAGTATTGTCGACAATAAAGTCGATGTAAACATTTGCCGAAAAACACTTATCCTGAACCGAAAAAATTCCCCTCTGAGACAGAGGGGAATTTGCATCCTACAATCTATTTCTATGTTTTGTCCACATAGCATTTTGTAGTTTAATTTTATCAATTGTTTTTTGGTTTGATTTCTTTTGTTGGAATAGGAAAAATACTAAAACAAAATTACGGATTTCATAAGAAGAAAGTATACCAAGAGTAGAAATACGATTTCGCAACCACCCCTCGCCCATCTTGTCATTATAACTCATTAAATAGGCTCGTCAAGTTAGACGGTGTGTTTCATCAGTGTGTTTCACCAAAACTTAAGTTTCTCTATTTTGGAGTAATTTCTTGCTTTCTGCATAGTTTATCTCCCTTCATATATGAATGGGAACAAAGTCGATAGGTTGTAAGGATTGTCAAAGAGCACAACATTCACACTGAAATCACCCTTCTAAAACTGCAAACTGAAAAAAGATAAGTGTTACCGAAAGTTGTAATTAGCAATAAAAAAATACGAATTACAACAAACAAATCACCGTCAAACTTGTAATCCCAACACCCATTGAGACCCTCGCCACTCGACATTCTACTTGAGGGAACTGAGGAACAGCGTAAGATGGACAGGTTTCCAAGCAAAAAATAATCTTAAAAAAAAACCACCTTACTTCAGACCCGTACCTGATGGGGGAGTTCGGAGTGCTTGATCCCCCAGAAATTTGCAGGAAAGTAGGATGACAAGAGAAGGGAAAAGGTTGAGGAGGTTGAAAACAATCATAAGATTGATAATTGATGTAAAGAGACTCCATTGCCCCCACTACCATTGACCCCTCCGTACCGCCCTGTACGTACTAATGTGAAAATGAACTCCTTGCTTCATGGTGGAGAGGGGATAATATTGAATGATCATCGGCAATCAGAAGGTAACAGTTTCGATTCCTGGCAGGGATTTACGAAAACGTTTCTAAACTAGAAATGTAAAATAATGAGCATTCTAATTCTTTAGGAAAGATTATTTTTGAGGTCTTTTATGTCAATACACTTTGTATGGGATTCTGCGTGATGTCTACACTGAAGACTGAGAGAAATGTCTCACAAGAGGTACAGCTGGACTATTCTGCTATCATACAGCTAAAAGTAACGTACCCATAATGTTGGACGCACTGTTTGGGTGCACTGGTGGGGTTGGGACTCTGCAGAGACCCTGGTCTTGTGACCTCACTGACACCTAAGTAAGGGAGAGGAGCAGAAACTGGAGCTTCTTTTGATTGCTTGTTTTATCATTTTTAAACAATTCATAACGCAAATATTTGAAATTGATGCTTTTTCGCTGGATTTGTCTAGCTAATTGATATGATTGAAATTCCGAAGAAAAACTGCAGTGTCGTATACATCCCATTAGTTGTCTGAGAGTTAAAAGATATCAACCCTGTGGTACAAAATTTGCTTTATGTAATTGTATGTTGATGAGATTACAAGTGTTGATGAGGGATCTGCATTAGCAGGTTCCTGGTTAAAACGAAAATGAAAAAAATATTTTGTCTCATAAATATGCGAAACAAAACACCATCAGAAGACTAAATCTTGAAAAGTCCAAGATTCTGATTAAAAACCAATTTCACAAAGCTTGCTTGTTCCATTACAGACTGATCTCTTGTACTTTTCAAAATTAAAGTTCTAATACTCGCAAATGAAATGATGCTGGTACGAGCAAGGAATGTCATTCCATTTTAGGAAATTAAAATAAAAATGTCCACAATCCTCGTTTCCACCTGAATTATTCGGTTCTCCTGATCCCCAGTTTGTATAAGAAGGCTTGGTGCCATAGACAGTGTAAAATTTGCCATCTTGATGTCTTTTCAGTCCAATCCAGGGATTATGCAGTCCGTATTGATTAACCATGCTCCTTATTATGCTTTCAACCTTGCTATTCATCGGAACAACCAAGTTTCCACCAAAACCGCGACATGTTGAATTTGCACTATGCCAGTCGGTTTTTTGTTTACTGAAGTAGTAGCATTGCGAAAGAAGGCGAACCCAGCCATGAGGGCAGAATATACTTTTCAAAGCATCTAAAGAGCAAATTAACATTACAGATTTACTAGTGTGCAAAGATCAACAGCTGACGTCAATTTAATGATGATGAATTTAGAAATTGCGCGGTAAAAATAAGGAACGGTGAAGGAAGAATGGTAAGACAAGTGTTACATAAGATGTGGATTTTCCTTCACAGCAACATAAATAGTTGATTGTGAAGTTGACTGAGGAGATTGTTTTTAAGACTTTCACAATTGTAGTCCTCCCCTTGACGAATAAGATCCTCTGGCGTTAGCCAGAGTAAAGTGGTAGAGTACACATCGTCACTCGCGAAGGTTAAGAGGAGGCCGCTGCTGCACCTGGATTATACCGTTTTTTAACTCTTCAGGTGACGAGACATGCTCACCACTGGCACGAACCAGTAAGAAATGAGTTCTTAACTGTTTTTGGCTCCGGTATAACTCCGCGGGAAAAATTATGAACTGATGGTCCAGAAAATGGAATGAATCGTAGACACTAGTTTATAATTTTTTCTGCGGACTTAACGCGCCGCCAAAAACAGGGACTCATAATGTAATGAATTGTTCATTAGACCATGCGCAATGGTGGATACACTTTATCCAATCTATGACACATGCACGTTGCCTCGTATTCAAATGGAAGGAAACGCGGCTCTTGTTTTATGTAATGCATTGAATATGTTGAATATGAACTTATATATATATATATGTATATATATATATATATGTATATATATATATACAGGGTGAGTCAAAAGTAGCGCACAGTTTCTAGGAAGTTATGCTAACGTTGTTGTTGATGTTTTTAATATGTTACCTTAATGAGGCCCACCTCATTATGCAAGACATGTTTGCCAGTGGCTCGATGAAAACCTTCCTGGAAAGTGGATCGGACGACGCAGCCCAATCGAGTGGCCGGCATGCTCCCGAGACCTCACACCGGCAGATTTCTTTCTTTGAGGGACCCTGAAAGACCTTGTTTATCGTGAAAAACCTCGTACTCTTCAGGAATTGAAAACTAAAATCACTGAAAAGTTTGAGGAAATTGATAGCGAACTCTGCAAGCATGTGTGTCACTCTATGCTTGCTCGATTACAATTATGCATTGATCACGAGGGACGACACTTTAAACATTGCAAGCAAAACAGCCTGTTACAATTCTTTATTCCCTGAAGAAATGGAATAATTTAAAATATATAATTTGAAAACGTGTCTTTCATTTATTTCTACCTTCTTGCACACTGTAATACAAATATCAAGCAAACAACAAACTGACAATCCTAAAACAGGTATTGGGCGCTACTTTTGACTCACCCTGTATATATGCAGATTGAACATATATACACTCCCACATCTCGATGTTGTTGAGCACTCTATGAATATTTAATGGCAACCAATAGCGTTTAGCAATGCCCGCCGCCCGAGTAGTGGTTTGAGCGCTCTGTTCCCTTATTCATCTATGTTCGTTCCAAGCAGCACAGATGAGCTGTGGTACAGCGACACACACACACATATATATACGATGTTTCTCATTTTTGGCCTCTTATTTTAATCATAGAAATGTTCCAACTTTGAGGAAACATGCCGGTATGATATATATATATATATATATATAGTGATAATTCTTTTAGTTGTAAACCCAATTAAAAATATAGTTAAAAGATTTAGTGAAGCAAAAGAAAGGAACAATATGCAATAGTATATTAAGCACTCATATCAAGTTGTTGCACAAACGTTTTCGCTTTATTAGCTCTTAAGTGGCAAAGGATTTACTGAATGGTATCTGGTATTTATATTTACAAGTTTGAATTAATTTAACGTCTTATTATTTGTTATGGTAATTATGTGAATAGCGTAGTTATGAGTCATCTAATATTTAATCACATAATATTTACAAGGAAAACGACTATATCCAAAATTTTACTTGGAAAACATCAAATTTTTGCGGTTTACCCAAAATTCACAAATCTCAGATATTAAAGACGCAGTACAAGAGCAAAATACAGAATACATCAAACTACCACCACCTCCTGGTTTGAAAATGAGGCCCATAGTAGCTGGACCATCGTCACCAACACATCGACTAAGCAACTTTATTGACTTAATTCTAAAACCACTGTGTAAACACGTTCCAAGCTTCGTTCGAGATGATATAGATTTTCTTCAACAAATGCCGTCAGAAATTGATGAAAATTCACTCTTAGTATCTTTTGATGTTGTCAGCTTATATACGAACATCTCCAGACGAACTTGGATTAACAACGGTGAAATACTGGCTGAACAACCACAAATGCCCGATAGCCTGACCATTCTCCAAAAAATTTATCCTCGCAGCAATTTCCATTGTGTTAAAAGAAAATACATTTCACTTTGATGGAAAATTTTATAGACAAATTCAAGGAACAGCTATGGGAAATAAAATGGCCCCCACATATGCAACACTAATGACGAGTTACCTTGAGAAAGAACTATATTCAAGGTACGAAAACACCTTTGGAAACGAAAACAAAGACGATTTTATAAAACTTTTCAGGAAACTTTTGGACCATTGTTTTAGAATTTGGAAAAGATCTGAGAAGGATTTAATGAAATTCTACGACTTGCTGAACGACCTCCACGAAAAAATTAAATTTACCATAGAAAAAGGCAACAAAACCTTCCATTTCTTGACATTTTATTATACAAGAACGGAGGAAAGCTACACACGGACATTTTCTGCAATGAAAGAGACACACACCAGTATTTAAACTATAATTCTTGTCACTTATAATTCTTACTTGCGCGACGAATATGCCTCATCGTATCTGAACCAGACGTTAGAAGAAGAAGATTGGCGGAACTTGAACATTTTTTAAGGAAACAAAATTATCCCACAAACATAATTTCAAAGGGTATCGAGAAAGCAACATCCCTGACTGTAATGGCACTGAAATTGACAAAGAGGACAATAGAAAAGAAAGATTCATTCCCATTGGTCATAACTCACAGTCCCAATAATTCCCAAATCATCGGAAAAATCAAAGAAGACCTAAAATCCCTCAACAACTCTAATAAAATGAAGCGCATACTGGACAAAACAAACTTGATCATAAACGGACGCCAGCCAGAACTTAAAACAGCACTTGACGAAAGCACACTTTACCTCGGAGAAACCTACTACAAGCATATTGAGATGTCATGAATCCAGATGCGGTACATGCGATGTCATGATTAATGGAAATTCATTAACGCTGAAAAACGGAAAACATTGGCAAATAAAAACTGCGATGGACTGCAAGTCTAAAAACATTATTTATGTAATAATTTGTCAGGAATGCGAAAGTTTTTACGTGAGACAAACTAAAAATTTGCGGAAAAGAGTTACCCTTCTCAAGGAGCAAATTAAGCACGAAGAATATAGACATTTAGACATCAGTGAACACATAGCGAAATGCAGCAATGGACATTTCAACATTATGCTTATATACCAATGTGAAAACTCCACCCGACCATTTAGGGAAACAAAAGAACTAGAAATCATAAATATACTTCAACCAGATCTAAATACCAATTTGA
Organism: Heliopora coerulea; assembly: GCA_030142905.1. Classification (NCBI taxonomy): domain Eukaryota; kingdom Metazoa; phylum Cnidaria; class Anthozoa; order Scleralcyonacea; family Helioporidae; genus Heliopora; species Heliopora coerulea. The sequence continues at coordinate 24,844 of JASJOG010000437.1, read as the reverse complement.
TTTTGAATTAGCACTTGTTTGTAACCTATTTATGATGATAAATTATGTAAATATTAGATGACTCATAACTACACTATTCACATAATTATCATAACAAGTAACTAGACGTCAATTAATTCAAACTTGTAAATATAAATACCAGATACCACTCAGTAAATCCTTTGCAGCTGAAAAGCTAATAAATCTAAAACGTTTGTGCAACAACTTGATATGAGTGGTTAGAATATACTAACATATTCTTTTGCCACACTAAACCTTTTAACTATATATATATATATATATATATATATATATGTAAGTAAATTTCATCTTACTAAGTGTAGATGTTTGTAAGCTTGGATATATGTATGTTGAAAAGTTTGTTCTCAAACTTTATATCTCAGATATCGTCTGAGATTCTCAACGGGAATCGAACCCGTGTCTTACAAATCGGGAGACACGGGTTCGATTCCCGTTGGGGAGCTCAGACGTTTTCTGAGATAAAAGCTTGAGAACAAACTTTTCAACATATATATATATATATATATATATATATATTTAATCACAACACAAGATTTGGTTACTTCATAAGAATTTTTATTCACTACAGATCTGTTTCGTATGACAAGTCCGAAGCTTGCCACACTCATCAGGTGAATGCTGTGTTTGGCGTGTAAACTTGAGATATCTGTGGTTAGTTTGTGACGTCAAGTTGTTTGTGTGTAGTATTTGGTTCGTATTACAGGTAGAGACAGTGACAATTATCTATTACAAAGCAAGTGTTTCTTGCGGTGCCTGCAAGTAGATATAAGTTCATTCCTTTTGTTGAGGGAACTCAGTTCCGGATGGCAGATGATGAGAAATTTTTCGTAGATGCATAAGTTGCAGCGTTTAGTCCTGTTTGAATAGGGATGACATTTCTTCATAATTTTCCACTCTATTGAATAGCGCGCGTTCGATTCTTTCAGCGACCAGACATGTTTGCTAAGCTCTGTGGCGTTTTTGGATTTTTCGTTTCGAAATGAGCTAGTATGGTTCCGATATATTGTTTTAAACGTTCCTTCTGTTAAGCCGACGTAGGTCTCGTTCGTGTTGTTGTCTTCATTCGTTACGGTGGCCTGGTAAACAATCCCTTTGGTTTGGCATTTTCCTTTTAGTGGACAATCATTATTTATGCGGCAGTTGCATTCGTTTTCCGGGGGCGTGTGATCAGCAGTTTCTTTGGTTTTGTTTAGCACTGATTTGTTGTGCAACGAAATGATGTTGGCTACGTTGGGCATGCAACTATAACTAAGCTTTAGTGTGTTTCTATTGCAAATTTTGTGTAAAGGATGGCCTTTTGGGAAGCACTCGTCGATATCCTTCAGAAACTTACTACCGATGTTGGTTGCGACATTGGCACTGTATGGCGGATTAAACCAAATGACGTTTATTTTCCTTGTTCGTTTTTCTTGAGTAGGTTGTGGGTCGAAATGAAGCTGGTAGTGGTATCCACTTTTTAGGAGAGCTTCTTGGTACGGTTGTCGTGTGGAATCGAAAGTTTGTTGGCAGGAAGATATGTTCGAAAGTCGGCTGTTGATGGATTCGGGAATTTGGCGGAGTATTGTAGGCGGATGGTTGCTGTCTCTGTGGACGTAAAGAGGAACGCTGTTAGGCTTTGTGTATGGTTTATATGATCCGGATCTTAAGTCGAATGAAACATCGAGAAAGTTCACACTTTTTTTGTTTGCATCTATAGTAAGTTTTAGCTTGTGGTCGTTGAATGTTTTGCATACTGCTTTCTTGATGTTTTCAATTTCTTTGGGGGTTGCACTGAATGCGCCCAGGCCGTCATCTCTGTATAATCCGACGTTCCTTTTAATATTAGTGGGCAATTGGGATAGAAGGTAGGAGCCGACAAGTTCGCAGGTCTCAGCACCGTCAAAGCTGCCCATCGTCACGTCGAAATTTGAGCCTTCGGCTTTTTTCTGCCATGCTTTGTTTTCGTTAAAAAGAAGAGAATTCTTAGCCTGAATGATGATGCTTTTTTCTTTGTCGGTAATTCGATCATATTCCGAAGCGAACGAAAGTGCTTTAATTAACAAGTCTTCCGTTATTGAGGGATAAAAATCAACCACGTCGAAACTTATGAATGAGTGTGGCAAGCTTCGGACTTGTCATACGAAACAGATCTGTAGTGAATAAAAGTTCTTATGAAGTAACCAAATCTTGTGTTGTGATTATCCCGCTCTACCTCGGTATAGAGCACTCTGAACCATATGATTTTGTTATTGATACTTGTTATCAACACATATATCTATATATTTATTATATATATATACATATATATATGATGAAAGGTTTGTTCTCAAGCTTTTATCTCAGAAAATTTCTGAGTTAAAACCTTGAGAACAAACTTTTCATCATATATATCCAAGCTTACATCTACACTTAGTTAGATGAAATTTACTTATATATATATATATATATATATATATATATATATATATATATATGTTTATATATACAGGGGGTGGACAAAAAAATGTGGCCATCCTAAAAAATTATGGTTAACGTAACATAATCATCACAGGATGAACTGACGTGGTCAAGAATGGTTGTTTTAGGATGTATACGTCGAAATAATCTCAAATATTATCGCAAATCTTAAATTTAATCACTGGTTTTTAAAATACACAAATGTTAAGCAGTTTTCAATTATTTCCAGGTACATCTCTGATGTTCTTCATTTTGACTGTCGCGAATTTCTTCTCACAATTACCAATCAAGCTAAGTTTATTTACAAACCTCAACAACAACAACAGTAATTCAAATACATACCTACTGTACGTTCCTTTCAAAACTTAGCTGGCACTCCCTTCAATTTGATCACAGCTTTGCATCAACGAGGCATGCTTCGAATAAGCTGATGCAAGTATTTTTCGGTGATTACTTGCAATACATTTTTGATTGCTGCAAAAAGTTTGCTTTCATTTTCCAACTTTTGGTATTGTTAATCAGTCCAAGTCAGCCCATAAATTTTCCATAGGATTTGGGAGAACCGCTTCCCATTCACTGATATTCTCACTAATGTGCTCGCGAGCAAATGATAATCACGGTAAACGATTCTTCTCATTCACAAATGGTTTCTTGGATTTTTTTCTCCGTTTGATATCTCTCACTTTCAAGAGGTGATTAATGGTTTTGGCGGAAAATTTGACCCCTGTCTGAGCTTCTAATTTATCAGCTAGCTGATGTTTGGTTAGGGTGCATGATCTGGAAGTTTTAATAATTAAACGGTCAGGTCGATCGGTAGTTTCCAGCCAGAACCAGGATCACGAACTGAAATCGTCACTCAATTTACCTTAATGCAAAGTTGGTTTTTGTTTTTTATTTTTTTTTGTATTTTTCTTCCCTGAATAGCTCGTGTTGATTTTTTTTGAAACTGTACATGTGGTAACTCCAACTTAAAGATACCCAAGAATTCCATGATTTCTTCTAATTTTCATCTCAGACTTTTCGGTACCGACTTTCTTAAGTCCCTTACTTGCTGCATCCCTTTCACATGAAATCCCAGTTAAAACGTTCAAAATTGCACATGTAACTACCATTTCGGCTAATAATGTTTCGTACTTAAATTATCAACTAAATATTATGGGATGCATGATATTTTGATGATTTTATGGGCAAGTTCATGTCATCCAATTTGTAAGAAATACACTATGTTTGGCATAAGACATTAACATAGAAAGTATGAAGAATTGATGTGTGTTCCAAGCCAGCACTTAAAATTAGTATGTCAAAAGCTCTTTAAACAGATCTTCAAGAAAGCATTCTAAAAATATTAGGTTTTCGTTAATTTCTGTTCTTCCTGTGACAGTTAAACCAAATTGACTATATTTTTGCGGATGGCCACTTTTTTGTCCACTCCCTGTATATATATATATATATATATAATAGCGACATGTTTCTTAAAAATTAAAAGATTTCTATGATTAAAACAAGAGGCCAAAATTGAGAAACATCACCGTGAGTCAAAGCGGTAAAACAGTGGAAAACTACTTAGATCAACAAAAACTACATCTAAATCCTGACCGGTAATTTTAGTCGTATTCTTCCGTAAATTCTTTAAAATGTTCTCCAGTTCTTCATTCTGTAACAACAAGATTTCTTGCAGTGAGTGGTTTTATCTAATTAACTTATTTCAAGTACGAATTGTATACAAAATACTTAAAAGTAAAATACAGCATGATTACTGTACGTGTTATGTGTTGCAAACAAATAGATAGAAGGAAGGTAATATAACAATTATAAATACCTCTTTTCCTTGTTTGTTAATCTGTTTTTTCAATGCATTTATCAGTTTTTCTTGTTTGTCGATTTGTTTCTGTTTTCCAAGGGCTTCCCAGCTTCGTCCATTTGTTACGTAAAGTTTTTTATTGTCTTCACGATAAGACATCAAACCTTTTACTAACGGTATATTATCAAGGTCTGTTCTGTTGGCCACTTGGACGACCTAAAAAAATAGAATTAAGATCAAATTGATCGAAGAAGCAATTGCCAGTTCAAATGTAACAATTAAAAGCATGTGGTGTTCCCAAGCCTATTAATACAGGGGAGTCGGAAGTTAAAAATACCCCAAGGAGGGGCTGATTACATGGGAAAATATCAGCCCGGCACACCCGGTTGACAAAAGTTCCGATTACATAAAATATTTCAGCCCGGGCTGAAACTGAAATTGGAAGTGAACCCAGACAGAAATCCGTCCGACACCTCTGTTATTTTGGCACTTACGTCTTCCCACGCCTGTCATTTGTCTTTTCAGCCCAGGCTGTAATTTTTTCGTGTGAATACATGGAATTTTTTAACCCGGTCTACCGGGCCGAAATTTTCAGTCTGAGTAACTGAAACCGGGGTGCAGTTTCAGGCCTGGCTGGAACTTATTTCATGTAATCACGAACTCCGTTTTTCATGCATTTATAGGAAGGCCAGGCTAAAAATCCCCATGTAATCAGCCTTTTCTAATCTATTTCAAAAACTGGTTCCTAATTTATGACAAAAATATCAAGGAAAGTCAGGACCGTGTCATGTCTTTAAATGTAATAAAAACACACTTTCTTTTCTAGCTAAGCTTTTGGGGCTTAGAAAACATAATACTTCGGACTTTCTTCACGAATCAGCATATTAAGTAGTTTGTTTCTGGCGTCATTTAAAAAACTCGCAGTATGTTAAGTGGCAGATTACATGAAGAATTGCAACCCGGTTAACCGGGTTGAGATTTCCGCCGGGGCTGCTGATAAAATACTTGAAAAACCGAACTCGTGATTACATTAAGAAAGTTTCACCCTGGGCTGAACTTCAGGCCGGTTTAAGCTACCCTGGTTGAAAAATCACAGGTAATCGCACGAAAAAATTTCATTCCCGGGGCTGAAAAAGTGATTGACAGACGTGGGAATGTGCAAATTGCCAAAACAACAAAGGCTATCAATAAATTCCCGCCTGGGTTCGCTTCCGATTTCAGTTTCCGTCCGAGCTGAAATATTTCATGTAATCGGTACTTTTCTTCAACCCTGTATGCAATGATGAAATTTTCGCATGTAATCAGCTTCTAAAGAACCCCGAGTAATTTTTTAAGTATTACATGAAAGAATATAAGATTGGCGGCAATATGCGAATTATTAGGTCGTTATCAGTATTTTATGAAGCAGCTTCTTTGACCAACACAATTCCTGCTAAAACAATTTCTGATTTTTTCATAGTGAAAAGTGCAGACTGCTTGGTCGCCAGAAAAACTACCGTAAATGGAGGACTCGATCAAATTGCAACAGCAAGCCATGATATGAATGAAATTGTTGAAACATTGAGCAATGATTTAAATAATGTTGCGAATTGGTTGTCCGCAAACAAATTAATTCTTAATAAAAGCAAAACGGAATATATGTTCATTGGTTCTAAGAAACGATTGAGCCAATTAACATTTAATCCAACTATATATGTAGGAAATTTCAATATTAAAAGGGTGGAAAAGACAAAATCCTTGGGTCTGAATATAGATGAGTCTTTGAGCTGGAATGCACACATTGATTACATTATAAGTAAAGTCACTTCAGGTCTTGGTATTCTTCGACAGTTACGAGATATGGTTGATTTCTCTACCTCACTAGTTATATACAATTCATTAATCTAACCATATTTCGATTATTGTGCACAAACATGGGGTTGTCTCTGTAGTATATTATCAAATAAACTACAGAAACTCCAAAATAGAGCATTTCGTATAATTACTAGAGAGAGTTATTCAACAAGATCAACTGACATTCTAAGTAGACTAAATATTTCAAATCTTGAGCAAAGAAGAAATCAGCAACTTTCGATTCTTATGTACAAAATAAATAAGAAATTGGTCCCCGACTACTTGGGAGATATGCTTACAAATACCTGTGACATACATAATCATAATACTAGGCAGTCAGATGTCAATTTGGCTTTGCCAAAGCCAAGAACAAATTATATGAAATGCTCATTTAGCTATAGAGGCGCAGAAAATTGGAATACATTACACAATAGCCTTAAAAAATCAGAAAGCGTTACCATTTTCAAATCTTTGCTAAGACGTAGCATGAGATAATAAAATATATATGCACAAATTTATCTACATGCACCGATGCACGCGTATATACATATATAATTGTATTTCAATATTTAATTTATATTTGTTTTTATTGTGATTTGTTTATCTATAAATTTAGTTTTATTATTGTAAATAGTGGTTAAGAATAGTTTGTTAATTCTTGTAAATAAGCACGGCCAGTTGGAAGATCACTCTTTTTTTTCTTTTCACTTTTATAACAGTGAAATTGTACCGTGTAAAAATATAGTAAATAATAATAATAATAATAATCTCGCTCGTTACTCGAATACTGTGATAGGCGATTCGGGGATCAAGATTGTGACGTAGACTTGGACACGGCCCCGACACTTGGTTACTCGACCATGCAAGACTTAGTTATTTTGATATTACGTACAACTGAAACGATTAAATTTTGCAGTTTGTTTGTATTTTCTTCATTACCATTCGAAACATCCTACACACTGGTAATAGTACATCGTGCAGGTTATCGTGGTATCTGAAGATGACCTCCACAAAGACTGTCGAAACGTCAATCACCAACAGTCTTTCTCAAGACTACACTAATCTGAACGATCTACCATCACCAACATGTGCCGATTCTCCCGGCTAAAACTATTTAGTTTATTACGAAAGCTCGCTAATAAGAATACAAACATTAAGGTAGTCAATATCTTCTCTATCAAGTTTTCGGTTATGTTATTAATTCACCTACCCCATCAATAAGGTTTGCTACTCCTGTCTTCTTGCAAGAACCCTTAATTAAATGCCAAAAAAATATCGATAAGTTTATTTCATGTCTATGATCAGGAAAGCAAATAACAAATTAAAATCCACATTACCACCAACCTTCTTCAGAACTCCTGTTTTGGGATCAATAAAATGGGTTTCCAATTGTCCTTTGTGAGATTTTACAATGTACTCCATGCATTTTTTCCAAATCGGCTGTTCCGGAATAGAAGAACGAATCCAAAACCACGCTTGAGCTTTCTTCGTAACAGTTCCACCATTGATACTGCGGCATCCTGGTGAACAAAAATCACCAAAGGCTCTTTTTGGTCCGAAACAAGCGCAGCACTAAAAGGTGCAGGCACAGATAACGGTAAGTTTTTCCTTGATGTCAATGATATTTTAATCTTTTACTAAGATCCTAGGGAGGCTTATTTATTCCATGCCCGTTTCAGGAGAGCTTGATTGACACAGGGAACTTAATGGAGAGAGAGGGCTTATTTAATATCGCCAAATGCCTGTAGGTTAGTAGTTGTCAAGATCTAGAATTAGTTGGACATTTGCCTATAGAACCGTTTTTGCTATTGTGTAAATTTTGATCCTCTGAAAGTTGTGGCTTGGAATTTTTACCGACACAAGTTAGGATTCTGGAGGACGAACTTGTGGTTCTTAGCAGGAATACCACTTTAGTACTCCATGTGAATTCGTACCTGGATCGATACAGTAAAAATAAACCGATAATATCGTCTGCTGTGGAGAGCGAAAAGAAGAAAAGGAAGCAAGAAGGGGCTTAAAAGACAAGGGGTAGGGGGCTTTTTTGAGATGGAAGACTTAGTGAAGGACTTACTCTAGACTGCATTTAGGAAATTGCAATAGGCTTACTTTACCTCGAGCGTTTCATGAAATTAAAGACTAAAAGCTCCATTTGAGATCTATTTAGATTTGGAGTTTGAATATGGCGTCTAACTTCTACAACACGATTGTCGTGTATGAATGTTCATTTTGATGTATCCGATTAAGCACACTAGGATCTTTTGAATGTATTTTTACATTAACGAATGAATCGTAAGCCGTTATCGTAACCTAACGACAGCAATACATACGTCAGGGAGAGCAATCGCATACGGCAACCGTATTGTGTAAATGAGCCTTAATGTTGGGCGTTTTTCCGGTTGAAATGACGGTATTCACATTTCTATCGGCACAGCATAGAGACATTCAGGCAAATTTAGATCTGTAAATAATATCTGAAGCACAAAGTAGAACTGTTCATCCAAAAACTAAACAACCAGTAAGTTTAGAGAAAATCAAATTGAAAAGTTACTAAATTTAAGCACATTTCCTCTCAAATATCTAGACATCGTCTTTGATATAAAAATGGATTACTGCGTACAGAGTGCTAAATAGTGTAAAAAGGTCAAAGATTTGTAAAATAACATTCGTCAAGCCCTAACCTGAACGTTCATCGATCACGTCGAATATCTCCAAGATCCTACATCTACAAATTATATGGCCTTAATATCGTTATCAAGATATCATGGCTACGGTACCACTTAGGTAGCATATTTGTCGAACTTGCACCTGAGCCTGCCACCTGAGCCTCAATATATCAATAGTTAAAGCGTCTCACGGGTCATCAGGAGGTTGCAGGTTAGATCGCTGTCTTTGGTTCAGAAATCACTTTCCTGAGGTTAGGGTTTGATGAACGTTCATCGATGATCTAATAAATGTTTTGCTTTTAATAAAGGTGGATAAGTTCTTAAAAGATGTATTTGAATAGGATTACATCAAATTCTGGTTACAGCTATTCTAGTTCCCTCAGCTAATGCTTTGAATTTGTACAAATATACCGAATGATTACAGCGTTAGGATTATCCTTGGAAGTAAAATTGTAAATTTATTTGTTTTAGATGAAACTGTTTATGATCTTAAACAGGTCATCGTCGAAAGACCCAAAAGATTGCTTAAAATTTCTTCTTATGAACCAACCAGGGACCTGTCAGTGAACAATTAAGTGACAGACACGTTGACTTTGGGTAAAATGTTTGCACATTCTTATGTAACGAGATCACTCCCTTGAGCGCGTACTCTCTTCTGAGTTGACTGGTCATGACAATGAGAGGAATGATTCTTCGAGCAAGGCACACTCAAGTGGTGATTATAAGCAGGGGTGTAGTGGAGGGGGGACTCCGGGGGGCTGAGCCCCCCTTATTAAAATTCCATGGCAATTTGGGGGTGCTGAGCCCCCTTTATATTTTTTGCAGATTGTGTAACTTTAATCATGTTTGAATGTTCTGTGAAATTTATGTAAAGATATTCAGTCATTTCCAACAAGAATGATTTCAGTAATTTCTAGTCTGCCATAACATGTGCCGCTCAAGTACTGATCGTGGCGATTGTATTCCTAATATTTTACCTTTTACAAACACAGAAACACTGTTAAATTTTAATTACAGAATTACTGTTACCAGAAATAAAAAAATAGAATTTTTCAAGTTTATCATTTTTTCGGACCTCCCCTGATGTTCAGGACACTGTGTTAGTAAGCCCCCCTTGTTAAAGTTCCAGGACTACACCACTGATTATAAGCGGTCTTCGGTGTAATCTTCGTTACAACCACTACCTCCAATCTCTGCTTGTGCAGTTGGTGAAGCATGGTCGTAGGACCGAAACTTAGTGTGTATGATCAGAGTGATGATGATTCCGAGGCTCTGTAGGGTTGTCCAATCTTCCATGTGCCTGGAATTGCTTCAAAGAAAACCATCCATCCTGGAACATTTTCATTAAGACAACTTGGGCATAATTAAATTATATCAGAAGGGACGATTAAGTGAATCGGTAATTACAACTGACAAAGAATACGAGTGGAGACACCCCATTCTGAATCTATGTAATAAGGTGCGTGTGTATGTTTTGTTAAGATAATGATCAAACTATAAACTGTCACTAATGTATCTATAATTGTTGTGTTCCGGTTTCCGCTTGTACTGACTTCTCAGGTTGCAGATAATGTAAACAAGTCTGTTGGTTATTAAATATTAATATTAAAGTTTTACATCCGACAGTGCTCGTTTACCCTCTACTCTTTGCCAGTATCTTATCATGTTCGTGTGTACGAATATATGTATCTACATATCTATCTACACATACTGTATATGAACAAAATTTCTCTCCGGTTGCTTCAAAACTGTACGAAATATCGAAAACAGCTAGTGCATATAACTTACCTTTCCAAGTTCACAGCCAATAAAAGCTGTAGAATTATGGATAATGCCTGACCTTTCTGAATTTGTACTGTAGCTGTTGAAAGAAACGAACTCATCAACAAACTTCTAAAACAAGTTAATAAAACATGAAAGAAATTCAACTTGATTTGTTTTAAACATGTCTCATGATTAAACTTGAAAATATACACGTTGTTTGTTATAAATATATATATATATATACATTATTTATATACATTACGTATATACATTATATACATAGATTATATATATACTGTCGGAGACTGCGTTTCCAATCCGTCATTTTCGGTTGATGACGCATCGGTGGCGTGATCAAAAACAGGATGTGGTTTTGTAACAAAAAACGCTTCATAGTGAGTGTGTGTATTGGTTTTACGTAGTGATTAAAGGTATTTTATCTGATAATACATTATATAAACATGGGGCTACAGGCTGTAGTGACTTTTTGAGGTAAGCAATATGACTAGAAGAGTTAAACAACTATTTTAATCAACGTGCATGGATGGTTATTTATATAAGTGACATCATATTGTATCTCCTCCTGAATGAAATCATGAAGGGTAACCAGCTACCTACGACAGGACAACCGTTTTGCAATCGACTGATGACAATCGATTGACCCTTTTGATGATCGCCTGAGCGCGTGAAACTCAGAGTAGCGACAGCAAACTTTTGTGTTTTGTATTTACTTATTCGCTCTACCAGTAACGGTATTGAGCGCTCTATATTTTCATTCCAACGCTGTAACCTTCGTGTTACTCATCATTGGTGTATATATATATATATATATACACTTGGGAATAGTGATGTATACGAAAGAATTTTAAATGACCCTTTGGATGGACTATCTTCTCTCGTTGCTCAAAATTTAGATTCACTAATGAAGGAAAGGTATATTAATGTTATCATTAATATACGGCAATATTCTTATGAATAGAAAGTATTTGTGGAATGCAAGGCCAAGATTAAGGAGATTTTATTTGCTTCCAAAAATTCATAAGAGGTGAGGACAGGTACCAGGGGGCCCAGTTATTTCAAATTGTGAAACAGCTGCGGAAAGGATTTCAAAGTTTTTTAATTTTTATGTTGAATCATTAGTAGATTTGGTTCCTTCGATTATTAAACATACGGATTTCCTTTCAAAATTAAAAGAGCTGGGTAGCGTCCCTCAGAATGCCATTATTTGTACGATTGACGTTGTGGCATTATATCCACATATATCTCATTGTGGAGGTTTGGAAGCTTTTAAAAAAAGCAATTAATGATGGTAAGTTGGAGATCCCATCAGAGCACCTCTTGAATTTGTAAAGTTGATTTTGGAGGACGATTATTTTGAATTTGATGAAAGGGTTTATAGGCAAAAATTGGGAACGGCAATAGGAACAAAGTTTGCACGGCTTGCCCTGGAAACTTGTGGTTATAGACCGTGGGTTTGGTGGCGATTCTTAGATGATATATTTATGATATGGCTTCATGGCAGGGAGAGATTGGATGAATTTTTGTTGGCCTTGAATTCGTATCATGAATCTATCAAATTTACGTGGGAGATTGGCAATGGGAAAATATCTTTCCTAGGTGTGATGATTAGTTTTAGTGGTGGAACGTTTAGTACTGATGTTTACCATTAACCGACGGATACATATCAGTACTTGAATTTTAAATCGTGCCATCCTCAACTTGTTAAAAAAGCGATTCCATATAATCAGGCACTGAGTTTGAAAAGAATTTGCGATTCGGTAGGTGTTTACAAAATTAGGGAAAAAGAATTAAAAGGTTTCTTCAGGAAAAGGGATTATAAGAGGGGTTTTGTTGAGTAGCAGTTTTGTAGAGTTAATTGTCTTGATCAAGACATTTTGCTTAACGGGGCGGGAAAGAGAAATTCAGATAGGTTGGATAGATTGGTTTTGACTTTGGACCTTCACCTTGCACTTCAGGTAGTGCATAGTATCCTTCGAGAATTGCAATCTTTGGTTGAGTTGGTGCCAGCACTTAAAAAGCACTTGCCGGATACTCCGAGGATAAGTTTTAGGAGAGCAAAGAATTTGAAGGATATTTTGGTGAGGGCAAAAAAGCAACCAATAAAGGACGGGTCCAAGGGAATGTTTTGCTGTAGAAAGGCCAGATGTAAAATCTGTAAATTCGTTGAAACTGGATTTATGTTTACGGGTAATGTGGAGAAGCGGTCTTTCCATGTCAATCATTCCTTTGATTGTGACTCTGAAGTAGTGGTATATTCAATAACATGCAAAAGATGTAGAAAACAATATGTGGGGAGCCCGATAACACCATTTTGGTTAAGGTTCAATAACCATAAGAGTTCTTTGAGACGATATGAATGGGGACAAAGGGGAATTTGCGGGGAACACCTGTATGCACATTTTTTGAAGATAAGCGTAGAGGGTTGGAAGATTTATCTGTGAAAATTATTGATGTTACCGATGTTAGGGATTCCTACTGCAAGGGAAGGTTTTTGGATTCGAAAATTAAAATGTTATACTCCTCTGGGATTAAATGTAATGGAGGTCTGAAATTTATGTAAATTTAAGGAAGAACGATAAGGTATATAAGGACTCTATTCTTTAACTGTTTGAGATGATGAAGAACGGGCCTGTCCCCGAAATGTAAGTTTCTTCTTTTTTTAATAATATGAATATATTTATAAATAATATGTATATATTATAAATAATATGCATGTATTTATAAGATTCATTAAAAATTCATGAGGAAAAGGCAAAAGAAAATCATAAGCATGTCGGATCTGAATATTCACTTATGTGAAGAAGAAGTTCAAGTTTTTCGGCTTACCAACGATGAATTTCCAAACTTTCTTCACGAATTAGTGTATTAAGAGGTGAATTTCATAAGACATTTAAAAAACTCGCAGTTCGTGTTTTAAATCCCGATAAAGCACTCCTGCTCGATTTTTAAATATCATATATATATATATATATGTATATGTATATGTATTATATATCTATATCTATCTATCTATCTATATATATATATATATATATATATATATATATATATATATGTATGTACCGAATAAATGTAACGAAAGTGTCACAGGTAAGGCATGGACGTCAAGAGCACTCGATACCGTAATAGGCAGAGCGAAAACACAAATCAAAGGCAAATTTTTGTTTGCTGTCGCTATTTTGAGTTTCATGCGCTTAGGCGATCATCAGGCAACTGACAGATCACTTAATTATTCATTGGATATGTATATATATAATTATATACACCATATATCCATCATACATATATCCAAGCTTACAAACATCTACACTTAGTAAGATGAAATTTACTTATACACAATATCTCATTACAGGTATGTCCAGCTTTCAAGTACGAAAGAGGCATATCAATATCACGAACCAAGTCTCTAATTAACATCGTGCTTGCCGTCTGAGACCCTATAGTCTAGTGGTAAAACAACCGTACCGGCAATCGGGAGACACGGGTTCGATTCCCGTTGGGGAGCTCAGAAATTTTCTGAGATAAAAGCTTAAGAACAAACTTTTCATCATACATATATGCAAGCTTACAAACATCTACACTTAGTAAGATGAAATTTACTTATACATATATATATATATAGTCTCTAGTTAGAGCACTCTGGCATGGCTTAGATGTACCACATGTGTGGACATTTGAGTTGCCTATATAATATAGGCTTCTCCATCCTGCTCGTCAGCACTACACTGATGAGGCCCAGTAGGCCGAAACGGTTCCGTCTGTAGTTATATATATATATATATATATATATATACATATACGTGAACGTTTTGGTTTACGAAATAGAAAGAGAGCTCAAGATCGCACAGATAGAGCAAATAGAATTATATCGCTTACCTCAAAAAGTCAATACAGCCTGTTTCATCTTGAGAAAGAATTTTCAGGTGACTGACGAATTTCGAAAATAGGAAGGTTTTTTCAGCGTAGGCCGAAACGTGGGCGTGTGGGCGTGAAACAATAGGGGGATTTTGTTTTTGTTTTAGGTTGTTTACGCGGAATTTGACCTTGTGTGGGCAGGCCGAAACTATTAGATGTTTTGTTCAGCAGATTATTTTTATTTTTTTCGTTCAAAATAGAAAATTTTTCCTCTAAACATAAATTACATCGTTTTGATCCTCCTGAATACGAAATAGCGTGTTTTAAAATAGACCATTTTATGGTAAAATCGTGCGGAGGAAAGTGTTTATCAATGAGGCTTAAGAAATCGCGCCCGATGTTCGTGCTAACGTTCTTGCTGAATGGTGGATTGAACCAAATAGTATTACGTTGCCTATTCCTACGTAGTTGCTGTACGTAGGAATAGGCAACGTAGGAATAGGAAAGGGGAATTTGTGGGGAACAGCTGTATGCACGTTTTTTTGAAGATGAGTATATAGGTCTGGAAGATTTATCTGTTAAAATAATTGATGTTACCGATGTTAGGGATCCGACAGCAAGGGAAGGTTTTGTTAATATTAACTGATTGCATGACAAAAAATAAAAACTACTACGTCATTATTGGGTGGACGTTTATTAGGCTGTTCACACCCTTCATCCTGTTCTTCATCTTCGTCGATTCGTGTTGTTGAATACATTTTCGTTGTTGTTTGTAATCTAATAAATATGTAGTTAGACAAGCCGTACGCTAATTCCTCTACGAACAAAACATATCCTTAACAGGTTTTTGGATTAAAAAATTAAAATGTTAAGCTCCTCTGAGAATAAATGTAATGGAGGTTTGAAATTTGTGTAAATTTAAGGAAGAATGATAAGGTATATAAGGACTCTATTCTTTAACTGCGAGCTTATGAAGAAAGGGCCGGTCCCCGAAACGTAGTTGTTTATTCTCTTTTAATAAAGTTTGTATGATGATTATATATATATATAATGCTTTCGAGAAATTCAACACAACACCTGAAGATGTAATAAGTAAAATAATAAACCACGACGGGTAGGTGGCAATTCATCACTGCTGCTGAGGGGCTAGACTATTGTGACTATTTTGTCTAGAAAATTTATCGCACGTCTGTCCAACATACTGCAAACTTTGCATGTAAGTATACTAGACATCTATCATTACAATTTAAACTGTGATTTATCTTATACACACACTTGTCAACCGAGTTTGCAAAACTATCATCTTCTTTGACATTCTCACTTACCATACAGCCTTTTCTACCACATTTACCCGAGGCAAACTTTCTTATTGTTGGATAAACTTTAGCCCTTACTAAGTAACTATTCAAGTTTCAACCTGACCTAAACGAGACAAAGGATGGCGGAGTAAATATTGCCTTAATCTCATCATCCATGTTTAACAAAAGTAACAATTTATGGATGATAGATCCCAGTTTTTTCAAACGGGGATTATACTTAAGGACAAAAACAACACCAACCTCTCTACCATTTTTCTCTCTAACCACAATCTCCCCCTTGTTTTATTTCTAATCTTAGCAATCTGGCTCTTTACCATATTCTAAGGATAGCCCTTATTAACGAACCAGACTTGCAACCTATCCAAGTGTTTCAAACAAGACTTTTCCGACGAACACTTACGTTTTATCTATTTATCTATCCATCCATCCATCCATCCATCCATCCATCCATCCATCCAGCCAGCCAGCCAGCCAGCCAGCCAGCCAGCCAGCCAGCCAGCCAGCCAGCCAGCCAGCCAGCCAGTCTAACAAACAACCTAAATCAATTAATTAATGGCATAGCCGTAAAACAGGCTCAGGAAGTGAAGTGTCTGGGACTTACAATCGATGAGAACTTAACTTGGAAAAGGCATATCGAAAATGTAATAAAGAAAATTAAAACCAATTTATGTATTATGAAAAAAACCAAACCATTTCTTAACCAGAAGCTTCTGACAACTATCTACAATTATATTGTTGAACCACAATTCAGTTATTGTTCTGGTGTATGGGATAGTATTGATAAAACACTAGCTGACAAGCTTCTAAAGCTACAAAACCGTGCAGCTAGTATAATCACAGATGCACCATACACAGTCCACAAATGTAATGTTCTCGCTAGTCTGAAATAGTCTACTTTGGCTCATAATAGAAAATGTCAAAAAGCTATTATGATGCATAAGATTGTAAGTGGCCACGCTCCATCCTATTTATCTGAAATATTCGACAAACAATTTGGTTCAACTCTTTATAGTCTCAGATCAGATAATAATATCCAGATACTAACAGTTAGAACTAAAAGCTACACAGACAGTTTTGCGATATCTGGATCTATGATGTGGAATTCGTTACCAAACTCAGTAAAAAACGAAAGGGATCTCTCAAAATTTAAAAAAGAAATCCGGGAATACAACTTTTGCATTGACAACATTAACATTTAGTTTTATTCTCCTGTATATATTGTGAATATCGTTAAAACAAAAACCGAAAAAAAAACTTGTAAATATATTTTATTACTATTTACACGGCTTTTAAGTAGACCAGAGCTAAATGTAATTTTATTTCTGATAGAACTATCGTGTTTAAATAAATTTCATCTACTTTCCTACTTACCTACCTACCTATCTTTCTATGTATGTATGTCAGTGGCGAAGCTAGCGGTCATGCTGGTCATGCTGAGCATGACCAAGAATATTCCAGAGTTAAGAATTTTTTTACATGCTTGAAAATGGAAGTTTGCTTCGAAATTTTTTTAAAAATCGAATGCGGTGTTAGGGAATTATGAGGTGAGTTACGTGCATTGGTGACTGTGGCAAGTCATGCTCATCTCAGATAGCAAGACCTAGCCGAAATTTGTGCGTTATTGGATTGGCCAAAGTATCCCTTGAGCATGCGTACTTTGCCAGTTTTGGGCTTCAGGTCATGCTGATTTCCAATAGCACGACTCCCGTTATTTAAAATTCAGTAGCAATACTAGCAGTGATCAAATAGCGAATAAAGGCGAATATAGATCAAAATCAACCATGTGGATCTTCAGAACGACTGGGGCGTCATATCTCAGCTTCTGAGGAAGTCTTTTTCTGCAAGAAATGTGAGCGAGCAGAAAGTTATCGTTGGTCGAAGACTTATGCTGAAGCTCATGATCAAGACGAGGGACATGATGTTCTAAGAGGTTTGGCATACGAAGAAGGATTGGCTATGTGCTTGTGAAGACAAGAAGCGTCTCTTTTGCTGGCCTTAGTTGCTCTTTCGACCTGGAGTTTCGCAACATCTTACTGTATAAAGTGTCAGTTTCCCCATTCATCAAGTTTGTGAAGGACTTTCTGTATCATCTGGAATGTTATGACATTTATGCATTCAGACAGATCATTAATTTTTGATGTGGTTTATTATTGTATGATGATGTTTGCTGAATAAATAGACAAGTTGCTGTATGAAGTGTCAGTTTCACTATGACATTATCGAGTTTGTAAAGGACTTTCTGTATCATCTGGAATATTATGACATACATTCAGATTATTATTGATGTGGCTCATTATTATATGATAACCTTTTTGCTGATTATATACACAAGTTGCTGTATGAAGCATCAGTTTGATCATGACATCAAGTTGGTGAAAGACATTCGGTACCATCTGGAATATTATGATATTTATACGTTCAGACAGATTATTACTGATGAGGTTCATTATTATATAATGACTTTTTGCTGATTAAGTAGACTAGTTGCTGTATGAAGAGTCAGAAATATTCATTCAGCGATTCTGTTTCTCCCTGGCATTTTCAAGCTATTCATTACTGTGATGACTTATTGCCGGTTAAGAATGTGCTGCCTGTCATTTGTACATCTGCATGCATGATATGATGAATTCAGTGAAAAATCTTTATGAAGGAAAGAAAAGCCATTCACAGTGAAACTGAATGCAATGAACAAATCCATGAAAGAAGACTTGAGGTGAACTCAGTGTTAAAAGCATTGACGACCAATTCACTTAAGTATTTTTCAAGCATAGTCATGGTAAATATTTTACACTTAGAGTAAGTCTCCACTTCTATGTTTAGTTAAACAGTAGCAACAAAGTCAATACACATTTAAAGAAAACGATATATTTTTTGAAAGCATACATGTTTCGACAACTTCAAGATGCCATCTTCAGTGCAGAATGAATGATGTGAGGTAATATGATACAATAATATATGAGTTAGGGTGTGAATAAATTATTTACAATTGATGAGGAAGTGATCTGCTAAAGTGATCTTTCACTTTTGTCGATGATTTCTTATCGTTTAACGCCAACGCTCCACAAGAGAAATTTTTTATTTCTTACGATGTTGAAATCCTTTTTACTAACATACCACTAACCGAAACTATAGATATCGCTATTGACTTAATTCTTACTGACAACCCGACATTTACCATCAACAGAACAGAAATAAAACAATTATTCAACATCGCTACTGCTGAGACGCATTTTTTATTTGACGGTAAGTACTACGACCAAACGGACGGTGTAAGTATGGGTTCACCCTTAGCACCCACTTTAGCTAACATTTTTATGGGTTTTCACGAACGGAACTGGATTAACGACTACAACAACAATAAACCTTTATTTTATCGCAGATATGTTGACGACATTTTTTGTGTTTTTAATGACGAAACTGAGGCATCACTATTTTTCGATTACATCAACAAACAGCACAACATAAACTTTACATACGAAACGGAACGAGACAACAAACTGCCATTTCTTGATGTCTCACTTACTAAATCACATGACAACTGTGTCACTTCTACCTACCACAAACCAACGTATACAGGACTATTGACAAACTATTTTAGCTTCACACCATTAACCTACAAAACTGGACTGATACGAACGTTGATAGACAGAGCACGGAAATTGAATAACACAGAAAACGGCTTTCAACAGGACTTAAAGAACGTAATTTTCACCTTACAACGCAACTCTTTTCCTTTTCATTTCATTAACAACACTACACAACGTTATTTGAACAACAACAAAAACATTGACTCCACTAACTCCGCAACCAACTTAAACGGTGAACAACAAACTAGCAACAAACGCTATTTCAAACTGCCTTATATAGGTGATTACTCACGGCACACACAACGTAAACTAATACAACTCATTAAACGCTATTGCACGGACATTGAAGTCAAACTTATCTTTACATCTTACAAGATAAAAAGCCTTTTTTGTTTCAAAGATCCAATTCCTGATCTTTCCAAATCTATGGTAGTATATCAATTTTCCTGTGCAGGATGTAACTCCCGCTATATTGGTGAAACTTCTCGACAATTAACTGCCAGGATTAAGGAACACACGAATACGGACAGAAACTTAAACATCTACAAATATCTTCACGCCTCTCCCTCTTGTAAAAAGCAATTTTCAAACTCTTGCTTTAAAATCATCGACGCCGCTCATTCAGCCTTCTCCCTCAAAATCAAAGAGGCTCTTCACATCAACTAAGTCAATCCCGATCTCAACGTCCAAATTCATCACTTCAATACTATTTTCGGTTTATAAATACACCTATCATCACTTTATGCAAATAATCCTGTATTTGTAAGCAGATCACTTCCTCATCAATTGTAAATAATTTATTCACACCCTAACTCATATATTATTGTATCATATTACCTCACATCATTCATTCTGCACTGAAGATGGCATCTTGAAGTTGTCGAAACATGTATGCTTTTAAAAAATATATCGTTTTCTTTAAATGTGTAGTTAAACAGTATTGTTGGGCTAGACTTGCACATCAGTCATGGGTATCAATGTTGGATTCACTCACAGTTTAGTCAGTGCTCCAGAAGTGTGGCAATAGGCTCTGACATAAGATAAAACAGCCCAAAATATGTTGTACTTTGCTTACTTTAAACAACATTTTGTGATGCTCAGAATTCTTAAAAACTATCCTCAAAATGCAGGAAATGGCATTTCCGAGACTCCAGATTTCAAGATTTTCCGGAGGAGCATGGTCCGGACCCCTCTAGAGGGGGCTTGTGCCTTTGGCGCTTGCATTCACACTGAAGTCACAATAGCATGACCAGTCATTTATCGTCAGCTTCGCCACTGTCTATCTATCTATCTATCTATCTATCTATCTATGCTTATGTATATACATATGTATATGCATATGTGTATGCATATGTACATGTATACGTATACGTAAAAGTATATGTATATGTATATATATATATATATATGTATGAGAATGTGTATATGCATATTTGTTATATGGCTGAGCTGCCTATCTTGGCTGTACGCAAAATCAGGCAGGCTGATTGGCTGCCTAGCTGTGTAAATATGCTTTACTTACAGCCTTTGAGGACAATCAAAGCAGATTCAAGCAGGTTTTACTAAAAAGTGGTTGATTAGTTAAAATCTTGTCAATAATAATTTTACACAGCCAACTAGATCAACTGATGAAAAGAAGCATAAACAAACAAACAAACAAAAAATAAAAAGAAATATGAAGTAGTTGGCAAATAACGAGCAAGTAAACCTAGCCCACTCACTCACGAATTAAAAATCCGCTAAAATGATAAGGAAAGAGCCAAAAGCTACATAATAAATTCCTTATTAACTTCGTTAATCCGGTCGTACGGAAAGGTATTTACTCTCGGATTTATCCACAGAGATCTCGCTCCTTCGGCACTCTCCCAGTACGACAACCTAAGGCAAATATTTTCCCGTACACAACTCACACTCGGTTAATAAGTAAACAGTAAATTTAATGATTAGTTGTCAATGGAGTGTGAGGTCTATACGGGAAAGTATTTGCCTGAGGTTTTCGTGCAGACGGAGCGACGAAGGAACGAGATCTGTGAGGAAAAAAAAATTATCGCTTTTAATTCACTTTTTAGTTCATGGGTGATCGGCTTAGGTTTAGTTGTTTGTTTTTACCTATTAAATCGTGTCTTTTGCATCAATTCATCTAGTTTTTCCCTCAAAATTATCGTTCAAAAAGACTTTATTACTTTTTGATTGTTTGTTGCAATGAATCTTTTGTAAAACGTGTCCTGAATCTGGTTTGTTTGTCTTCAAATGTACTCGGAAATTTCCAGCCAAAACTTGCTGGTCTGTACGAAAAACTTAATGCCCGATCAGGCAGCCAATCAGCGTGAGTCTTTTTACGTAGAAATCGGAGAGCAAGGTCTACCATATAATACTTAAGAAATTGCCGTGTTTACTTAAGAATTTGCCGTATTCATATAGCCTGATGCAAACTCTAGGAGAAGGTTGGGACAACTCGAAAGTTGGTGTGCACGTCAAAGAACGAAGATTGAGGGTTTACCCAGCCGCTTGACAGTTCTCCCAACCTCTCCGAATGTTTGCATCAGGCTATATTAACATAACAAAACAGTTTCTCTTTCTTTTATGAAATAAGCAATAAACTAATTAATAATAGTTGTGAACAATGAACTTTATTTTCAATATCTAATTGCAAGTTCTCCATGTTAGTTCTTAAACCAGTCAGAGCTTTCCCATCTTCCTATTCGCTTCAAGAAAAATCCTGGCGACAAGCGGCGCCGTGATGTCATAACCGTGCTTGCATAGTCTGATATAAACACGGTAACTGACCAATCACTGCTTGCATAATAGCAAGCTTATTTTATAAATATATTCATTATACATTAACAATTTATAACGAAAATTCTGAGGAAGCTTAGCAGTTCTCTGATACGTTTACAAACACTGCTGCTACCTTGTGCTCAGGTTTTTCTCAACAAAATTGATTTCTTTTCCCTTTATCTTTTGGAAACGTTTCACACTCTTCCCAGAACTATTTATAATATCGTTTAGAAGTAAATATAAAAAGTCCTGATCGTTTTGTATCCGGATATAGATACCCGGCTCCGCCTCGTGTTTGAACTTCCTTATACAAGAAGGGCACTGGTTTTTTATTTTGTACACATTGAATCGATTAACATTGTTTATTTTTAACTATTTGGGCATATTAACTCTGGTCAATTTGTATCCAGCTTTTTAATTTCACTCTTGCGAACGCAAAATCATCTTACGGTGGCTAACGCAGACAATTTTACTCGTGAAGGGAAGACATCTCGGAAGGGAAAGCGCAAAAATCTCTAGTTTTGTTTAGATCTTTTCGTTACATGTAAATTTCAACCAGTTTGTAAAGTCCACACAACAACAAATTGAATTGTTGGAAACTGAATTAACCTCTCTTACGGTAAAAAGCAATAAAACGATAAGAATTAATCTGCACTAAATATGTCACCCATGCTATATGACATACCTAAATGATCCAAAGCTGTCGTATTGAATGTTGGGAATATTAGGAATCATAGCGAAGCCTTGTTTACACGTCTGTCCCAGACACTGGTTCATCCGTTTCTATTAAAGAAAAATCGAGTTTGTATAGACCTTATTCATAAATGGCACCTTATTTAATATTTTTTATGAGCATATCAATTAGCTCGCAAAGTCTCGTTATTGTGTACGAAATTCAAAAGAATTTCTGGTCTAAGATGAGGCTATAAGGTCTAATCGAAATAGATATAAAAGAATATCAAATATGGCGTCATTTATGAATAAGGTCTAAACAAACGCTTGATTTAAATGAGCGAATGCTTAAAGCGTATATAGCTGTAACAAAATGCAAGATATACGAATTCTATCTGGTGGAATGTTTTGAAGTAAAATATATTACTCACTTAAGGTTCGTAGTTTAGGAACTGGGGCAGGGATATAGGGGCGGCAAGGGGGGCTTGAGCCCCCCATTTCTGCCAAAAAATCCAAAACTTGAACTTTCATATTTTATGAATCTTTACATCTGGAGGAAATATGGTGTAACATCAAGTGGAAAAAAGTCGTCGACTAAAGAGTAATAATTGATCAATAAAACTAAAACTGTGGAGAGGCGATCGTGGACATGTCTCGAAATGTTCGTGCTGGTATCTACCAGCCATAAGAAATCAACCATTTTGCGTGGTTTTCATCGTAAACAAAAGCTCAATTTATGAAAGTCATACAGCTTTACAACACTTGTTGAAACAATGTCTTGCAAAACTATTCAACAAGTTATTTGCCTTCCATGCTAAGTTACATCCTATAGCCATTAGCCCCCCCCCACTTTTTCGGGGCTGTCTCCGCATTTGAGGAAGGTTTGAATTATTTGGGTGGGGTACGGTGTTGCCAAAGTAACAAGCATTTGCTTATTTTAAAAATGCGTTCAAGCAATTGTTGAGCTACCAAGAGAATAAAAATATGTCTGTGTAAACACTAAATTGATTGAATTGTAATAAACACAAACTTCATCAGATTATTGTTTCTTTAGGAAATGCTTCTAGACTTTCGAAAGTCACCGTCAGGGGTTCCAAAAAAATGAATATTTATATATTTAGTTAAGTCCCAGGTATCTGAAACACAGTTTATATTAAAAGAATTAAAAATAATATGCTGGAAACCAATTTTCTTGACTTTTCCCCAAAACGTTTTAGTCTTTTAAAAATAGGCCTCTTTTAGCATAAAAAAAAAAAATCAATTTTGGGTTGGAAATGCGAGAAAATTTAACAAATTGTAATTCAAGTTTACAGCACTAAAAAGCTTACCAACATTAAATTTATTTACTTAACAAGTAGTATTTAAGAATCCAATGACAACATTTATAAAGGTAGTGAACAGATTTGCCAAGGATAGTCAACAGTGGCGTAGGGGGATTTCTTAAGTAAGGGAGCTACCCTTATCCACTTGTCTTTGAGATTAGCCCTCGAGTGACTAGATATGAAGACGAAAAAGGACAAAAATCATCGGCTATCAGGTCAGTATTTGTTGTGTATGAAAATCGAAAAGTAATCGTTGTAGGTCAACTCTTTATTCTTGGGTTTGTTTATCCTTGACTTTCCAATTATAGTCATTCTCAACTCTGAAAAACTATTGGCGGGCACAAGCCCCAGGAGTCACCCTGGAGTACCACCCGAGTCCCACGGGAGACTCACAAGAGAAACCTCGGAGTCCCCTCGGTTCCTATACAAGTCGTCCATCAAATATTGGGTTTTAAAAGGTTGCATAGCTTCGCACCCTGTGCAAAACGTTTCCTTGAGTGGTCGTTCAAGCTTCACAAGCGATGTTAAATTCTTTATCACACGAGAGTACAATGCATAACCACCTTATCTCCTGACCCATCCACAATAAAATCCGTAATCATTTTTTTTCAGTTTTAGGTCGAAGAAACGTTGGTCGTCAGAAATTAAGATATTCAGTCATTAGCATGTTATTGGTGGTTTATCACACTGTTTCCAAAGGGGAGCAGTGTGATAAGTGGTAATCATATTCTTTTGAAAGGTTTTCACACTGCGAAGTATCAAAGCCTGGTTT
>JASJOG010000436.1:0-178553 GCA_030142905.1 Heliopora coerulea | reverse complement strand
ATACAGTATTTTGTATGCTTCTCTGGGAAATTGCACAACAAGTGTTTTAAAGCGTAGTTGTTTCAGCATTACATTTGGAAAAAAGTGGGGGGGCTACAGCCCCTGCAGGCCCCCCGGCTCCTCCGTCCCTGAATAAACAAGGATTCTCCATGCTTTTCTTCATGTGAAACATGCTACGGTGCCTTCCTTCCCTCTTTATGTTTAAGAACCGATTTTACAACTTTTGACCAGTTAACATAAACTGTGTAACATAATTCGCTATAACAGAATAAACAAAAAATATAAGAAGACAATCCAATATCAGTTCGGTAGAACTTCTTTAATAACTATGATTTTAGTGTCACTGACTGTAGACAGAACTAATTACTTCTCTTAAAGGTGAAATGTAGTCTTACAGCAGATTACAGCCAAAAACTTTTATCTCTCTATCTAAAGGTATTCTACCCTGACGACACAAGAAAAAGTGTATGCGAAGGAACGTTGAACTTGTTAACAGAAATACAGGAGCCGACCTATATGCAGTGGCGTAGCCAGCCAAACAGAAGTGGGGGGGACATGAGAGCGCCGTAGACGAGAGCCTACTAGAGGGTCCATACTCCACTGGGAAAGTTTTGATATCTGAGCCTGAGGTATCGTAGCCTGCGCCCAGTCCGGTAGAATGGGACTGCACGCTGGCTAGAGGTATCGTAGAAGCCCGGAAATACAAAAAATGTGTCATTCTTTAAAAATGGTTCTTTATTTCTCACAAATTTCTTCTCTGGAACAAAAAGTTATTGAAATTACAATGGAAGTTTTCTGTTTTTAGCTAGTTTGAATGATTCAAGTACGCTGTCTAGTTCGATCTTATCGGCTATGTCACGCTCTGTATTAATTTTGAACAAGACTTTCAAGTCGTACATCTGACATGGACGCGCGGAGATAATTGTTAATAATTTTTACCTTGCTATGCGCTCGTTCACACGATGCAACAGTGACAAGAAGAGTAGCAACAATTCTGATGAGGTCATACAGCTCGGGATACAGGCGGTTAAGCTCATTTTTGCCAAACAGCTTCAGCAAAGTTGGAAGGCAAAGCCAACGCTCAGGTTTTCTCGCAGATGATTTACGTGATGCAATCTCTTTTGATCTCATCCTTTCTTCGTATTCTTTCTTCCATGCAGTAACTTCACTGGATTTCGAGAGCAAAATAAACTGAAGAACTACCATCTCTGAATTGATGTCGTGTATGTTTGCCAACTTTCTTGCATTCTCAACATTTGCATCATTGAGGTTCTTGGGATTGGAGACGTTAGATAGTGCCAAGATCTTACAAGCTTGGGACGAAAATCTCTTTCCAAGCTCATTGTGTAGGCAATCAAGAAAAGGAAAGAAAAAATCTCTCTTCAACACCTCTTTAGGATTATCATCAAAACTTGTTTCGGATCGATTCACAGAAGCATCATGGTCTAAGATGAATGATCCATCGTTGAGGTAAGAGGGTATCGTACGCTGTCTCTTTCGGGCATGATTAGGGACACAGTTCTGCAAATCATTCAGGACTAATCTGTTTTTGGCGCAATAATCTTGCGCTTCAGTCAAAAACTCCTCCAATTTCTCCTCGTTTCTAAATGAAGATAGGGTCTTCTTAAGGGATTCCACACCAGATACAGCAGAAACCAAATCCATGTCTTCATGCTGAAAATACTCCGAAACTGATCTACTGAGAGAAAAGAACTTCTCCAACACGAAGCACGAGGCAATAAACTTGAGCCTTTGCACTCGTAAAAGCAAGCCATCGGCAGCCAAGTCTCCCTCCCTTGACATTTTCTTTAGCATGGAAATGATGGCGGGCAGTGTGTTTAAGACAGCATCTAGGTTGTCAGAACGTGCAGTCCACCGTATGTCGGAAAAGGAATGCAACGCCTGTTTTCCCGTGGATATGCCATGTAATTGGAGCTTTTCTTCGAACAATGCGTGCCTTCTTGGAGATCCCTCCAGATATCGGTATATGGAACCAATTGTATCAAATATACGATTCACTGCAAGCACGTTGTTAACACTTTTCTCCAGCACAAGATTTAATCTATGAGCAAAACAATGGAAGTAGATCGGCTTGGATGCTCCTGCTTTGCCGAGATGCTCTTGAACACCTTCGTTCTTTCCTGATATGTTACTAGCCCCATCAAATCGCTTACCAACCAAATCATTAATGGGAAAATTCATGTCCGCTAGTGTCTTAACGATAATATCACCTAGACTTATAAACATATATATATCCTTATAAACATATCTGACAATGATTGTCATAAATGCGCGTTTATGTGATGTAACTTCATCGCATTCAATTGAGTAATACTTGGCAGAAATGACTTCAGCTTTCACGGGTTCTTAGATCAAACTACTTAAAATTGTGATCATTTCATTCTGAATATCGGGTGAAAAATAGGACAAATTCAGCGGATGATTTTCCATCCAATTCGCTAAGGGTTTATGAAATTTTGCAAGAAATTTGAGCTCCTCCATGAAGTTTCCACAATTTGATGAGTTTTCCGACTCATCATGCCCACGGAATGCACGGTTTTGTTTTGCCACGTGTCTGGCAACGTCAAAAATTGACCGAAGTATCTCGCGATTTTCTTCCCTTTCTTTCATTTTTTTCGCTTTTGTAGCCTCAGCCTCCTTGCAAAGGAGATTATCGACGTGATTTTTAGTACTTTTGAAATCTTGGAAACGTGTCATCGACAAAACATGTATAGGTGACTTAGCATGTTTCGCTAGTTTTCCTCCTTCACCCGAGGCATTTTTCCAATTTCGGAAGACTTTCTTTGTGAATATATCTTCTAAGCATCCAACTAAAAAAATAAAGTTTAATGGTTTTGAACGGCTTTGCAACTGCTTATTAAAGTCTTTTTAAGATAGAACTTTATATTGACAAAAAAACTAATGACCTAACTGCGATATGCAACTCGGAGATTGAAAAAAGCCAATAAGTATGAATCATTAAAATTGTTTGTCAGTTTGAAACATATGCAGAAAAATCAAGTGTTTACTCAGTACTTACCAAGTGTTGCAAAGCACCTGCAATAATAGCAAAATGCCGCATCTTTTTCCCGTGAATACTCCAACCAACAAAATTCATTGTACCAGCGACTTTGAAACTTGAACGTTCTGCTTCCTACGGTCGTCGCTGGAAATTCGATTACTGGTCTGATAGGACCTAAATCATTTATGACTAGAGCTCGATTAGCTTCGTTTATAACCTCAGTAGCAGGATCGTGTATGCTTACATCTCCCATGTTTTTCCACTCCAAGTCTTATTAAATACATTTGGTTAAACTGCGAGGAGCTGAGTAGTAACTTTATGTAAGTGTTATGAAACATACATTCCATCAGCTGACTTGGTGGTCTGCAATTTATTATGAATTAAATGGAATTTATAAAACGTCAACCTAATCTATTGTGAAAAATGCTGCTATAAATAGGTAGACGATCGTATCACAAAAGTTGTAATGTTTGTTTGAGTTTTGTCTAGTTTTAGACATGTGAAGTTATCTTATTTTTGTAAGCAGCGCCATAATTAGTCCTCTCGAAAATGTCAGTTACCGATCTGGCTTAAAAGGTTTTTGTCTATAAAGTAAATGGTTTGAACCTGGGAGAATCGTGACATGTTTGAGGAAGTTGATCGTCCAGGTTGGTGTAGTCTTGAGAAAGACTGTTGGTTGAAGTGACTGACGTTTCGACAGCCTTAGCGGAGGGTCTTTCTCAAGACTACACTAACCTGGACGATCAACTTCCTCAAACATGTCAGGTTTCTGTCTATGTTATCGAATGTAAGGTCAAGGTACAAGTTGGTATTGTTAAATTTTTGCTCTGGTTTGTGTTAGTCTCGCCTATTAACTTAGAGATTGCCTTGAATAAAGTTGTGGAAAGTTCGCCACAAACTGTCCGCTGGACGTTGCATCGTGCCCGTCCCCCCATTTATTATCGGATTTATCTAACATATCTAACATATCTCGATAACATATAAGATAACACATTTATAACATATTTATAGATAACATATTTATCTAACATATCTCAAAGGGTGACCCTGAATAGAAGTGGGGGGGACTCGCCCTCCCTAGTCCCCCCGTGGCTACGCCTCTGCCTATATGATCATCAGCTGACTGTACTTGTGCTGAATCTTGTAAACTATAGATATAACCAGATATAAGAACAAAATTGATCTTTATGCAATTCCAATTTAGTTTAAACAAAGAAAGTTAAGTTATGTAAAAACAACCCCCAATACAGCACTAAATTTCCCACTCACAAGAGACCAAGAAATATTTTCTTGGTCCCTTGTGAGTGGGACCTGAACTTCAAACAAGTGTAAAAAAGTTCGTCACCCTGATTCATGGCTCCTAATGCTTCGTAATCAATAACAAAAGACAAGATCGAAGCTGGTTTGGACTAAGAGGTAAAATACAACTGGTAGTAATAAAAATTCGTCAACAAAGCCGTAAGGCAATCACATTGCAGCAAACAAAGCTCTACATCTGCAGCAAGCTGTAACATTCGTAATTTAGAAAGTTCTTCATGCTTTGTCGAGAAAGAAAGGACGGAGAATCCTGTTTTTTTCTTGTCACAACTTTGACTTTTGGCAGTCGGTTTTCACTGGAGTGAAGCTGTGTGCTCGCATTAACGTTGATTTGCAGTAACTTCGGCGAGCATTCATCGAATCGAATTGGAAATACGACGTTCAACAGCGACGGCAACAATAATAAACCTACAAACCCACCAAGCGTACTGCAAGCGTGGATCGGTAAAATTTCCCAGACCCCAGCGTATCCATCTTGCTGCTTCTACAACCGTCCAAACAAACCTGTGGCATATATAAAATTTCTTGAGCTGGCTTTAATAATCTTTATTGCTGAAGAAAAATATCTTCAAATTCATCTCCACAGAATAAATAATAACACAAAATTTATTTACCTACCTCAACAAAAACCTTTCTAATTTCCTGTTTTTATTGTCGTAGCAGACGTTTTATATAGAGAACATACTTGGTCCTTATCTCTGTGACAGTATTCTTTCCAAATTCTACGCTTTCTTCCTTTTAGAAAATATTTAATTTTATTTCACTGTGCTCAAAATTTTTGTCGCTTGTTTAGCTAACCCCCTTGTTGCTCAGTTTAACTTGGCGGACGTCACTATTCAGTAGCTTGTGATGACCAATGAACGTGCGTTTTAAGATTTGAAATCAGTGACCAGTAGCAGGAAATTTGATCCCGCATATATAGGGAGAGGCAAAATTTACGGTAAAAACTTGCAAACTTTTGTTCGTTTCTCGTCTTTCCACACTATTTGGAAATTTACCAGTTTGTGCGTAGGTAGTTCAAGTATCGGTGCTTAAGATGTTGCTATTTTTTGGCCACTTTGCTTACTATTTTTGAACTACTTGAGTGTTTTCTGAAGTGTTTGGTGTGAAAGTGTGAAGTTACCTGCCAACTTTACCTAAATTTTAAAAACAATCTTGAAAGCTACTGGCACGAAGCCGTCAGTAACGAGAGCGAGGCGAGTTTTTAATTTCGTTCTAGTCAAATAGCTTCACTGAGTTCTCTCTACTGTTTGCCTGCCATAAACAGAGTAAATACAGCTTATATAGCTTTTATAACGACATTTGCAAATACTCAAGTCAGGTACGTTCACTCCTGGGCTGCCGGTGGCTGTTCTTGTAAAATTGTTGTTTGTTTTCGAGGAGTACTTATGGTTCCTTCCAAACCCCTCAAGTTCCTTTCAGGTTTCGTTCAGAGCAAGGTGGACCCCAAAAATTCTTTTCAAGCTAAGGCACTGGACTATAAATTCCCCAGATAAAATTGCAGTCAAAAGTCCTCCGACATATATAGCAAAACCGAAAGTGATGTAAGCGGCATTTGATAATCTCTGCGCACGTAAAATCTTTAGTTCCCAGGCTCACAGGATCGTGTAACCACAGCAACACTGCTGGGGATAATCAGGAGCGAAAACGTTACGAGGATTATTGTCATAAACCCAGAAACATAGATTCTGATCCTTCCATCTGTAGACAACTTCAGCCACAGGGACAGCTCGGAGTATTTGGCGCTGAACAAATCAATGATTAGTAAGTCAGAGTAGGAAATTATAGAGTGTATAATATGTAAAAGTTATACGATAAAACAAACACCGAAAAATACTGAAATGCAGACCGATCATGATTTGAATATGTTGGGTCTTTGCGGGCACAGAAGTAGTGCTGTGTCTCTTACCACTGTAACTGGAGTGTTGGTGGCATAGTGGTAGTGTGCGAGTCTCTTTCCTCTGTAACAGGTATTGATAGCACACTGGTAGTGTACGTGTCTCACCTCTGTAACTGGCGTGTTGGTGGCACAGTGGTAGCGCATGTATCTCCCACCTCTGCAACTGAGGTGGCAGTGGCACAGTGGTAGTGTACGTGTCTCTCACTTCTGGAACAGAGGCATTGATGGCACAGTCGTAGTATGCGTGTTTCTTTCCTCTGAAGCAGGAGTTTGTGGTACAGTGGTAGCGCATGTATCTCTCACCTCTGAAACTGGCGTGTGGGTGGTACAGTGGTAGTGTACGTGCCTCTCGCTTCTGTGACTGGAGTGTTGGTGGTACAGGGGTAGTGTACGTGTCTCTCACCTCTGTAACTGGAGTGTTGGTGGTACAGTGGTAGTGTACGTGTCTCTCACCTCTGTAACTGGAGTGTTGATGGTACAGTGGTAGTGTACGTGTCTCTCACCTCTGTAACTGGCGTAATGCTGGTACAGTGGTTGTGCATGTGTCTCTCACGTCTGTAACTGGGGTATCTGTGGTACAGTGGTAGTGCACGTATCTCTTACCCCAGTGACTGGGGTTCGATTCCGGCTCCGTGCAGTTATCTGATAAAAGTTACCTTGGTCACATGTGACAAGAGTGATGTCCAGTTTGACTCTTCGAAACATCGCACGTTTTCTCCTGGTACTCGGTTTCTTCTCGTAGTAACATTGGACCGATGTGGGGTGGTCTTTACTAGACTCCAAGGGAGAATAGCTTAGGTAGCTGATAGAGTTATCCAATATAAAAAGAACAAAATAATGAAGAGAAGACATGAGATTAATGACGATACATCGATTATACTCCAAAGTCACTGTCAAGTTGAATCTAGAGTCTTGTTGTATTCTCAAAGCTTGAGCTCTCGCAATGTCAGTATTTTTTGGTATTTATTTTATCTTTTACTTTTTCAAACTGTCTGCTGGCGCTACGTTATGTGAAAATTAGTTTCAAAAAAAACTGCTGAAGTTATAATGACTGGGGTTCACAAGTCATATATTAAACTTAGTTAAGATGTGTTTAATAAGCAAATGATGTAACTTTGACGTCAATCTACTGTACTTAATGACTTCTAGGAAAGTTCCCCAAATCTTTTAGATTATCGAAGGAATTCACTTGAAACTGTGCATGTACGTGTATGTATCCCACAACACTAAACATACAAAAGTTTAGAGTGATGTCATGGAGTAACCTCCAAAGTTTCCAAAACAATACCTGCATCAATATTCTATCTTGGGGCCAAGCACGGGCGTGTTCGTTCAGAGTTCTTTGTGATGCCACGTTGATGTCTTTGTCAGTGAAGGTTGTTATGGGCCACGCCTGAAGAGAATTTATAATGTCTTAAGTTATGATTATGTGGATGTTTACAGTGAAGGAAGGGAGAGAGGCAGGAAGAAAGGAAGGCAGGAGGGAAGGAAGGATGGAAAGAAGGAAGGAAGGAAAGAAGGAAGGAAGGAAGGGAGGAAGGAAGGAAAGAAAGAAGGAAGGAAGGAAAGAAGGAAGGAAGGAAGGAAAGAAGGAAGGAAGGAAGGAAGGAAGGAAGGAAGGTAGAAAGGAAGGAAGGAAGGTAGAAAGGAAGGAAGGAAGGAAGGGAGGATTAAGAATTAAGGCTATTATTAAACCCCAACATACAGAATCTATCATTTGGTTTACCACCCAATACTAACTATTTTTAATATCAAAACATTCTGAAGTTTACAAGCTCACAAATGGCAGTGTACGTGTCGCTACTGGACCATAATTGCAGTAATCTTTCAGCGTAGGACAGTCTGTTCACCCGAGGCAATTTCTGATGGAATATCTCAATGCCTGCTGCTCCGGCAACCTTGTCTTTCAGCCCACCTTGAGATCGCTTAACAACAAGGTCCTTTTCATGGTTTTTCCATAAAGATCAGGTAAAAATACCGTTAATTCCTCAGGCAAACAACATCAGCTTCATCAGTAAATGTTTCGGAGGTTTATCGAAATATTTGAAGAGCTCATACGTTATTATATCGAAGTACTAGCAGATTCTAGTAGGCGCCTGCTGTGCTCAGGGACCGTCTTAATTTTAGTTTTTTTCATGCTGTTGAGAAAGATCGAATTCAGGCTACAGTGATTGTATAATTGGTTTTATTACCATGTGACGGTCAGTTGTGTGAAGGTCTTCAACTTGCCATGAGTCCTGCAGGTATTGCACCGAACTCTTTCGTCGCCATTGCAAGAGCTGCACCTTTAAGAAACAAGAATAAGGCATTTGCGGTTGAAATTAACATTCGTAAAATTAACTTGACGGACATTACTACAAGATTTCCAATGTGAAACTAATTCTAACGGTTGTATACTTTTCAGACAAGTGTACAATTCATGTTTGGAATCACAGCCCACTATATCGCTATATACTAGCTCTCCGTACTTTCGCTATCACGTTAATCAAATGATCGATACTATCGCCTTTCTCATACTGCAATATCACTCAGCCAGTCAATTGAAAGGAACATTCCTCGCAGATTGGATACGTCAACTTGTCTTGTACCCAAGTGTATTCACCTTATAAGGAACACTCAGACTTCCATATAGACTAGACATTGTGAAGAAGTTGTTCACCTCGAGCCCCACAACCCTAAAATACCACATAGTCTTTCACCAGAATAGGATCAACACTCTTCCATCGCTGGTTCTCTTTAGTTATGCTG
This sequence comes from Heliopora coerulea, assembly GCA_030142905.1. Lineage (NCBI taxonomy): Eukaryota > Metazoa > Cnidaria > Anthozoa > Scleralcyonacea > Helioporidae > Heliopora > Heliopora coerulea. Next base: position 169,566 of record JASJOG010000436.1, on the reverse strand, counting down.
GTTCTCTTTAGTTATGTTGTTCCCTCAGTCTTCTCTCATAACTGTACCACTCAGTTTTTCGCCTAGACAGGACACTCCTCAGAGGTTCGCTCAATTTTTTTACTGTACAATAACCCTCAACCATTCACCTAGATAAGGAACATCTTGTGCGCACGTTACCCTGACCCTCGACCAGCGTTTTCATGCAAGTCGTGTCTCTCTTAGGTAATACTCATACTTTCTTCTTCCATACAGTAAGTTTTTGATACTTCTTAGTTTACCTTAGTTTACCTTCGTTGACTATTACTTTACCTGTTTTGTGCTGAGCCATGGCAAAAACTACGCTCCCTTTTTTTATCAAATTCGCCTAAATATGTGATAAATCTCACCATAAACAACGGTAAACCCATTAAAATTAAAATTTTTTCAACTCTCAACTGCCTAATCACACAAAGCGATGAATCAGGCATAGCGCAAGCCATGTATCAAGACGAACGTTTCTTCGCTTCACGTACAGTAGCATCGGAGTGAAAAGTAAAGTATATTTGAATTGAGTATACACATGAACAAGACAGATGACATAATTGAGGACGACAAGTAACTCTCCTGATTGAGGTCGTGGAAGTCAATGTTTAGCAAGACGTACTAGCTGGAACACTTTAAGACGGTCCACGACATTCTTCTACTAAATACCGAAATCACTTCCAATAATAAAACAACTTCCATATCCTCAATGTTACCTAAGGTAAAAACGTTCTAAATTCCTCCAGGCAATTTGTTTTGTCCATAAAATCATGGTCTTGATATCATTCCAGGTAGTCTAGGGCATAGTTTATTGTATGAATAGGGACTCAAAATAACAGTGATTGAAAGAACTTTGCATTTCCAACCAACAAAATCCATCCTCTTCCCAAATAACGCTTGCACTGTTTTTATCCTCCTTTATATAACCACATCATTTACGACATTGCTTGATAGACGAAAAAAAAAGGAGAATAACTTTAGCTTAAGAACAACTAAGAGTCCGGGTTCAGTTTCGACCCGCTAACTTTCCGCAAACATATTTCACGTGCGGTACTGTGGTAACATGGTCGACGTTGTTTTTCTATGATACTGAGTCACTGCTTCGACGTAGAAAGAAATTTCCTTCCAAAAGTAAATTTTGGTATCAGGAAAGGTAAAAAAGGAAATACTGTAAGGGAGGACATTTTAAGATTTTAATTTTCTTCTGATTTAAAATGACGCGAAGAACTTTTACCAAAAAGAGTATTAAAAAAGGGAATTTTGTGGTCAACGAGCGACATCACTGGTTTAATCACTGTACCTTGACTGACGCACTGTGAGCTACTTCAACTCGTGTGCTACTTTGAATGAACATTTGTGATGGTTGAGCCATAATATCCCATGGACCAGGTACAGGTCCGTTCATTGGTCCGTCAACAATTTTCCCTGTATTCACAAAAGGTCTTTAGATCACATTACAACAGAACTACCTGTACTTTTAACCTGCTTTCAATAAGTCACTACATGTCCCCACAAATACAATATCCTTTGTTATGTGGCAGCGAGCACTTATGTTTGTGACAAAGAAAAGTTTTATGAGTTCCTGGAATTAAACCCTCAACCCTCAAATAACCAACAAGAAACTTTAACCAGTGAACTATGGATATGGTCTAAAACAATGAGTGATGGCAGCCTATGAGTATATTCCTGTAAAAGCTATTAACTGCTGATCCCCTGTGAAATGCACCAACCACTGACATGTTCTCAAATGACGAGTGGTAGTAACATCTGAAAATATCACTGTATAACCTATAAATTGAGAACTCCATGCAGATGCACCAACCATTACACTAAGTGTACATATTCTCAAACAGTGACCATATACCACAATATGCAAGAGAAGTGTAGTGAAATGAAGCCGAAGTTCCAAGGATTAAATTACAGTAATCTTCCTTCCCATATCTGGCATTTTATCAATTTCTTAACTTGATTTTGGAGCTAATTCTCAACTTAAAACTACAGGGCAAGGTATAGGGGTAGCACACCAACTGTCATCCATAAGTCGGCAAATTATTGCTTTGCAGTTCGCAAAAATACCGTCATTCAAAGTGAAAAATATGTTCTTAAATGACGGAATTTGACTGGTTGATTTGAGATTACAAATATAATTGCTAAATTTGTGGTACAGTAAATACACTTGATTACTCTGAAAAACTACTTCCCTTCCGACCCACGACGGAAGCCTTACTACCACTCAGCTTGAAACCAATCTTTACTCACCAATATATGGCTCAAGCTGCCAGGCTATTGATCAAGATTCAGTAAAGGTTGATAACTTGTACTGTCAAAAAAAATTGTGAAGTTGTAAGGGACCGGTAATTATTTAGACTAATAGCCAGTTCCCTTTGTTAAGTCAGCTGAATACAACTACCAGAATGCTTTATGGCCGCGGTACTGAAATTAGCGGACCGTGGTCCGGATGCGAACCCAAACATAACTTTTTCCGGACTCATAGCTGGCATAGGAAATTATACTTTTCAGTATTTTTATTATCAGTAATACTTAGTACTAAGTAGTCTTAGGTACTAAGCCACTAATGAGTAAGTGATCGAAATACCTGTGTGGAATGTACCTTTTTTGTGTGCAGGACATGTGTGCCCAATAATAGGGAATATATAATAAATGGACCTTGGTCTTACGGCAAACTTGCTGTGTGGACCTTTAAGGATTATATTTGAGTACCACTGCTTTATAGTTTTTTTTATTTTAATGTGAACACTGAATCCCCAAAGCAAACGGAAAGACAATTGCTCCAGTTAACATTAATACTGTAACAAGATTTCAAAAGTCATTCTGGTAGTTGTATTCAGCAGATGTATAAAGGGAACCAGCAATTATCAGGCTGGACAAAAAAATGTATGGGGCATAATGACCATATGTTTACGATTTTAATAATCTTAATGATGTCAGTAATTAATAATTAGTTATAATTAACATTAATAATGAAGAAATGAATTACAAAATACCACATTTCTGCCAATGAAAGTGAAACATCAGGGAAATACGCCACAATGTGCAGGTGAAGTGTTGTGAAATGAAGAACAAGTTCTCAACAAAGGATGAGATAAATCATTGATCTAAAATTGAGAAGTTTTTCTTTTGTTATACTTTACTCACATGATAAGCACTTGATGGTTTGATGTCATGTCACAGAATACCAGAAGTCCCACTCAGTGTCGGTACCTTTGATGTACATGTCCTCGCGCATGTTGCCTCGCGCATACAGGAAGTTGAACGGCCGCCATGTCCTTGGAGGGTACAACTGAGTCATTTTCAGATAGAAACGATATGGAGTAGTTCAGTTTGAAGGGATCTGGTTAAATTTTGGACGTCGGATGGCGATTCTACCACCGAGGCCGGTTAAAGCGAAGGCAAACTGACTGTTTTTGTTGAAAAATTTCCAAATACTACGCTAAAACTGATCACAATTAGGCAGTTTAACAATCCTTGTCTCTCGGTGATTCACCACATTAATAGTTCGTCTAGTAATCGGAAATTTATTCAAATAATTTGAACTACATCTACACTACATTTTTACAATCACACTACAATTTCTATTGACTAGTACAGTTTTTAAAAGTTCCCTAACAGCCGTAGTTATATGTGTTAAATGTTTGACTTGAAATAATTAAAACTCGCTGAATGTGTGCATACACTGCGTTACATTATTAGGAGCTAAGAAATCTTTGAAGCTACAGTAAATCAGTTAAAGAACATCTACCTATAAAACTATTTATGCTTTTCAGTAAAGATTGAATCTTCTTTCAATATCTTAAAAGAGTTTCGGGAGAAGTAACTGACCCCAGTGAAGTTTGATAATGTACATATGCTACGTAGACTTTGGCTTACAGTTTCTACTCAGAATTTATGCGTATGTATTTGTTTGTAATGCTTGGAAAGGCCTAAACTTTAATCATCAACAGCATACAGTGCACAATTTAAGTTAAATAATTTGGTTAAATGAGGTGAAAGTCTACATGTGTAGTATGTAAATAACAAACTATAATGGCAGTTGTAATTTATATTTTTTTTTCTAGCATAATAGGCGTGTTCATTAAAGTACCCATCCAAAATACAATTGGGCACCAAGTGTAAACATTGCCTAAGATTGTCTATTAACCCATTCAGGTGCAAGGGTGCACTGGGGCTCATCACTTAGGTGAATAAAATTGTTTGCTGTTAGCCAGAATAAAACAGTAAAGTGTGCCCTTGTCCCTCAATGGGTTAAACATGCTATGATTGATTTCAATGTGCAGGTAAGACTATGCAAGCATTGCCAACAACTACTTTTGACATCTTACTCTATAACAATAAAATTGATTTTAAAAATGATCGCTTTCTGTCTTACAACTTACAGTACGAAAAATAAGAAATTAAAAAAAATAATAACAGGATTTGGTTTTTGGGAAGTGTACAACATTTTATTAAATTTACAATCTCTACCAGTAACGTCAATGAATGTTTATTTAACAGTGGGTGGCAATGATCCTTTAGAAATGCTGTTCATTATTAGAATTCAGAAAACTACTTCTTCAGGTTTCCCAGTATTTCCATTGCATTATAATACAATTTAAATTTTAGAAATAATTTTGGTTATAAATATAACAACCATATAGCTCATAAAAAATCATTTTTGTCTTTATAAAGTGTCCCTGAAAGGCACTTCCATGTTTAAATGTTTCTTTCTACAGTTTGAATTCTCATCAGAAGGTAATCCTCTGTGTGCTTGCATCATACTGGGTTAATCTGAATGACCTTGTAGTTGAGATAGGAATGTAAATAAACTGTAAGACACCAAAGAATAATCTGGCCAAACACTACAATTCTCCAAATGAAATTCCAGGCTTTGCCTCCATATTGACTAGTAACATTGTAAGTTTTAAACAGACACACTGAAACAGGACCTTCACCATCTGTGACCATGTCCCTATATAAGTTATAAAAAACCAGTCCATAAAAAACTTCATATTCTGAATTTTCCTAGTATCAATATTAAACAGGGTTCGTGCGGATGAAAGATCACAAAATTCCAGGAGTTTTCCAGGGTAGCAACACTACTTTTCCAGGATCCAATCCCTAGTTTTCTTCATTGGCAAAAAGAGCAAGAATGTAATCTCCTTTATGACAACAGTACAACATTATTTTGTTGGTTTGAATATAAGAATTAAGCAATGATGAACTCATGACTCAATTCAATTTGGATTTGGCAGAAAAACAAGGACAAAAGCAAACAAATCTATTTTGTTTATGAAAAAAGGAAACTTTTGTGAATGTACGAATTGGCAGGTCTGGATTATCCAGGTTCAAATTCTTTACAAAATTCCAGGAGGATTCCAGGTAAATTACAGGAGTACCCAGAAAACAGCTGTTTTTCCAGGAGTTTTCCAAGGCCCTGGAAAGAACCGTATTAAGGGCTGAGAGGGGCTGAGGTGCCAGTGAACACAAGCTAAATTCTACTCGAAAAAATCGTTTATACATTACCAAACTAATAAAAAAGTAATCACTTACGTCCTCTTCAATAGATTCAGAAATGTAATGAAAATCGTCCTCCTACTTTTCGAAATACAGCAGTTTTAGTGAGCCAACTTTGGTTTTCGCCATATTGTTTCTAGTTGAAATGCGCTGAGTATACCCTCCAAGAACATGGCGTATGCGGACATGCGCAGTTAAAAAAGTGTGACAAGTTTCCTTGCGAGTGGGACTTCTGGTATTATTCTGTGGTCATGTATTATCATGTCCTGGGCAGGGTCCTTGCCATAGCAACATTTAGTTGAGACATGTTCCAACATTGCTTCTCTTGCCTCCTAAGATGTGATTGCTGCTGCACTAAGAACAGAACATTTGAATAGAAAAATTAATACAGTTTTAACTGTTTGGTGACAGACCCTCATAAAATCGATCATATATGATTTAAATAACCTTCATGTTGACTTAAATAAGCTACGCCAAAATATTATTTAATATGCCACTTTGAAAATAGCTATTTTTCTTGTATTACTGTAAGAATTACTGCAAGCAAGCAAGGAGAGCTCAGTTTGACATCTTGAGTGTACTGGGACTATTGCTATGGAAAGGAGATATGGTAATCTGTTGAAAATGACCCTATGAGAACTATGGAAATCATTATTGCTAAAAGCTGGGATGGGCCTGAAGTGAAAAGTTTATCATTAAGGACTTCAATTATCCAAGCAGATTAATAAAACATGAAACACTTGCACACTGGTTGAGGTATTGCAGAGTGGGGATAAGTCATCCTTTAGTTAGTTATTTGAGTTACATTTCAAATAATATAATATAAATAACAATATAATAATAATATAACATGAAACATTTGCAGACTGGTTGAGGTATTGCAGAGTGGGGATAAGTCATCCTTTAGTTAGTTATTTGAGTTACATTTCAAATAATATAATATAAATAACAATATAATAATAATATAACATGAAACATTTGCAGACTGGTTGAGGTATTGCAGAGTGGGGATAACTCATCCTTTAGTTAGTTATCACAGTTACATTTAAAATCTGATGTCAACATACAGCAATTCTTAGTCATAGTTTACTTGACCAGTGTGTTCCATTATATTTGGGCACCGGCCCCCTAAGACAGATCCTGGTTAGGCCACTGTTTATAATGTTAACTCTAGGTCCAGGAACGTGGTACTAACACATGTACCTCAAAATCAACATGGTACCAATTCAACCTTCTTTGGAATTAACTAAATAAATATTTTCTAGGCTCATTGTCCACCTGCAGAGTTATAAATTTTCAAAATATGGACTGTAACTATTTCCTTTTTAGAGAAACAAATGTTCATCCAGACTGGACCATAAACTGGATATCTCTTAATACAAAACTTTCACACTAGAGTACAGATTACAAAACATGCACAATCATTACATTGCTATCTAATAAAATGCTCATCTGGTCTTTGCTGTTCATTTACTCTTGGCACAACTGGTGGAGGAGGCAAATAACCTAGAAATAACAAATGGAATATACTGCAGTATTTCACAGCTTGAGTGAATTTCTAACAAACGAGTTACCAGTATATGACAGTGGATACATGTACTGGTAATTATGGTAAATACAAAGACTGTATACTGTAATAGATGCAATGGCTATTGATTGATATAGAATGAAAGGAATATGTGCACACCATATATTTTTATAGAGAGAGGGAGAGATATTATGACAACAAATTCAATTGTGTCCATTTTCATTGGTTACTATCCCAGTACCCATGATCTATTAAAAGTACACTCCCAGATACATACAAAGATGATGTGATAAACTTCAAATAAATTGTGGCCAGACCTTTGAAAGAAGCTCTCTATGCAATACCATACATGGTATTAGTCACATTCCTTTGTTTTTCATCAATCAAAAATTGATAGGTTAGCTGACTGTTTCTGACCTCTTGCAGCTTTTAATTAACCTTCAGAAATATCTTTTCCCCATTGTTCATTATATAAAATAAATAGATCCCACTTCAGTTTAATCTGTGCAGTTACAGATGCACACAGCAGATGACTTCATCTGGTGAGAAAGTCATTATCAGAGACCCACTATGACTTGGCTGGTTTTTTATTCTAACAAGTATATCATGATGCCAAAAGTAATGTGAAAAATAGAGTGCAGTGTATGCTGTTTTGGACATAATACAGTCAAACCTGTATTATGGTAATTGAGCAGTAAAGTGTCCATGTTCAGGTAAGTGCCCACTCCTGTTTTTGGAACCAAAGTATTTTTCTGCTGTTTATTTTTAAATATTTGCTCAGAGTTTACAATGTGTTTTTGCAAAGGTCTGCTTCAGTAATAACAAATAAAATTTCATGAGCAGCTTGCCAATTCTGTATAAACATGCACACAGCACCTCAAATGAATAATTCAACCAGTTTTACAAGCAATCATTTCTCTTAAATTGGAGTAATACACAGCAGAAGGGAAGGTCCATGTTGTAGAATAGCTGAATGACAAGGAAAAAATGAGCACAACATTTCAAAAATAGCACCAGAGTTCAGCATATAAGGATGATTGAGGCTGCAATAAATTTCCTTCAGCTGTTGACACCAACTAACTTGGAGAACTGTATAATGTTAGAACAGATTCTGAATCTCATTTAGGTGGAACGATACCTTGTTATGTCTGGCCTTACAACTGAGTGAAGGTGACATGGAAGCAGCCATGTGGGTCAATAACACATGATGAAAAAAATTGTATTGAACTTTTATTTTTTAAGGACAGTTAGTTCTAACAATATGCAGTCCTAAGAACATTGTCTTCCACTTTACTAAGGACAAAAAAAACTGTCAAAAATTCCAAAATTTGGGTGAAGTTTTTCACAATAGGTTGCACGTTTTACTGAGTAGGGGACTGAGATGACCTGCAAATTGACCCACATGTCAGCCTCCATGATGACTTCAAAATACAGTTTGCAGGTATCATTCCAGTCATTTTAGAGTTCAATGTGATAATCTAGTAAACAGTAGGGCAAACATAGGAAAATTTGTAGCAGTTCAAGAAGCAGCAGTTCCCAAACCTCTGTCTCTCGGCAGAAATCATCTTATCCATAAGTGGCTCCAATTTGTCAGGAGAGCATACGTTCAGCATGCTTACACACATCCTGTCTGAGAGAATTAAAATGCGTCACTCAACAATGGAAATGCTTTTGGTGATTGCATCAAACAATAAATGCTGGGACAAAGATGAATGGGATGCATTGTTTAACCATGCTCTTGAAATTCATTTAAGCAAAGCACAAAAAACAAAAATTCATAAAGAATGTGAATCTCCCAGCGAGATTGCTAAGATCTCACAGAGTGTTGAAAAAAGTGATTTTAATCAAGATGACGATGATGATAACAACCATGACAATAATAATAGTGACACCAAGGAATCAGACACGAAGAATTTGTTGAAGAAAAATAATGACTTATCAATAGACTGTTAAAATAAGTAGATAAACTATATATAACTGTATATTTGTCAAGAAGTACCAGAACATATACATATTGTGAAAGTGTTTAATTGGTTTCAACTGAATTGCACCCATTGCACACATATCAAATTATATGTGTGTTTGACAACACGTATATTAATTTGCATATTCAGAAGTCTGCTTACAGTATATAGATGAGTTTGTCTATATATGCTTGCCTACATACTGTAAGGTACACAGCCTGCTTGTATCCAGTTAGGTTTGACTATGAGTCTGTAATACATTCCAAATATCACCTCTAATTTTTACCTTGTCTTGTTTTGATAACTTGAATATTGAGTTATTCACAAGATGTTGTTTTTCAGAGCTTGTTTTATTATACTTTTTGAAGCTGTTGGCTGGTAAAGAATTGCTACTTGCACTTTTTGTTTCATGCTACTTTTTTCTGGTAAACAAGTTCTTTTGATATAGCTATTATTCAGTTCAATTTAACCCCTCACTGAGCTACAGAAGACACCATACATCAGTTGTATCATCATGAGGTTTCCATAATAAGCAACCAGAGGCACTGCCTGCTAACTTACTATTTAATCATTACCTGGTTGACTTGGATACCCTGGATAAATTCTTTATGGTTGTCCTAGATACATACTGGAATGTAAACAACTTATATTCCCTATAAGTAACAAAAACCACAATATTACACAGTGTTGTTGTTTTAGTAACTAATCTGTGACCCACAAGGGTAAAGGTGAAATTTAAAGTTTTGTTCTAGCTAATGGTGACCAGTCAACAATTTAAAAGAATATAAAACAAAACACAATCTCAAAACAAAAATCATGTACACTGTAAAATCCAAGGTTCAGATCAAAAAACAAGATGACTACATTCACTGGTGATATTCCATTTTTATTTCAATGGTACAATGTCTTTGAAGTAAACATGAAATATCACCAGTGAATGTCATCATCTTGTTTTTTTTGACCTAAGTCTTGGATTTTACAAGATGTTTGTTTTTAGATTGTGGGTTGTTTCATAATCTGGCTAAGACAAGATGATTTTATTCAGCAAAGTAAGACGTCTGCCTCTTAGTTGTTAAATTGAGTCATCCAAAACCCAATACCAGCTAAAAACATCAGAGTATGACACAAAACAAACTCCAAAGAGAAGCATGATGGTAACCATAGCATGGGTAAAAATGTAAGAAAGTTTATAAAAAGGTATTATTTTTGACTATATTACAAATCAACTTGAGTGATGCAAGAGATGTATACTTCTGCTGCAAAGGGGGAATTAGATTTTTTTGAAAAACATGACTGACTTTGTGAATCTGTTCTCATTGACTGACTAACTTTGAAATATCAAATTCAGTTTAATAAATTAATAGAAAACCACTTGAGTGTCTCTTTGCTGTGATAGAAACATGAATGATGTTATTTCAACTGCAAAAATGTCCAGTGAGAAAACACAAGGCATAGCCAAGTGTTTTCTGGTATTTTTCTGGTTCAAATGGCACCATTCATGTTTCTATCTCAGTACAGAGATACAAAATCTATTTTCTATTTGTTTGATACAACAATCAACTAAAGGTTTAAATTCTGAGTTTTTATCTCATCATCCATGTCTCAGTCTGTACTCTAATACAAAATGAAAATGACATCAGCATGTCCCTGTACTCTGAGAGAAAATGAGGCTCATCCATAGTATTGTTATTCTTCTCTATCTTCTTAAAATTATCATTATAATTATAGGCCAAAGATTTGCAAATGGTGTACTGAATTAGAGAATTTTCTTATGCCAGGTACAAATTTTGATGAACAAGAACTTTCACAGTCCTTCCATTACATCAACTCAATGTTGTTTATATTATCAAAATTAAGAGCAACTCCACACCTTCAACACCTCTTCACCCACGGATGAAGTGTGTTAAATAAGGTCATCTTTTTCAAGACAATGATTATAAAATTTCCAGCCAACAGTGGGTTGAGTTAACCTTCTTTGTCACGTTTAACCTCGCATTTCCTCAAATCTCTGCCTTCCATGATTCTATTTTTACAGTGTATTCATAAACACTTCACCGACAAACACTCTTTAGGTCTTTGAACTTCAACTCTTGATCACAATGAATGACAAGGCTTAGTGAGCCTTCTCAAAAGACATCTTGTCAAGGTGTGTTGAATGTTAATTCCTGAAGATCATTCGCCTAATCTCGCTCCGGCTACTACAAATTAATATTATGACCCATCACTGGCACCAATACTGCGGTTGTTTTTGACAACCAACTGATCAATAATACACACATTTCAGTCTCGAGTTCTTTCCTAATATTTTCATCGTTTTTGTCAAACAGCATTGCCTCCTCATTACATCGAGTACAGAACACTTCCGAATAAACAAATCCATATTTCTTCTCAAAATACAAACAGATAAACGCGAAGTTTTAAGCAAAAAGTTCTCGAACACTCCAGTAGTTTTTAGAAGCGAGGAGTCTTTTCATCATGTCAACATCAGTGCAATCAGATCATTTTTAGGGCAAATCATTTAAACCTGATTTTAAAATACAAACTTTTACCTCTGAATCGATGGCTTCGGATACCTCCTCGATTTCCTGCAATGAAAGTCTTTCCAGGAGCTGGAATTCATCTACATCATTGAACTGGTCCAGTTCTGACATCCTTTACAGTATATTATCTCCAAGAAGTATCATTCAATAATTTCCTCTAGGGTAAATTAAATTCAGCTTTATTCAAACTCAGATGAGTTAATCAGCTTCCTAATGTAGTAAACCTCCGATGTCCACATATACTTCGTGATCTCCACGGGTATTTTCGTTTCAAAACATTAAAAATAAGCAAAGAAACTCACATCAACTTCGCTCGTCCTTCTTTCGCTGATCAAACTTTCAAACGAACTAAAATCGTTCCCAAGTCCCAACCCCCAGACTTCAGTCCCTTCCATAGTCAAACTAACGGTGCATGATGGGATACAAACGTGAACTTTAGCCACAGAATAAATAATCAACCAATTAATTAATTATGTAATTAGAGATGAGATTGCAGTGGGTGAATTCCTTGCAAGAGTCGCAAGCCCAATGAACCCTATTGCTGAAAGAGATGACTGCCAACCAAAAAGTAATGAAAGAAACGGATTATTCTCCTCAATAATACTGGGTTACAAAAAAAAAATTTTTGTAAGTTGTCTATGTTTTTTCAACTGAATTAGGACCATTTTGCACAGCTGAATCCAAAAATGACATCCATTTTTCTCAACCAGATCAGGTTTTTATGCTAATTTGATTTTGAAAAATCTGATCTTCTGACTAAATTGATTACATTTTTGTGACATTATCAGTTGATTTTCGTTAATATTTCTCATCCAAAAAAGGTTTTAGGAGAAAAAAAATCATTTTCTAACAGAATGCATTAATTAAATGTTACAAACTTCAATTTCTGTAAATCGAATAATAGACATTGATAAAGGTAAGTACATGTAAATTGAACGTTACGTCGTCATTGTGTAAAATTCAGGGCATGAACTTCCGTTTCTTCGAACCCCTTGAATGCTCAGCAGCAGGGATGTCTCTCTTCAGAGTCCAACAGTAATCAGCCATCATGACTGCATCCCAGCGTCCCTGATACCTGGTCTCCATCTCTTTTATGTCCTGATGGAATCTTTCCCCCTGCTCATCACTCATTGATCCCAGATTCTTAGGAAACCGATCCATAGGTGAGAATAAGTAATGCATTTTGATGCTCATGTTGCATCCAAGGTTTCTGAAAGCAGTCAGCATATTGGTGACAAGTTCTGTATAGTTCCTGGCCTTGTTGTTGCCAAGAAAGTTCTTCACGACCAGAACAAAAGCCTTCCATGCTTCCAGTTCCACTTCGTTCATTGAGTTTTCAAACTCAGGATCTCTGATGAGCTGACGGATTTGAGGACCATCAAAGATGCCAGCTTTCAACTTCTCTATGGTTACTCCTGAAAAAACATGGCACAAGTAAGTGAAGCAGCCACCATCCTTGTCTACAGCTTTGGTGAATTGTTTAATCAAGCCGAGCTTGATGTGCAGCGGTGGGAAGAGTATCTTGTCTCTGTCTACCAGAGGATTGTTGATGACATTCCTTGCTCTGCAAGGCACCAATTCCTCCCGCACAGGCCAGTCCTTCTTTGTGTAATGCTGAACAGTGTCCCTACTATCCCACATGCACAGAAAGCATGGGTACTTGGTGAAGCCGGACTGTTGTCCCAACAAAAAATTTACCATCTTCAGGTCAACACAAATAAACCACTCATGCTGATCATAACAAATTTTCTCCAGCACATACTTCACCGCTTCATACTTCTCCTTCAGTGTAGTCGAGTGAGCAAGGGGTACAGAGGAAAACTGGTTGCTGTTGTGAAGCAGAACACATTTCAGCGATCGCTTGCTGCTGTCAATGAACAGTCTCCAATCTTTGGGTTCATACTGTGGCACTCCAAGTTTGTGCAGAAGCTGAGCAATATCTGTACAGTACACCAAGTCCTTCTCTTCAAAGAAAAAACGGAGGAACTCTTGATGTCTGTTGCTGTAAAAGGTGATGCGAGCACTGCCAGAGAGGAGGTTCTTTTCCTTCAATCTGGATGCCAATAGCTCGGCCGAGGACTTTGACAAGCTGAGATCGCGAACTAGATCATTTAGCTCCTTTTGGGAAAAAGGATGTGGAGCATCACCGTTAAGAACCACTTCTTCTTCTTCACCTTCTGGAACACTGGAGGAATCTTCGTCACTGATGTCAGGAAGTTCTCCAAAGACAGGTACTGGAATTTCATCACAGTGAGCTACAGGACGACGTGCTGATTCAAGATCAGGATACTTGAGGCTGCTTCAGTTCTTTCTGTTGATCCCAGTCACATCAATAGCGCAGAAGTAGCAGTCAGTGACATGGTTAGTCGGTTCCCTCCAAACCATGGGAATTCCAAACTTCAGACAACTCTTTTTGCCTTTGGTCCACCGACGCAGATACTCGATGCATGACTTGCATACCATGTGTGGCGCCCAAGCTTTATCCTGGTCACCAAGTTTAATGCCGAAATAAGAATGGTAAGCACGCTTTATGAAACTTGTGACTTGATTCCTGTTAGGTACAATGGTGTATTCACCGCAGATGTAGCAAAATACGTCAGGCTTATTTTTGCAAGATCTTCTAGTCGAAGCCATTTCATTCATGTGTAATACAAAAAAACCAATTAGTCCTAAGTTGGCACATGCAAAATCTTCAGAATTCGTTTACTGCAAGAAATATAAAAGAATTTTGCATTATATGACGTGAAAATACCCGTACATGTAAACAAAAACGTCAAAAAACAAATATGTAGCTTAATTCAGAAAGTTGACCTGATTGAGCAAAACCAATGTGATTTTTGGATTCAGCACATCAAAATGATCCTAAATCAGCTAAAAAAACTCAAACAATAAATTTTGTGTTGACCAGTGTAATAAAAGGAATGGCTAGATCGCAGTTTAGCAGACGTAATCCCACACCTTCGCCTTCGTCATCAAAATACAGTGCACGAGTTTAAGGTTATATCACGGTTACTTTCCTACTAAGTACAAACGTTCAGTGTTATGCTTAGAGTTTGAGTTGGCTTAAATATTGATGGAAGTGTTTTAAAAATCGTTACCGACCACATTTTAGTGGACACAATCCACGCCATCGTAATACTCAGTGATATTAAAAACAGCGTACGTCGCAAGCCATAGTGAACAAAGATGAAATGTTTCAAGGTAGAACTTGACTTACGTAAAGCGACGCACGCCTACCCCCTTTTTACGAACATTTTCGAACCTTTGATACGCCGGGCTTTTAACCTCAGCCCATGTTTTTCTCTCATGAAGTGCCTTCAATATAATCGTCAGCACCTTGTTTTCTCGTGTTTCGGCAGAGTATTAATTTAAATCTTTTCCTCCATCTTAATGCTCACACTGATACCATATTCAGGAAGCTCGAAGTCTTGAAATTTCAACATAGTCTTTGGTCACTGCTTGGTTTATTTACGTTTCCTCGTAAATCTCAATTTTACCTAAAAGCTTCTACAACAAATTTATGACAAATATATCAAATGCACTTACACAATGCTGAATCTGCTGAGTATTTTCAACTGCCTTTTTCAAAAATTATCGAACAAGTTTTTGTACCATTTCGGTGCCCAAAATACTTGATCTTTTTCCCCGCAGGATCAGTTCTCTGATACTTTATTGAGGCTAACGACGAACGATTTTACTCGTCGATGAGTGAGCTCTTACCGGAGAGTTAATTCACTGAATTCTTAACTTACTAATTTTGAGCCCATTCTGTCATTTTAAAAGAAACAAGAACTGGATCTTTATACTAAAATGAGATGCCATTTATTACTAGTAGAAACTTATAAGTAGTTTAAAACAAATATTCCAAATCTGACTCCAAGCTTAATAAATACGCCATGGTGGGCCATTTTATGGACACAATAATGCTCGACAAACTCAACCATTGCTGGAAAAGCAGCAAGACACGAAAACATGACACATGTTCTCAGTTCTAGAGACTTCGCCTTGAATGTCATTAGTCATCTACAGCACATAACCTCGCTTCACTGCAGGGCCGCAGAGCAGCTTTTTAAGTGGGTCGGGGGGGGGCTAAAGGGAATGAACGGATGTCTTTCAATTCGCGCGAAAATTTTTAGGGAGTCACGAGGCATACGGTCACGTAAGTGAAATCGCTAAAGCACTAAAACTAGGCTTGGACACAAGTTGCTCGGCAACTTTTTAGCAACTTTCGAGATTTCGGGCAACTTTTGACATTTTGGGCGACTTGTGATATTTTCGGCAACTTTTCTTAGCTCTAGCAACTTTAGTTTAACATACAGAAAATATTTATAAATATATGATATTAGGGCTTACTTTCAATTAATATGACATATTTTATTTCCTTAATGAGCGTATAAATGATTTATAGAGTGCGTGAAAAGGGCTTCCTGTGGTTTTTAAGGTCAATTGGGCTACCAGTGGTTTTTAAGGTCAGCAGTATCACCAATAAAAGCGAGTTTTTCAAAATGGCAGCTAATGTCAATTCCAACTCTGACCTCTTCGACCTCTCTTTGGATAAAAATGATCCTGTTGGAGAAGCCCAAAGCCTCGGAGTAAACCTGAGTGTTCCAGATAAGGCTGTTATTTCAGGAAAGTGGAAAATTCAGACGAATCCAGCTGGAAAAAGTCGTTCTAATCCTGGCAAAAATGACCCAAAAGTGAGTGCGTGGCAAAGAGTCCAACAACACAAAAGTGAACATCTTACTGTCACAGAAGGTAACCGGTTAAGATATGATGCTTGTAAGGAAACTATAAGCAAGAAGAGCACTGTTAAGAACCACATTACGTCTGGAAAACATGTTCAAGCAAAGAAAGCTATAGAAATAAGCAAGAAGAAAGACCAGTCACTTCTGCAATTTCTTACGAAGAATGATAAAGCGAACAACCCAAAAGGTGAGACATTGCCTGACGCTATGAGAGTTTATCGTTTCGATTTGGTTGAAACTTTTCTAGCAGCCGGAATCCCTCTGACAAAAATTGATTGCTAGCGTTCGTTCCTAGAGAAGTACGGACATAGACTAACTTCACAGACTCACCTAAGACAGTTGATCCCCTCTGTCAACGAGAAAGAAAAGGAAATACTGAAGGCATGCTCCGTTATTTTTGATGGAAGTGCACGTCTGGGTGAGGCTCTGGCTATAATAGTGCGATTAGCGGACAGTGAGTGGAATATTCAACAAAGATTAGTGAGGCTTCAAACATTGGCGAAGAGATTAAAAGCAAATGAGCTCGTCCAGTGTCTGATTAAGGCCTCGGCCGCGGATTTCGCTATTCGTCCCGATGATTTACTCGCTGCCATGAAAGATGGGGCAGCTGTCAACCAGGCAGCATTGCAGCAAATGAGATTCTATCTTCCACAGCTGCTCGATGTAACCTGCTTTTCGCACACTATCGATAATGTTGGGAAGCACTTCTAGTTCCGTGTCCTTGATACATTTGCACGTTACTGGGTGAGCATGTTTTCACATAGCTCTGCTGTACTCCTTGCTTGGAAGGCTGGAACTGGGACAGAAATGTGGTTCTATAGCCCAACTTGATGGTGGAGCAAGTGGGAAGTGTTGAAGCAAGTGATGGAGTACTTCGCAGATGTAGAGCCCTTTTTGAGGGAGAATGAGCATCTTGCTCCTGCTACTAGGAGGCAACTTGAGGAGATCTTTGACAATCCAAATGACCCTGCAGATCTTGAACTAGAACTGGCAGCCGTTTGGTAGATGAAGGAGCCCACTTTGTTTAGGCTACTTACTATTAGGAAGGGGATGGGCCCTTAATAGATATTCAGCTGCTATGAACGCTTAGCTACTTTGTCCTATTCTGTAGCAATAGATGCACACCCAAATGTTGAGGGAGTGGCTCAACAAAACAGGCAGATGGCAATGTGCCTGTTTACAATCGACTCGTAGTCAAGGCAAAGGCTTTCATAACTCTAGGGTTACAGTTTTATCAAAGAAAGTTTATTCAGGAGTTTCATAATCTTGTCCGTGCCTTTAGAAGTGTCAGACTGTGCTGCCCCGTTCAGGTGCAAAAACTTTCGTCCCACAGCCGCTTCTTTGTTCGAGCTGAGGAATTTTAGCTCCCTTGACAATGATGCAGTCATTGCGGGACTTTCCGATGAACTTCCCCGTTATCTAGCAAGTGCAGATGGTACACAAACAGGAACTGAAGACGAAAAGGTCCAATGGTGGACAAGGCATGAAGCTAGCCTGCCTAACTGGTCATCTGTTGTGAAGTAAATCCTTCTGGTGCAGCCAAGTTCTGCTTCCGCTGAACAAGTTTTCAGCATTATGAAAAACGTTTTCACAGACCAACAGGACAATGCCTTAGAGGAAACAGTAGAGGCGTCGGTGATGCTATGCTACAATGGTAAATAGAGGAAAAAGCTCTCGGTCCCATAAATGACTGTCTATGCTTAATCAGTCAATGATACTAGTCCACTACGAAGGAAAAATGAGGATTTTTGTACATCCAACTGGCTATTTGTGACTGAAATCTGCTGGGTTTTTGTTTGTAATCTAGTTTTGTTATTAGAAAGAAATATGATTGTTGATTTGTTGTTAAGAGAAATGCTATCAAAAGAAATGAATCGCAAATAAAAGCAATTCTGTATGATTTAGTCCGCACCAGTTCTTAAGCTGTAAGAAAAAAGCACAAAATACGAGCAACTTTTGGGCAACTTTTTGGAAAATTGACAACTTTTGGGGAAAAACGGCAACTTTTAGACAACTTTTTTCAAATTTTGAAGCAACGCCTAAGGAATTTTCTTCGGGATTCTCGGATACATAATTCCACAGGAAAAGCTCTAGTTTCTTGGCCAGATTAACAGACTGAAATTGATGTTGTTCAATGTGTTTTGTTTTTTCACATTCTTATGTATCCGTATTAATCTGTAAACCCAAGCAAGAGGGCATAAACTGATGCGTTACACTTTGTTATAAAAAGGCATTTCTTTTTAATAAGATCCCTTTTCATGCTTGAAAAGAGCACTTTTTGCCGTTTCAAAAAGGTTGGAGGGGCACAATGGTTTTGACTACGTTGGTTTGGGATTGTTTAGATTTTTGCGATTACATTTTAAAATTGGCAGTTTATACATGCAATCTATTAACATTTAGATTTTTTTGGTGGTGAATTTCGTTTTCTGAAGATTAAATTATTTTTCTTAGGGTTAAAGGATGGGGGAAGGCTAAAGACCCCCATCGCCTCCCCTTCCGCGGCCCCTGCACTGTCCGTGGTGATGATTACTGTCAGCCACTTATCTGACGTTCACCAAAGTTTTCTTGGATCATCTTCCTGTTTTGGAAGTAATGTACTTAAACTATCCCTCTCCACTTCAATACACGAATAAATTGGTACACACTCTCACCGCAGGACACAAAAAAGCTTTCGCGAGATAAGAGAATCCTTGTAGGTTTGTGAGAAGTTTGATTTGTTAATGAAGTATGAACATAAATTAGGATAAATCCTCCTGGTACACCAAGGAAACGCACTGTGCGACAACCAAATTCCTTTTTTAACTGTGGGAGCTTTGACTTATCATGAAGTAGAAGCTTAAATTGATATAAATACTAATAGAAGACCAAAGAAATATTGTACTTGAGCAAGAAACATCGGACAAACAACATCTCGTAAGCTCAATAACTGAGTTATAAGACAAGACTAGAATGATCATGGTGGTGTTTCGACTTTATTTCAAAGTCATTGTCAAACGTGATATGTCTGAAACAAAATTGTCATTCATATATCTACATATTGGAGATATGTCCTCTGTACACATTTATTGAAAATATTCCAATATTCATTATTTATTATATACATGATATATTATGATATATTTATATATGATATATATTATTATTTATGATATATTACATATCTCAATGCTATCAGGTACTGTACATTATATAATTGAACACTGTTAGATAAAAATATATTATAACGTATTTCCGAGGCATCGATGTCAATCATTACATTATGCATGAGCTCTAAAACATCGAAAACTATCACTACATATCCTGCTATTTGTAGGCTCTTGGTGTCTGATAACGGTCATTCCACTATCTGGCATTTGGTGGGTCTCGATGGTTTGATCGTAGTTATAAAATCTCCTGGTACTTATTGGATCTGGGTAAACTGTTGAAGTCACAAACTTGGCTCGGACGAATCGATTGCTGTCATTCGACTCAAGCATTTGGGTATGAATGGTTTGAAAGCTGTCTGTATATTATCTGGCATTTGTGGGACCGGATAGACATATGGGCTGCCATTTCGTTCTCACACAGTTTTTAGATTTGGGTAACTCGATTGCTATTATTGCATCTCATGGCATTGTTGGTCCAGGTGATTCCACTGTTTGACGCTCCATTTTCTGTTACTGATTCGGTCTGGGTAGCTGGATTTCTGTCACTTGATTTTCTGTTACCTGTTGGTCTGAATGGCTTGTTTGCTCTCAATTCATTCTCCGGCTTTTGTTCAGTTTATATGGCTGGACTGCTATCACTGTATTCTCTTGCAATTGTTATATTCGGGTGGCTTAACTGTGGTCACGTCATCTAATACCAATTGCTGGTCGGTATGGCTTGATGGCCGTCCTTGTATTCTCTGCTGCTAGTTTGGTGTGCCTGGCTCGTTTGTTGACATTAGATGGCCGAGGGTTGTTGGATCTGTCTGTTTCGTTTGTTGTGACCTTTGTTGCCTGGTGTAGCAGACTTTATTACGGTCCCTTTTTCATCAGGCGTTGGCTGGATTTGGATTTAAACCAGGTTCATTGCTGTCATTGGTTGTCAAAAGCATAGACCGGAGGGCCATTCCAAAATGTTCCCCTTGATAACAATGAAACTGAATAAAGAATCAGAGATGCCTAAAGGAAAGAACAACAATGCTACATCACATCAGATCACCAAAAACCTAACCTGAATTCAATCCCAAGTTTAATTCAAGCACTAACCCTAACGATCACCCGTATTTTAAAAGTGACTGCCATCTTGGATCCTCTCTATACAAAATATAATTTGATGAAAAATTTTTGAAATTAAGGTATGTGAACAAACCTTACTCTTCGCTCTTGTAGTATGGTAAACTCCTTGTCAGAGATATTTCCTGGTAGATCGACGTAGATTTTTTCACCGGGTTCTTGGACACCTTTCTTCATTCCATCTTGGTTCACCTTCCACGTCTGGTCAATCATTTTTACATCGTAGTTTCATTCTGCGCAGAGCTGTAGGTTAGATACAAAACTTAATGGAACGTGGGGATGACATAAAAATGGCATCCTATTAAGTCAATTAAGGTCGTGGAAATCAGCAAATAGACAGGGGAAGTCTAAAAGACTGAATCAACTGAATATTCATAGGAGTATTCTGGTTTTTCAAGGACGGCTGACGCTGTATAGAGAATTTTACACTAGATATGTGACGCTCCTATAACCCTCCAGCTATATCAACTACGTGAAATTACGAAATTCGCCTAATCTTTTCTTCTCCACAAGGATTCACTTTCGGAAAGATACTAACTATAGTTTGGTAACTTTAAACAACTTCTGGCTTAAAATAATAGTATAGTTTTCGCCCACGTATGCTAAAAAACCAAAGCTTACTTTCCTAACAGATTTCAAAATATAAATCGTTTGCTGTTTCAGTTAACACAGATTCATATCTTACTTTCTATAATTACTTGTTTCCACCTTCTCGATCCGCATTCAGAATGCAGTTTAACATCAAAATAACGCCAGGAACCACGGTATGTTTATTCAGAAGACGAGTTTAAGTAGAACACCAGTGATTAATAAAGAAAATCCCACTAGAATAGCCCAGAACAAATATCTGCTCTTTTCTAAGAAAAAGGAACGAGAGAAAAAGTCACGCAAAAATTTAAATAATCTCATGTGAATGTAGCCAGCCAGTTCATCACTATAACTATGTACCAACCACAAAGCAATAAACAACTAAAAATGTCTATCAAAATTTCAATATAATAATTAATATAGCAGAAATATGAATAAAATAAAACCGAAATAACTTCACCTTAGCCTCAAATAATACAAAGACTTTGTTGTTGTTATTTCCTCCTGTTCACGTTGTGTCCAGGTTTTCAATGTCAGAAAAACCCTGAGCTCCATACATACTCGAACCCGCAACCTTCTGAATTGTTGCCAAACCACTGAGGCCACTGAACTGTATAGTATATTGTACATAAGTCAATGATCGTACAACGGAAACTCAGATGACAGAGCAAGTTTGCGTTGTTTAAACCTGGGACGAGTCAACTAAGTTTTAATGGCTCGATGCTTGGAGCGTCTGACTAGTATTCAGGTGGTTGCGGGCTTGATTTCAGCCTGGAATTCAGAACTATTTTTGAGTGACCATGGCTAGACACATGCAGATTGAGCTCTAGCGGTATCAAGCTGCAATTTCTAACAAAACAGAAACAAAAATATAAAGATCGTCTAACATCCTCGTCAACAAGCGCCATTTTATCTTCCTTGAAGTGCCTCTTAACCCTTTCTTCTCCACTGTCAGTTACGCATGTCAACTACACCCTTTATAGAAGGACGGATATTAATATCCCGTAGGTAAATGAATGTAAAAAATGTCTTACATCACGAAAAAAACCGAACGGGCTGAACTCTTTCCTGTCTGAGACATCTCCCCTTGAAGATTAAAATCGTCTTGCGTTAGCCAGAGGACAATTGAAAAGTCGGGTACGGACCGGAAAGGGTTAGGTATTAAATGGGTTGGGTTCGTTCCTTCATAGATTTTCGCGCCATTTTCTTTCTTTCATTTTAAGATTTCGTAGGAATCTAATGTTCTAATATAATTCGTCATTTTACAGGTACATGTTCGACAGCTAGAAAGTTTGTTAAAATCTAACATGTGTAATAAATAACTATGTTTACCTGAACTTTTAGTTGCACTCATTTCTTTCTTGAATGGTTCCACTGCCTCTGTGTAAGATAAAAAAGGACAATGTAAGTAAGATTTTTCGGAAACTTTTAATTTGTCTTCATAACTGTGTTTTTTAGTTTGTGAGCAAAAATTGTAAATGTGATCTTTAAAAAATGGCAAATAACTACTTTCATCACTTTGCTTACGGCGTCTTTCCTTTCGGCTTTGATCATGTACTCCACCAGTGTCTCTATCACTACTTTCATCACTTTGTTTACGGTGTCTTATCTTTCGGCTTTGACTTGTACTTCACGAATGTCTCCATCATTACTGTCATCATTTTGTTACGGTGTCTTCTCTTTCGGCTTTGATCATGTACTTCACGAATTTCTCCATCACTACTGTCATCATTTTGTTTACGGTGTCTTCTCTTTCGGCTTAGATCTTGTACTTCACGAATGTCTCCATCGCTACTTTCATCACTTTGCTTACGGCGTTTCTTCTTTCGATATCGACCAGGTTTCTTACGGCTTTGACTTCTCCTCTCATCATGGTGTTCACGCTCTCTTTCTTTTCGACTTATACCTCGCTTTTCATCTGAAATTACATTGAGGCATAAACATTGTTCATTTAAAGATGTAGGTTCAGGACAAAGAAGAAATCCGTTTAGTTTTGTTTTATTTTCTTAATCAGTTTTTATTGTGTAGATATAATTATAAGCACTTTAAGTATTAGAATGATGACATCACAAGGTGGACAGCTTTCGGTAGAAAGACGTCTACATTTTGGTTCGTAAATTACCACCCTTAATGCTTTATGAACAAAACGTGGCCGCATTACAGTCTTCCAAGCATTACTGTGTTAAGTAATATCTGAAAAATCAGCTCGAGTGTTTTATCAGGTTTAAAACACGATGCGAGTTCAAATCCCGCTCAAGTCAACTTTTCCAGTTGACTTTAGCAGTGTACGTCAATTCATGAAATATTAAATAAAACTGGTGACTCCCAATTTCGACTCAATCTTTTGAAATGATGGTACAAGCAAAATCATAGAGGAACAGATATGTTATTTGTTTAACTGAGCAATTGAGAAATTTAACGATTATTAGGGTCGATAACGGTTTTTGGCAACCCTATTGTTTAGCAACTGACACACCTTACTTTTTAAGCTACTGTCAAGATCTCGAACGAAGAATGGCTTTCTGTCGTTGTCGGAGGCTTTATCGTTGACTCCAGCAACTGTAAAAAGCAAAAGTGCAAGCAGTCTTAAAAACACTGCACAATACAAGATCTCTCTCTCTCTCTCTCTCTCTCTCTCTCTCTCTTTTTTTTTTTTCAAATATTTTATTTTTAGCAGAAAACACGTTCTTAATATAATTGGCATGACAGTAAACGAACAATTTCCAACACAACAAGATAGAGAATCGAATATAATTTGACGCTACTATGGGCTAAACAGTTCCATGACTCGGGGCAAAGTTTGCTTGAAACAATGGCCTGGTGCTACTGTGTGTTCAATTCCTCAACAGAAAGCTGTCACCAAAAAACTGGGTATGTTTACTTCTCAGCTTCAAGGAAAAGGTCAATATTTGTCGACATTTGTGTCAATTTTTACAGTACACAGTTCACATCACCAGCACCACCAGCTCTTTCCTCTGAAATTTTTCTAATCAATGACTGAATTAAAGAATCACGTCCTCCAGTTTAACAATTGTGGACGTATCTCTCAACAATATAATTGTCGCTAGACAATCTAACGCTATATTAAGGGAAAGAGAAGGTAATTTTTACCTGGTGAATATTTTTGTTCATACTATATCTTATTTTGTATGTCACCAAAGGAGATATCTTTTAAAAGTCGATAATAATCTCAAGCGAATGCACCTTTTTCATTACGGGATTACTGCAACCATGTAGCAACTATACAAAGCGATAAAAAGCTAGTTATGGCACATATACTTCGGTGTGAAAGTTAATAAAAGCAATAAGTATATAAATGGTAGTGAAATAAAAGTTACCAAAAAACTCGATGCGCGTGGCCGAAAATTCCTCAAACCAAAGCGGTAATATGATCGTTTTCAAACTCCCCATTTATCTCCGTATGAACTTTTTTGTAGTAAATAACAATCAATGCCGTAGTTACGGAGTATGTGGCGGGTGTAACACCCCGAAAGTTTGTGAAGAATTAGAAAAGTTGGAGGAAAAAAGTAGTAAATCGGGCAAAAATTGGTAAGGTAAAGTAGCAGAAAATCCCTTTTGGTAACTAGTTTATATTTAATTTTGGTTTTGGGACTGAGGAAGCGAGGGTACACCATACATGGCAGGAATGCGTGTCAAATTAAATTTGGGAAACATTTAAAAGGATACAATATTCGCAGTGGCACCACGTGTACTAGTCTGTGGGTGCAAGCGTGGGGCAACGAAACTTCTAAGGGAAGCAAAACCTCAGAAGAATTTGCTAAATTTTGGACGAAATATGAAAACCATTAGGATAATGGAATATTCACTTACACGACTTCACGACTGCCAATCCTCTCTGAGACATGTGACATACTATAAACCAACGGTCATATAAAGAGCTTAAGCTTCATCTCGGCTGACCAGTTTCGTCTTTTTTCTTGCTGGTTGACTCTTCTTCCGCTTGTGTTTGATCGCTTTCATGGCTTCGTTTTATTCCAGTTAAAACTAAAAGTCGCAAAAGATGGAAACCATTCAAGAGATTTTATGGTAAGGCCACTGAGGTGGAAGAATGTGAAAATGCTCATGGTGATTTTGATATTTTACGACAATAAAATTTTTCCAGTCATAACTCTGAAATTTCACCTTTTTAATAAAATTCTACTAGCTTTATAATGAGGCAAATAGAAAATAATACATGGGCACTTGGATATATGGAATTTATCTTCTCGTGTGCCCCCCAGCAAGTGCCCATGTATCATTTTGTTTATTTCATAAACACCAAAGTACAGTCTAAAATGAGGATCAGCCATCTGGAAAGTGTTTGTCAGGTTTTGCTCTCAAAAATTCTACTTTTGTTTGCAGAAAATGAACGTTCGGCGAACAAACTGAAATCAACAAACTGCCACCGAGATATGAATTATAAAACATTGGATCTGATTGATCTAATAAAATATCCTACGTGGCTTTTCATCGGATCGTTGAACAAATATTTTAACGTGCAAAAATATCGTATCTTTTATAAGTGATAGAATACGATTTTTCTCAGTGGCCAAAAACGTTGTATCACACTGAAGTTTATGAAATAAAACCTACTATAAATATCAACTAAAAAAAAATAAATAAATAAAAAACAGGACATTTCTGAAAACGTGCTGTTACGAAAATTCAGGAAATCAGTTTGCGATTTTTGTTTTGGTTCTTTTTTAAACAAAAAAACCAATTTTTTTAAAGAGAGCACTTGATCTCCAAGAAGAATGAAAAAAACTGGTCAAGTATAGTATTAAAAAAACTGATATCTCGAATTTACTTCTTAATTTATATTCTTACTTAGCATGAAACGATGACTACTTGATTTTGTTTCAATGACGACATAATTCTTTTGCATTCTTTTGTTAGGTGATACATTAACTGTTGAAAATTTATCAATTATCACAAATATGGGTCACGTTAATTCTAAGCTTGAATTCCGAACACTAGGTCCTCCTTTATACGTGAAAGTTTGCTTCTCATATGTCAGATTTGGAGATAATGACTGCGGGCACATTCATCCCTCGCGGCCGTTGAGGACCAACAACAATCTGGACTGAATTGGGTTAACGTCTTCGGACACGAT
Organism: Heliopora coerulea; assembly: GCA_030142905.1. Classification (NCBI taxonomy): domain Eukaryota; kingdom Metazoa; phylum Cnidaria; class Anthozoa; order Scleralcyonacea; family Helioporidae; genus Heliopora; species Heliopora coerulea. Next base: position 143,315 of record JASJOG010000436.1, on the reverse strand, counting down.
GATGTCGAGAGTTAGAATACGGGAGGGAGTAAATTGGGTCTGAATCCGTTTAGAATTTGTAAGACAGCTCCTTTATGATTGAATTTCTCCTTTTTCGCTCAAGCTTTCTGCATTCCTTGCAATGTTCCACCTCAGGAAGCCCACACTAGCTTTTTATGTAACTTTTAATCACGTAGGTACGTTAAGGGGTTCATAAACGGACGTATGGACATACAGTTGTGAAAATGACTGTAAATGATCTTGAAATAACAGCAAATTTGCCTGTTTTTGTCGTATTTGTGGCTAAAATGGTTTCATTGCAGGGTTTTTGAGGATTTGTTTGCTATAAAAAGTATATCACGAAAGAAGACATCGCGGGAGACAACCAAAATCATCAGTGTCGACTCAGAGGCAGTTTTCAACGGAAAAATCACGTCGCCCTGCTCTCAAACCCGGTGCAAGGGAAGAATATCAATTTTTGTTTGACCCGAAGCAATCGCAATCCTATCTGGACTAACGGCCAAGCGTAAGACGATGCAGAAAAGCTTAAAAACTCGTCTTTGACGTCATTTGACACCAAAAATGGAGTTTCTCGTACCCAGGCAAAACTCGACCTACCCCCGGCCAGCTTGCTCCGTTATAAGTGGTCCTGTTTGAGCAACGAACAGTCATTATGGAGAAGGGTCATAATTCGAGTTTCACATGTGCACGAACTGGCAGTGGGGAATCGGATAAATCCAACATGACTTTCTAAACTTTTATCGATGGTCTTGTGCTTGACCATCGCTTTCGATTTCGCTGTGATTTTGTTCTTCCCCAGTCATCCACTGTGGAAGCCAAGCGATGTGATTTGCTGATGCAAAAACCGCCTCAGTTAAGGGTTGTTTGTTTTTTCGTTTATTTCACGTTCGTGCACAAACATCTCCAGTTTATGACTCGTCAAGTCGATGCTCTCTGTGACTGGTATCATACCATAAACCAAAGATCACACAAATAGTTTGTGTAGACTCTGTGTTATTGACCACTACTACATTCGCCTTACCCGGCGGACAAAACAACCCTGTAATGAATAAGTTTAATGTCTGTAGATATGGTGAGGTAGGGAGTCACTTCATCATACCAACATTCCGTTCTAGAATAAAAAGAACTTTCCACTTAAACAGATCTTTACTTCCACCCTGTACGTAAATGATCAGTTCAGGACCAATAAGTTAAGGGTAAACATGTTCAGTTTCTCTAATATTTTGCCCTACGATTCAGTGAGGAATGAGTTAGCTGTCAAAAAAGTTTCCCTTTCATAGTTTATGATTTATATTTCGTGAGTTAAACAGTTTTTAATTAACATCACAAGGCATAATCAAAATAAAAGCATCTTGTTTCAAGACGCTTTTATTCGACTTAGAAAATTCAAAGCTATTTTTCGAAAAGGGTCAGAATCAATTACGTTGCCACGGTAACTAAAATGTTGAGTGTCCAGAAGTCATCTTCTTGGCAACATTTCTGAAAATATCACCACATCAAAATATTCGTTTTGTTGATGATGCAAACTTTGTACATGACTTCATCATTCCACGGGTGCAAATCTTCATATGTACTGAATGGGGTTACTTTCCAAAGAAAATAAATGAAAAAGTTGCTTTTTTTCTTCATTGTTGTAGCGTGTAATTAAGCTGAAAATCAATCTGTCAAAGTATTTCAGATTTTTTTTAATATAACCGTTACCAGTTTCGCAGCATTAACATGAAGAGCATGAAAGCCTTGGTCTTCCAACGTTACATCCATGAGACGATGAAACCTCTTTGGTTCGCAGGCATAGAGATGTAATCAGATGATAACATTTTTACCTTCCAAAAAAATCCCATCCAAAGACTAAACTATTAACTCTGCATGATTTACATGTACTTGCTGCGTTGACCTTCATACAGGAGGCCAGCTCCTTTGCATCGAAGATGAGTACAACCAGAAAACACATGTCGACGTTTAATGCGAGACACCTCGGACGTGTCTTTTTTGGGAGCAGGCCCGATGAGATCCATTTTCTTGTTTTTCAATATAGCGTTCGCCATATTTAGCCACTATATAATGCTTTAAAATCTGGTCAATATTTTTTAATATGAGCAGCTAAAAATGCCTTTTTTAAAAAAAACAAGACGTTAATGTCACCACCGTATTCGTGGGGTTTCTCTGTGAATTTCCTGCCGTGTTATTTACCACATGCAATGTGTTTATTTACCTGGTTTTGACTGGCATTGCTCAGTCAGAAACGTTTTGGCCTACGTTAGGTGAGAATGTCGTGAGAGAGCTTTCTGGAAAAAAAAATATCCAATAGGACACTTTTGTCTCTAACTTCACATAACAAAAGTCGTGCCCTGAAGCTATTTAAGCCACTGAAAGACGACTGGGCTATCATCACCCCCCTGCAACACTACAATTGACCGAACTTTATTTGGTCTGTGTCCGAGTTTTATTATTTTACTCTGGCCACACGATTTTACTCATCAAGGGAAGACATCTCGGACCAGAAAGAGTATTAAAATAACAGTTTTACCTGATGTACTTGTTCCTGCCTCATTTGATGAAGACGTCCTTCCACTCTCAATCACACTTGGCTTACCCTGGTTAGTACTGTTGGCCTCTGTCAAAATAAGGGATGAAAAAGGATACTGACTTAGTACAGTTGCATGATGTTCCTCCTCCCTAAACTAGTAACTTAAAGTTCCTCGAGTCTTTAATTATAGCAACGAGTGGAAACAGGTCAAGCTGAAAGCTTTCTTACAACATATTTAAGTCTTTAATTGTGAATCTTCATTTTCACTCACGAAGGTATGGAAATCATAACCTCGGTATGTTTAGCTTTAACCCCTTGAAGTCCAAGGTCCATACTGTACATTGGTCTGCCGAGCAAGTTTTCATCTTTTACGGTTTTCACCAGCTTCCTTGAAGGAGTTTTGTCTGTAAATAGGGTTTCTGTTTTGAATTTAGACAAAATTTAGCATCGCAAAAGTGAGTTTTTTTCCTCAGGCTCATGTGACATTTTATTTACTCAATCAACTGAACACCTGGCTGCAAATTGGGCGTTCTATATCCTATCTTTTATGCCCTAGCAACCTCACAGAGCATAAGACGGCATCTGCAATATGATTGGAAAGTAACCTTCAACGGTTGCTCTGAATTTCGAGAAAAATCTCTACAAGGCAAGCGGAAAACTTGACGTCATGCGACGAAAAATTCAAACCCACTATGATTGTGCGTTGGAAATTCCTAGTTTCTTCGCTGATGATAGAAACTACAGGGGATGGATAACTGCAGCTCCCACTGTTGAAGGAAATATCGGTTACACTATGTAACAGAGTGAAGAATTTCGCATACATGATCGGATCAGTTTCTCTGATCCCAGATTAGCAAATAAGCCAAGATCTTCACTTAACCCATTAAGGGGCAAGGACACGCTCTACCATTTTACTCTGGCTAATGCCAGACGACTTTACTCGTCATGGGGATAAGCCATTCCCCCTAATGAATTAACAGCCACCTCCTCAACCAATTAAGGGGAAAGGGCACAGTTTATCATATTATTCTCGCTAACGCTAGACGATTTTACTCATCAAGGAGATGAGTCCTGGCCCTTAATAAGTTAAGCTAGAATTCCAAAGTTTGTTCTTAAAACCCAGAGTCGTTGGAGAATCATACCAATAAATTGAGCACTACTAGTTGAAATTCCTTTTGACATGACGTTCTTCGCTTGCCTACGAGGTTATCATCAGTTGTGATTGACGTGCTCGAGTTTACGCAAACCTATTTTAATGTATTTATTGATTCATTTGAATACATGAAAGCTACCTCGTGCTTCCAGTATCTTGACGAGGTCATCCCTGTCCATCTTCTTTAGGAACTCAATCAGCTTGTTTACATCGTTGTCAGATTTCGTAGCCCAGTGGGACAGTAAAGCATCAGCAGGATCTCGTTGCAGTTGAAATGTCTTTAACTCGCAAGCGGTATATCCAAATCGTCCAGCTAAAGCTTTGTAATCTTTATCATGAATTGGCTTGTTCAACTCTTTACAGATTGTCTCGTAGACTGTTGCGTTAAGACCACTGATTGTCAACCTTTCTTTGTTGCTTCCTGATGCCAAGATGGAAATCAAAAGGATATGAGTTAATAGTTGTAATATACTCCACAATATGCACACGTTTTCGAGTGAACTGATTACGTCCACTTAGAACTGCCTTGATTTGCCTTATCCACTGTTCATTTTGTACCTTAGCTCAGGCATTATAATACTTTATAAATACAGTATTATAGTTAGCACCTATTACGGTTCCAGAAGTAGGAAAGTAATTCAAATTGTCTAGATCACATTACGAATGTTAACTGTCTTCTTTGGTATCGTCTATCTTTTTGACTATTTGCGGTTGTCTGGGGTGTACGCATTAGCCTATGGGTTGGATGTGTTGGATGTGGAGTGTATGTAAACTGCTGCTTAGGTACTCCAGAGGTGTCGAGAACTTTTTCGAGTTAGAGGGGGACATATAAAACGCGAGGGGACATATATTACACGAGGGTACCTTGTAAGGTACAGGCCCTGCCCCTGCCAGAACCTGTACTCTTTCATTGTCTCTCTTCTTTAGTTTTAATCCGGTTCATTTAAATGGACTGTGCGGAAAAGCAATAATAATAATAATAACAATAAGAGGTAGGCAGGACAATGACTCGGAGTCAGAGACCTCTATAAAACGAGCAGGCTTTAATGAGATGACCTAGGGAATGGCGTCCCTGCCTTGCCAGCTGGGTAGACAGGTAGTCGGAAGCCTGAGCTTGCCTCATCTGGCTGGCGGCTGCAAGTACTCTACCTCCAGGTGTTGGCAAACCTGCCCTGTTGCCCGAAGGACTAGAAGATAGTCTGTACAGCTGACTGATGCCCCTAAAATTAGTTTATGGAGGATGAATCAACTTTAAATGCCGAAATAGATGAGCACTAATCTAATAATAAAACAATATTCAGACTTAACTCTTGCAGTGGTACACCTAAACTGACCTTAAATGGTTGGAAGTGCAACAGAGTAATGTTAAAGTGAAACTGGATATACGCAATGGGGAGGGCTTTCAGTGACTCTCGAGGGTTGTACGTTCCTTACCCTACTCTGGCTAGATTAAATGGGCGAGAAAGAGCTGCCCCCCCTGGATCATCTTTAATAGACACTTTTAATGGGAAAAATTTCCTTTTCTCACAAGCTACTTGGAATGTGCAATGTCTAACTTGGCGCGATACTGGGCGCCCGCAGCAGTTGAGACCCCATCCACTGTCCTTAAGTTGATAATTTTTGAAGGAGGAAAATCTCGAATGTCTAGATATTTTTAAGACCCAACCGGGACTTGGGCCGAAAAATGCGACATTGGACCATCCGGCTGGGAATAATAATAATAATAATAATCCTTCCCTGGACTACTACCTTGCAGTGATGGGGAGGGCTTGTGCACCTCGATGAACCTAAGAGATATGCTGGTGGGAGCAAATGCTCCTGGTAGGGTCACCCAAGGCAGACAGGTCGAAGACTAGAGGTCAGACAAAATGTAGTCTGGTGGTTGTATAACCTTAAAGTCACTAACCTCAAACATGAGTGAATTATGACAGATATAAATTGTGAGTACAACGATGTGAATGGGGCTAGAGGAACTGGCGAAGGTTCCTCGTCCCGCAGGTGTTCTGCGGATCAGCAGTGTAGGCCCGGTCGTGATCTTGTTACTGCTGAAACATCACGACAAGTTTGGAATAAGGAACTGAATGTAATAGTTATGGAATGTTACTATAAAAGTAAGCCAACAAACGAAAAGGGAGTCCCAATAAGAGGCTACAGACAGAGAATGTACAGGGAGTGGAAAGAAAGGGGACCTTTTAGATCAACTGAACAAAGGATTGCCGACCAAGCAAGACCGATTAGGAAAAACGGATGGCTTACAGAAATGAAATTGGATGAAACTAAAAGGAAAGTTTTAAGTGAAGATAATGTAATAGGTGAAGAAAAACAACCTAGAGAAATTGATAATGGGGAAGTACAAAGGCAAGATGGCAATGAGAGCAGTAGTGAGATTGACAGTAAAGCACAACCTAGTGACAGTGAAAGCAGAGAACCAGAGAATAACTGGCAAAATAATCCAGGTGTGTCTGAGGAGGAACTTGAAATATTGTTTATAATCAAGGAGATAATGGATAGAGGGGAGTTCGACACAACAACGACGACACTCAAATGGGTACATAGGGTAAGGTTGAACATTATAACGCAGAAAGTGAACAAGGCCATTAAGTATTTTCAAACAACAAATGTCACAGACACAAATAATTTGCTAAAGGCAATGAGCATGTATGTAGCAGAAAAATTGGGAGTAAAAACAACACGGAATGATGGATGAAGGAAAGAACCATGGTGGAGGAGAAGGATCGAGAGAGATATCAAGAAATTGAGAAGGGATATTGGAGTGTTAGTGCGTAAAAGAAAAGGTGAATTACGATCACGAGAGAGGTTTTCCATCCTGGAAAGAAAATACAGAATTAAAACTAAAGGAATTGGGAGAGTGATAGAAGAGCTGAAAAAATGAGTATTAGCAAAAGCATCAAAGATTCGACGGTATGAAGAAAGAATTAAGCTGTATCGCCAAAATCGATTGTTTACTATGGATCAGAAAAAGGTTTATAGAGAGATAAATGGACAAATTAACATGGAAAAGATCATTTTTCTTTATTGTATACATGTTTCGGCAAAACTCATGCCATCTTCAGTACAAATGGTAATAGGATATTTACAAGCGATATTTATGTGACCTGATAAATATTACAAGCGTATGACTCATCTAATATGAATTCTCACACATGTGTGCACCGAAAAAACGCACCGAAAGAAACTAAAAAACTTGACCAAAAATAGAGCCCTACCATTCACCTACGAAGAAACCGTAACTGACTTATCGTCTCATAAACTAAAAGCGGATGAATTGGATATTTTGAAGAATGGACTTGACTTTGCCATTAAACCTCCACGACTAAACTCCTCTGACATCCTAACAACCTTCGAACGGATTCACTACTCGATGAAAGAAAAACTGAAGAACCAGGAAGACCACACATATCTAAAGAATGAACTCGCTCATATCGCACAAAGTTACGTGTCATCCTATCGCCCAACTCCAGCTGACCTTAAGAAATACAACATCCTACGGAACATTAGTAAAAATAAAGACATCATTGTCCTAAGACCTGACAAAGGGAACGGAGTCGTAATCATGGACCGTCAGGTATATAAAAACTCTTGTAATACTATAATTAGTGATCAATCTAAATTCGAACGCTTAGATAAGGATCCCACACTGTTCAGAGAAGCTAAACTACAACGTCTACTTAGAAAACTAAAAAATCAAGGCTGTTTAGATGATAACACCTATTACAACATCTCTCCCAAAGGCTCACAACCAGCTAGGTTTTACGGTTTACCTAAACTGCATAAACAACGAGAACCTAACTCAGCTCCTCCTCTTAGACCCATAGTATCTTCCATTAACGCTTACAACTACAAATTAGCCAAATATTTATGTTCCATTCTGTCACCTCTCATACCAGACAAACACACGACTAAGGATTCTTTTTCTTTTGTTGAAGAAATAACCAACTTAGACCTCAATAACAATTTTCTAATATCTTTCGATGTAGAAAGTCTTTTTACTAACATTCCCTTACAAGAAACCATTGACATTGCTATAAATTTAATTCTCGATAACAACCCTAACTTTCCTATCAACAGAAAAGATCTCAAACAGTTGTTTCTATTTACTACATCACAGACGCATTTTTTATTTGATGGTTTATTTTATGATCAGGTTGACGGAGTAGCTATGGGTTCTCCTTTAGCGCCAGTACTAGCCAACCTTTTCATGGGTTACCATGAACAACTCTGGTTAGAAAATTACGACGAAACTCGTGTTTTATTTTATCGTAGATATGTTGACGACACCTTTTGCGTATTTCACAATGAGCACGACGCGATGCTCTTTCTCGATTATTTAAACCGTCAACATGTTAACATCAAATTTACTTTTGAAAAGGAGAAAAATGGTAAACTTCCATTCTTAGATGTTTTGGTAACCAAATCTACAAACACCTGCACTACAACTACTTTTCACAAAAAAACATACACCGGTCTGCTCATGAATTTTTTGAGTTTCTCACCCATGAATTACAAGATCGGATTGATAAAAACACTAATTGATAGAACCCGTAAAATAAATAACACGGAAACCGGCTTCAAAGAAGATCTCAACAAACTTATTTTTACTCTTAAACGTAACTCATTTCCTTTCCACATAATACACAAAGTCATCAGTCAATACAATGAGGAACCAAGCCAGTCTGACCAAACAAAACACACAGAAGACGACAAACGAAATACACGCTACTTCAAACTACCATACACCGGCTTTTACTCAAAAATAACACAACGCAAACTCAAGTCACTCGTACAACGGTTATGCACCGACCTCGAGATCACACTTGCTTTTTCACCATACAAAATTAAGAATCTTTTTAGTTTTAAAGACTCGATTCCTGGAGAGCTTAAATCTTATGTGGTATATCAGTTTACTTGTGCGGGATGTAATTCCCGTTACATTGGCGAAACCACTCGTCACCTCACCACTCGGATTAATGAGCACACACATACTGACAAACATTCCCACATATTCAAACACCTTCAAAAATCCTCTGCTTGCAAACTTCAATATAACTCCTCATGCTTTAAAATCATAGACTCCGATAAATCTGTCCTTTCTCTTAAACTCAAAGAAGCGCTACATATTAAGAAACTCAAACCCGAACTTAATGTTCAAGTCCATCATCTTAACACCATGTTTAGCTTATAATTCCAATATACACATATAATTTTTAATCTTTTTTTTTTTTTTTTTTAATTTTATTTTATTTTATTTTATTTTTTTTTCTTCTTCCTAACTGTTTTTGTCTACCACACGTCATCAACTTTCTACATATCGCCTTCAACGCCCACTTCCTCCATTAACCAGTCGCACCCTTGTAATTAATCTTTCTGACACATGTGTGAGAATTCATATTAGATGAGTCATACGCTTGTAATATTTATCAGGTCACATAAATATCGCTTGTAAATATCCTATTACCATTTGTACTGAAGATGGCATGAGTTTTGCCGAAACATGTATACAATAAAGAAATTTGTCGTTTACTTGAAGTCTCTATTAGCACTTGTGCTTCTACGATCTTATGAAAAGATCATTCCTGACGCGGCTGAGAGTAGAATATTCTGGAGTGAAATTTGTGGTAATCCAATCAGTCATAGGGGAGATGCTGAATGGATAAAGAAAATGAAAGTCGAGAGAGCCGGCATAAATGTAAAGCAAGAAGAGGTGAGAGTCACAAAAACACAGGTGGAGACACAATGCAGAAAGACCCCTAAATGAAAGGTTCCTGGACCCGATGGTGTACAGGGATATTGGTTGAAAAAGATAACATCTTGCCATGAGCGAATTGCAGAGCAATTAGATGGTTTGATCTGTGGAAAGCAAATACCTTTGTGGATAACATATGGCAGGACAGTGCTGTACCTGAAAGATCCTGAGAAAGGACGTTCTGCTGATAATTTTAGGCCAATACCATGCTTACTACTCATGTGGAAATTGTTGACTGGAGTGATCGCAGAACACGTGTATGCATACCTTGAAATGAGTGATCTACTACCCCCGGAGTAAAAAGGTTGTAGAAAAAAATGCAGAGGCACAAAAGACCAGCTACTGATAGATCAGCTGATACTCAGGGATTACAAACGATGGAATACTAATTTAGCTGTGGCATGGGTGGATTACCGCAAAGCATATGATACTATACCTCATTCGTGGATAATAGAATGCTTTGAGATGTTTCGTATAGCGGAAAATGTTAAAGAATTTCTTAAAGCAAGCATGGAGAATTGGAGAACGGATTTAACATTGTGTGGCAAATCACTGGGTAGCGTAAACATAAGAAGAGGAATCTTTCAAGGCGATAGCCTATCTCCATTGTTGTTCATATTATGCATGATACCCTTGGCAAGCACCCTCCGAAAAACGAACGCAGGATATGAGCTTAAGGAAAAGAAACATAAAATCAACCACCTGCTGTTCATGGATGATTTAAAACTATAAGGGAAATATCGTGACCAAATACATTCACTGGTAAGGACGGTGCACGTTTTTAGCACAGACATCAGAATGGAATTTGGTATAAAGAAATGCGCTGTACTAATATTAAAGAGAGGGAAAGTAATCGAGTGCGATGGTATAATATTACCGGATGGCCAGGTAATGAAACAAATGGATGAAGACGGATACAAGTACTTAGGAATACTGGAATCTAACCAAGTTATGAAAAAGGAAATGAAGACAATATTTAAAAAAGAGTATATAAGGATACGGAAACTTGTGCTTAAATCGAAATTAAGCGGACAAAATAAGATATTGGTCATCAACATATGGGCTGTTTCGATACTTAGATATAGTGGAGGAATAATACGATGGAATAAAGATGGCTTATTGGAGATGGACAGACGGACAGGGAATCTTATGACAATGAATGGGGCGTTAAACCCGAAGAGCGATATTAACAGAATTTATATACCGAGGAGAAGAGGTGGACGTGGGCTTATTAGTGCCGAAAGCTGTATTCGAAGGGAGAAAAACAGTATGGGCTGGTATGTTCAACACAGAGTTGAACCATTTCTGGAGCGCATGAGGGCAGGCAATATAATTGAAACCGCAGATTGTATTCAGCCAAGAGAATATAAAAGAATAGAAGAGGAAGAACAGGAGAGAATATGGAGAGAGAAAAAGATGTATGGACAATTTGTGAGAGATCATGGAGGTGATGTAGAAAAACAAAAATCTTGGGAGTGGGTCACAAAAGCGGACTTGAAAGCTACTACTAGGGGGTTGATTTTTGCGACCCAAGAGCAAGCTATAAGAACAAACTATACACTGTGTCTGAAGTTATTATGCAAGAGTGATAATTTGAAATATATTTTTATGCGTTTTGCAAAACCTCATAGCAATCACACATATAATAAAGTGATATACAGGAAACTGTCTTCACTTGTATTTCAGTTGTTTCGGGCCCTGCTACGGTATTTCTAACAAAAATTTATAAAGTTGGGTGTCTGAAGGTATTATGCAAATGGAAATTTGTCTGACCAAACACTGAGCTTTAGTGATGTTAATGGAATATTTACTACCAGAAACCAATTTAACATTCTATTTATTTCTAAACATCAAACAATGGAATCATTTTACATGTTAATATATCCACCTTTTTTATCAATTATTTTAATAAGTCGATCATCCATTGAATTTGTGAGACACTTCACTGTTTCAGGCTTGATTGCTGGAGTTGCTTTTTTAATTGCCTCCCACAACTCTGACTGGTTTCTGTACTGTTTGCCACCACTATACAGTTCCCTCTTTACCAGTGCCCACATGTTTTCAATCGGATTTAGATCACGAGAGGACGATGGCCATTTCATTAATTTACTTCCTTTAAACCCCTTTTGAGCCAAAAAGTCAGAAGTACTTCGTGACGCATGAGAGGGGGTATTGTCTTGCATGAAGACAAAGTCCTTCTTAAATTTTCAACTTTGAGCTTTGTACCATTTGAAGAATGTGTCTTCCAATAAAGCGCAATAGTTATCACTGTTTAGCGTCACTCCTTCATCCACTTTGAACGGCCCAATTACTTTGTCATTGACAATCCTTGCCCACATTATGATTCCACCACCTCCCTGTTGTCTCCTCAGCTTTGGAGGAGCTCCCTTATCACAGAGAACCCACCCTTTAGAGCAACCATCGGACCATCCAGAGTCACCCTTCATTCATCAATAAAAATCACTTTACCAAAGTCAGTTTTCAAGTTTTTCCTGGCCCAATTCAAACGGTTCTGCATGTGTGTTTTATTGAGAGGAGGTCTGCTAACTGATTTCTTGACTGTGCTCATTGTTCGAAGGATTCTACGCCTTTTTATCACGTTTCACTCCTGTTATTCCTGCCTTGTAAGACACTTCCGCGCTACCTAGTAGTGGATACTTTGTTAGAATTTGCTTCAATTCTTGTTTGTCTCTGTCGCTAATGTTCTTAAATCCTTTTTCTTTGCTTCTTACCTTCTATTTGTTTACGTCTTCCATTGCATTCTTAACTATTTGATGGTCTCTTCGTAATATCTTTGAAATTTCTAATGTTGTTTTCCTTTTTGCTAATAACTGCACAATTTCCTTTTTCTCAGTTGCTGATAAATCTTTCTTTTTGCCCATGTTGACTTTTTAAGTAAGAGATCGGCAGCGTTATAGCAGCATTAGCAGTGTTCTCACACTTGCATAATAACTTCAGACACTGCTTTTCTATTTAGTTGGCTATTTTGGGAATAAATCGGACAAGTTCGTGTAACGTGTATGTAAATATATTGCTATTAATCGTTTATATATCGCTTTATTATATGTGTGATTGCTATGAGGTTTTGCAAAACGTATACAAATATATTTCAAATTATTACTCTTGCATAATAACTTCAGACGCAGTGTATTAAATTCCATATTGATAAAACAATAAGCTCGTTTTTGTGTAGAATGTGCGGTTAGAAAGGAGAAACCGTTTTACATCTGGTAAGTGAATGCAGCAAGTTAGCGCAAGGGGAGTACAAGGGTAGACATGACAATGTAGGCCGTAAAGTCCATTGGGAGTTGTGTAGGAAATACAATTTGGAACATGCAAACAAATGGTACGAACACCAACCACAAGGAGTGTTAGAAAATAGTCGCCATAAGCTATTGTGGGATTTCAATATTCCATGTGACCATGAAATAGAACACAGGAGACCTAATTTAATTATAGTAGATAAAGAAAACAAAACAACGTGTATTATTGACATAGCAGTACCTGGAGATAATAGGGTGGGAAGGAAGGAATTGGAAAAAATTTTAAAGTACCAGGATTTGAAAATGGAATTATCAAGAATGTTGACGTTAAATCAAGTGGAAGTCATACCAATAGTTGTAGGTGCCCTGGGAACGGTATCCAAAAGACTTGGAGGATTTTTGGAAAAGATTGGGACTGTAATACCAATTGAAATGCTGCGAAAGACAGTATTACTTGGAACAGCAAGAATCATACGAAGGGTTATGGACATGAAGCACATATAACTGTAGGACCTTAGGCTGCGGGTAGCAACTTGCTCCTAGTTTTATTCAAGTTTATTCAAATCGACTGTGTGGAAAAACAATAATAGCAACAACAATAATAATAATAATGGTGATAATAACCGTAGTAACAAAAGCAACAGCAATAGTAGCATTAACAATTATAATAATTATAATCAAAAATAACCGTAATAATGAAAACCAAAACCTAAAAATAAGAATAGTACTCATAAAGAGATACTTCGTAATCTTGGGAAATGGATGACATCGACTCAAAAGAAACACCCTCAACGTGTCCTTTTGGAATGTTTTTAGACAAGATCAAAATGAAATCAGAGTAAAGGATATCGCTGTTAGTGCTGGGATTCTATGTTCAGATAATACGTAAGTTTTCTTGGAAAGGACTACATATGGAAATCCTCCACTGGAAAATTTGACTTTTTAGCGTCAAGGAACCCATTTCCAGTTATTTGTTAGAGAATTTTTCTTGACATCAGATCTGAAGGAATAGTAAACTGAGTTATATTCCTCGGGCAAACACCAATAACGCAGATACTTTTTTTTTTCTACTTTACATCATATTTAATGGCATTTTTATATTACCCGTTGCACGTAGTTCCTCTTTTAAACAACAGTGGTGCTGCAGTGAGATCTGTAGCGACTCAGCAGCCCACTTCTCGCCCACGTTAATTTTCCAGTTAGTAAAAGAATAACGATTTCCTCTTGGCAACAAATTGGGTTTCCGACATTCCTACTGCATTCCCAAACCGAGGGAGTTTGACCAAAATAACCGAACGCATAGTTTTCAAAGGCTTAGTAGGAAAGATTTATAATTATCTTTAAGGCGTTTGGTTCGTTCCCTTGTTCGCATTCTTTCCTGTCTTTACGTTTAACAAGCAGTAATCAACCAATGCTTCAACGAATAAATCTCGATGAAAAACAATTTCAATGTTTTGTAACAATTTGTTCCCGAAAATTCTTCTAAAACACCTTCACTTTTCGCTTATGAAACTAACCTGTTTCTACAGAGTGTATCGTCGACGCAGATACCGACATTTCAGGTGTGCCAGCAACAGCCTCTCTGACGTCAGCCTGAAAGTGAACATATGAAATAAAAATAGAACAGTACAATAGAACAATATGAAAAGACTTTGAAAATAACAGGAGTCGAGTTAACCAAACTCTAATGGAATTCATACATTTAACTAGAGAAGAATGCATGTTACGGAAGAATGAAAAAGCCAAGGGAACAACTTAAGTCGAGGAAATCAACCTCTAAAGAGTGTCCTATCCAGGTGAAAGACTTACTGTATCTCTAGTGTGAGAAGACTGAGGAAACAACGTAAGTTAAGATATAACTAATCTCTGACGAGTGTCCTATCGAGGTGAAAAACTGACTTTTACTGTAGTGTGAGAAGACTGAAAGAATAACACATGCTGAGGTAACCAACCTCAAAATAGTATTCTATCTAGATGAAAGACTGACTGTTACCGCAGTGTGAGAAGACTGAGGGAACAACATAAGTTGAGGTAACCAACCTATGAGAAGTATCCTATCTTGGTGGGAGATTGAGTGTTACTGTAGTGTGAGAAGACTGAGGGAACAACACAAGTTGAAGTAACCAACCTCTGAGGAGTGTCCTATCTTGGTGGAAGACCGAGTGTTACTGTAGTGTGAGAAGACTGAGGGAACAACATAAGTTGAGGTAACCAACCTCTGAGAAGTATCCTATCTTGGTGGAAGATTGAGTGTTACTGTAGTGTGAGAAGACTGAGGGAACAACATAAGTTGAAGTAACCAACCTCTGAGAAGTATCCTATCTTGGTGGAAGATTGAGTGTTACTGTAGTGTGAGAAGACTGAGGGAACAACACAAGTTGAAGTAACCAACCTCTGAGAAGTATCCAATCTTGGGGGAAGATTGAGTGTTACTGTAGTGTGAGAAGACTGAGGGAACAACACAAGTTGAAGTAACCAACCTCTGAGGAGTGTCCTATCTTGGTGGAAGACCGAGTGTTACTGTAGTGTGAGAAGACTGAGGGAACAACATAAGTTGAGGTAACCAACCTCTGAGAAGTTTCCTATCTTGGTGGAAGATTGAGTGTTACTGTAGTGTGAGAAAACTGAGGGAACAACATAAGTTGAGGTAACCAACCTCTGAGAAGTTTCCTATCTTGGTGGAAGATTGAGTGTTGCTGTAGTGTGAGAAGAATGTGGGAACAACATAAGTTGAGGTAACCAACCTCTGAGGAGTGTCCTATCTTGGTGGAAGACTGAGTGTTACTGTAGTGTGAGAAGACTGAGGGAACAACATAAGTTGAGGTAAGCAACTTCTGAGAAGTATCCTATCTTGTTGGAAGATTAAGTGTTACCGTAGTGTGAGAAGACTGAGGGAACAACACAAGTTGAAGTAACCAACCTCTGAGGAGTGTCCTATCTTGGTGGAAGACCGAGTGTTACTGTAGTGTGAGAAGACTGAGGGAACAACATAAGTTGAGGTAACCAACCTCTGAGAAGTTTCCTATCTTGGTGGAAGACTGAGTGTTACTGTAGTGTGAGAAGACTGAGGGACCAACATAAGTTGAGGTAACCAACCTCTGAGAAGTATCCTATCTTGGTGAAAGACTGTGCGTTACTGTAGTATGAGAAGACTGAGCAAAAAACACAAGTTGAGATAACCAACCCCTGAAATACACTCTTTCTAGGTGAAAGTCTAAAGAAAGCTGTAATGTGAGAAGACTTGTGGTACATTACTGAGACAGCTGACCCTTTAAGACCACTCCATACAATTACAAGCTGAGCATGGCTCTACTGTGAAAATACTTTGGGAACATCAAAAGTTGAGGTAACCATCGGCTGAAGAATGGAATAGTACCTAACACTAAAAATGAATTTTCATGGTAAACCAGAAACAAAAATAGATATATGAATTAAAGTTGACTCAAGAAACAATTGCCAGTTTATATTCCAACGTACCTTCACACTTTTCTTTGTTATATCACATTTACCCACACCGTTTTTGCAATAATGCTTGTTGTCAAGACACTTCCTCCGCGAAAAGCGCATTTCCTGTCTAAGCACAGTTTCATCACCGTCAACATAATTATATCGGTAGGTTATGTCATCTTTGAAGAATCTATATGAAAGGAGTAAAAAGCTAAAAACCAGCCACTCGAGTGAGCTGTAACTGTCATCTTTTTTAAATATAGCTGAACACATTGTTTCTAGTTTTTCGCATCTCTTACTTCCGCTGGATATAACTTTGAGATGGTATGGCCTATAACTTCCAATTTTGCATGGAAGGAGGTAGACAAAGAGAGTTGAAGTTGGTAAGGTAATATGGGTCAGAGTTGTACCGAGGTGGTAATCAACTAAAGGTAAATTCTTTTGAAGACACCACTCTCAGCCATATCTAATGCACCCTAAGCATCTTTTATTGTACAACTAAACGAGGTGCTTTTGTAAAAGCAAGTGTTTATGTTGCTTTTTGTTTCCTATTTCTCAAAATGTAATTGGAAATTTAAAACAGGCGCTTCCCAGACTTGACAGCTGCAAAGTTATCAATAAACGATGAGAAGTTTGACGACTCTGCAGCTACTATAGAAATTTGGCAGAACTCTTGCCAACATAACAGTTCATTCGATGAAAACATAAACACATAAGCTCAACAGGGAAATTTAGTACTAGAAATACGTGTACGCAACAAACCCTCGCCACCCTTCCAAAATATCACTCGAGAATCCAAGTAATATTGATAATTTTCCAACTTGTGAAAAGAATCGTCCTTACTATAACTGGAAGACGGGATGAAATAATAATAATACTCCCGCCCCCCTCCAAAATAACCCCCCAAAACAAAAACACGCACAATTCGGCTTCAAATTACCAACCTACATAGCTTATATTTAAACTGCTTGTCGTCATATTTATGATTAAAATTTCGATTAAGTTTTATTAAAACAAAACGTTTGGTGAGAATAACCTTAAATAGTTTAATGAATGGTAAGACATCCGTTCTGACAATTCTACTGCAAAACAATGGATGTTGTTTGATATTTGAGAAACATGAGAGCTTGGATATGTTAAGGTAGATGAACGATCTTCAAGCTCGATACTCAGAAAATGATTTCTGAGCCCCAGACGGGGATCGAACCCGCAACCTTCTGATGACCGGTTAGACGCTCTAACCGTAGTGTCGGTAGCTCAATGGTTAGAGCGTCTTATTAAGCTATTTTATCGCTGTTTTATCGAAGCTATCTACACTGGACCTCCGCGCCTTGGAATTCCTCATATGATGCCCAGTGACCATGGTAAATCTCAAGAAATTATGCCGTCAACTCCGGTACGAAATGGTAAGTCACATCACATTTTATTTACAGTCTATTGCTCAGCCTTCATTACGTTTATTTGACCTTATTTTATCTAAAACTCGCTTTTCTAGTCACATTTCTTTCCTCAGTCGTTGTCTACGATCTAAAGTCATTCCTAATGGCTTTAAATCACCTTTTAAGCTTAATTCTCTCTCGCCCGATACGCGTAATTATATGTCTCGTCGTGTCACGTTGGCTTGTTCACAACACAGTCGGCGCTTAATGCGCCTTGCCGTTGAGTCCTACTCGTCGCACATTCAGACTTTAGATTCCAGTATTTCTCGCATTAAAACATTTTTATTTTCGGTCTGTCCTGCTGTTTTAAGACAGGACATCATCGAATTCATTCGGCAGTTGAATTCTAGACTTTACTCGTTTCTCCAAGCGAGTAAAACCTCTAAATTCAACAGTTTGTTAGGCAACCGTCCCGTTTCGGCACCTCATCACACTTACCCTGCCAACAACATCAATTTGGTTGTCACCATTCCATCAGATCTTCCCTTATCAGACTCTGAGAGATCTATCCTCGCGAAAGGTCTCAAATTTGTTCCCAACCCACGGGTTACTCGACATCTACTCAGTTAAGCAAGACACCGAGTCCTTTTTCAGACGATTACGCCTCAAAGCGTTTTTTCACAACAAATCCTCCGTCCCAAAGGACGTATTTGAGGCCATTAAGACTAAAAAATCTTCCTGGACTCCCACGGAAGTTCAACATGGGTCCCTCGAGCTATTCATTCGACAATGTCGACATGATATAGAACACCTTCCCAAATTTAAGCCCAAAAGGCCATCCAACCTTACTGAAGCTGAATTTAGTGCTCTCAAGACACTTCGTGCTCGTGGTGACATTATCAAAGCGGCTGATAAGGGTGGAGCATTGGTTGTATGGAGAGCTGATTTGTATCGCAATGAAGCTCAAAGGCAATTGAGTGACTCAGCTTTTTATCGTCGGGTTGAAGGGAATTTGACATCCACGCACCAAACCACCATTCGTAAAACCATCATTTATCTCATCAGGACTGGAGAACTTCCTGATTCTGCAGGGAATCTCTTAGTTGACACACCTCGCACACCTGTCATGTACTTTCTACCCAAAATTCCCAAACCTAACAACCCAGGTAGGCCCATTGTGTCTACCTGCGGTTGTCCCACTGAACTCATCTCCAGCTGTCTTGATCATGTTATGGCACCCCTGGTTAAAGAATTACCTACCTACATCAGAGACACCAAACATGCTCTCCAAATCTTCCACAACATCACCTTCTCAGGCACCCACACATTCATTTTCACCATGGATGTCAAATCCTTATACACTGTCATTCCGCATCATGAGGGTTTGAAGGCGCTTAAATTTTTCTTCGATAAGCGCCCCACCCAGGAACCGTCGACAACCACCTTGATTCGTATGGCAGAGTTAGTGCTCAACTTCAACAATTTTTCCTTTGATGGTGAGCATTACCAGCAGATAAGTGGTGTAGCTATGGGCACCAAAATGGGTCCTAATTATGCCAACTTGTTTGTTGGTTTTGTGGAAAAACAAATCTTTGAGCAGTATACTGGTCCTATGCCTGATTACTTTGGTAGGTGCATTGATGACTGTCTTGGCACAGCATCATGTTCCCGTGTCGATTTGGAGCGGTTCATTAACTTTGTTAATGGTTTCCATCCCTCACTCCAATTCACATGGGAGATCAGTGAGACCATTGTATCGTTCTTAGATATACTTGTTTCCATCAATGGCAATAAACTCACCACCTCTGTGTTCTACAAGCCCACTGACTCCCACAGTTATCTTCTTTATTCCTCTTCCCACCCCAACCACACCAAAAGGTCGATCCCTTTCTCCCAGTTTCTTCGTCTTCGCCGCCTTTGCAGTGAAGATGAAGATTTTCAGACCAAAAGTTTGGAAATGAGAAACTTTTTTTGTCCAGTGAGGCTATCCCACCCCCCTTCTCGAGACTGCCTTAACCAAGGCTGCCCAGATCCCCCGTTCAGATACCCTCACAGACTCTGTAGTCAACGTTTCCAAAAAAATCCCCTTAATACTCACTTACCATCCCTTCAATTTCAAAGTAAGGGATGTCATCCGCAAGAACTTCCATATCCTAAAGAATGACCCTGAAACATCTTCCATTTTCCCCGACAACCCTCTAGTCTCTTTTCGGCACAGCAAAAACATCGGTGAATCCCTAGTTCATAGTTCCCTACCACAGGATATGTCGTCTCCCAAGGGCACATTTCCCTGTGGCATCAAGAATTGCAAAACCTTTAGTTTCATAGATTCCTCCATTACAATTTCGGCGCCAAAATCTAAGTTCACTGTCAAACACCACTTCACTTGTACCTCCTCCCATCTCATTTACTGCATCTCATGCATTAAATGTGGAATGCTCTACATTGGAGAAACTGGAAGAGTTTTGAGAGACAGGTTTGGGGAGCATCGTCGTGCTGTTACTAAGAACGACGCTAATCATCATGTTGCCAGGCACTTTAACAGTGCTAATCACAGTCTTTCGGATATGCAAATTCGAGCTTTAGTTCCCGTTTCCGGTAGCAATGATATCCGCAAAAGTCAGGAAATGCGTCTCATTTCCAAACTTGGAACACTCCACCCCCATGGCATCAACGAGCGATTTTGTTACATTTAGCTCTCAATACACTTCATTTCATCATCTCACCTTCCTTCGCCATCCCATATTATCATTTTCTATCCACGTGCTATTTTTCACCCCTTTTGCAGTCCAGTTTCACACAAAATTTGTCATGTGCTTTACCCTATCATTGTTTTCTGTTTGTTTTGACCACATTCATTCTATTGGTTCATTTTTGTCATGTGACAGACTTTTTTAGTTTTACTATAAAAGCCCACGTGTTTTTATGTATTCCATGCTACTAATATATAAATAATATATATATATATATATATATATATATATATATTTATGTATTCCATGCTACTAATATATAAATAATATATATATTCCATTTTATGTATTCCATGCTACTAATATATAAATAATATATATATATATATATATATATATATATATATATATATATATGTATACAGCAAATTGCATAAATTTTGGCAAACTTAAACATATCGCAAAAAAGCAAGTATAGGTAAATCTTCAATTATAAAAACTTCAATAAAACTTAATACATTAGACTGGCCAAAGAATGCACCAAAAAACACTTAGCATATCTTTACTGATCGTTGAAGTGAGAATAAAATGGAGATACAATGGTCTTGATATGTTTATATGTTGATATGCTTAGTGCCAGAATTTTTGCAATTTGCTGTATATATATGTATATATATATATATAGCCGACAAAGGACGAACCACCGTTGTTATGAACAAAACCGATTACATCAACAAAGCCAATGAACTACTCCAAGACACCAATACATACCAAAAACTAGATAAAAACCCTACGAAGACAATTACCTCCCGCATCAACAAAAAACTGAAGACGCTAAAAGACCAACAAAAGCTTGAAGATCACACATACTTAAGAATCCGACCTAATGACGCAACCATCGCCCAATTCTACGGACTTCCGAAGATACACAAACCGAATGTCCCGCTACGTCCTATCGTCTCTCTCCCTGGCTCACCTACATTCAAACTATCAAAATACCTCGCTACCATTCTCCAACCTCTAGTAAAGTCTTCACCGCATTCCATCAACAACGTCAACACATTTCTCCAACACATAAAAGACCTTGAAATCGAACCAAATGAAACTATGGTATCCTTCGACGTCGTATCTTTGTTCACATCTATACCGTTATCTACAGCAAGACGAATAACCGACCAACTCCTTTCTACCAACTCATCTTGGACATCCGCAACTTCATTGAGCAAAGACAACATCTTAGACCTCCTCGACCTCTGTTTATCCACCGAATTTCAATTCCATAACTCATACTACAGACAAACCTCCGGCACGCCCATGGGATCACCCCTCTCCAGCTTCTTGGCCGAAGCCGTCATGCAAGATTTGGAACGGAAAGTATTCTCTGAAAACAACAACATAAAACTATGGAATAGATACGTCGACGATGTATTTGCTATTACAAAAACAGAACAAATCGATGAGTTGTACCACACCATCAACAACACCACCGAAGGTATCGCTTTTACAATGGAGACAGAGCATAACTACCAAATAGCATTCCTGGACGTTTTACTCACAAGAACAGACAACGGAAAGATCAAAACCCAAGTGTACCGAAAGAAAACCTATACCGATCAAATATTAAACTACCATAGCAACCACCCAACCCTACACAAGATCAACTGTATCAGAACTCTCTTCAACCGAATTGAAACACACTGCAACACCCAAGAGAACAAAAAGAAAGAACGAGAATACCTACACAAAACATTCAGAAAGAACAACTACCCTAGACACTTCATCGACAAATTCAGCGTACAACGACAAGACAATCCTCCACGAAACACGAACGACGAACAAGACTACAACGCTACTCAAACAAGACACATAACTCTACCCTACATACGAACCATATCCGAAATAACGTCAAGAATACTGGAACAACATCACATAAAAGTAGCACACAAACCCACTGGTAAACTCAGATCTATATTCACTACACATAAAGATACCGTCGACAACCTTGAAAAACATAACGCCATTTATATGATCCCTTTGCGTGATTGCAACAACGTTTACATTGGCGAAACCTCGAAGACTATTAACTCAAGACTAACCGAACACAAAAACGCAATCAAACGACAAGACTCACGATCACTCCCAGCTGCACACGTCCAAAATACTGACCACAGATTCCATTGGGCCAACACAAAAGTACTAGGACAAGCAAACACAAGATATGCACGCGAATTTAAGGAAGCATGGCACAGCCTCGACAAACCCGCAATTAACAGACACATCGACATTCCCGCAGCATACCACCAGCTCCGATTCAAAATCCGAAACGAAGACTGCAAAACCTACATAAATACGTCAAAACAGCCCACTAACATCACATCACAGCCTTCTATCCATGATCCAACCAATCACTTCAATGCATCAAAATCCACCGATGAGAACAGCCGATAGCCCAATCCACCTATCAGACGCTCGGAACGCCTACACGCGCAAAGACTCATGGACCAAGCTGATAGAAGCAAACCATGTGCAAATACCTCACCATAACCTGACGAAGACTTGAAGGACCAAGTCGAAAGCTCGACACAGTTAAACACAAATCCGGAGAACAAAAATCATAACATTACTATGCCTGGATTACAAGTATTCAATTCATATATATATATATATATATATATATATATATATATATATATAATATCTTCACGAGCCCGCTCAACATAAAGTTTAAACGTCATATAAACATCATAAAAACTTTATTAAAAAAGAAGAAAAATCCACAACTTACGTTTCGGGGACCGGGAAAGGGACGGGAAAGAGAAATTTTAAAGGGACGGGAAAGAGAAATTCAGATAGGTCTGATAGATTGGTTTTGACTTTTGACTTTCATCCTGCACTTCAGGTAGTGCATAATATTCTTCGAGAATTGCAAATTTTGGTTGAATCGGTACCTGTACTTAAAAAGCTTTTGCCGATTGCTCCGAGGTTAAGCTTTAGGAGAGCGAAGAATTTGAAGGATATTTTGGTGAGGGCTAAAATGCAGCCTATGGAGGAGGGGTCCAAGGGAATGTTTTGCTGTGGAAAGGCCAGATGTAAAGTTTGTAAATTTGTTGAAACTGGATCGACCTTTATGGGTAATGTTGAGAAGCGGTCTTTTCATATCAATCATTCCTTTGATTGTGACTCTCAAGGAGTGGTATATTTAATAACATGCAAGAGATGTAGCAAACAATATGTGGGGAGCACAATAACACCATTTAGGCTATAGTTCAATAACCATAAGAGCTCATTGAGACGATATGAAAGGGGACAAAGGAGAATTTGTGGGGAACACCTGTATGCACATTTTTTTGATAATGAGCATATAGGTATGAAAGATTTATCGGTTAAAATAATTGATGTTACCGATGTTAGGGATCCAACAGCAAGGGAAGGTTTTTGGATTGAAAAATTAAAATGTTATACTCCTCTGGGATTGAATGTAATGGAAGTTTGAAATTTATGTAAATTTAAGGAAGAACGATAAGGTATATAAGGACTCTATTCTTTAACTGTGAGCTGCTGAAGAAGGGGCCGGTCCCCGAAACGTAAGTTGTGGATTTTTCTTCTTTTTTAATAAAGTTTTTATGATGTTTATATATATATATATATATATATATATAAACATAGATACACTAGAAATACGTGTATGCAACAAACCCTCGCCCACCCTTCCAATACATTTCTCGAGAATCCAAGTAACATTGATAATTTTTCAAAGTTGTCAAAAAGACAAATCGTCCTTACTATAACTGGAAGAGGTAATGCAATAAAGAAAACACAATATTTGGCCACAAATATTAACAACCCAAACAGGAAATTATTTTACATTTAAGCTGCTTGTTGTCATATTTACGTTTAGAATTTCTGTTCTGTTTTATTGAAACAAAATGTTTTGTGAGAATAACCTATAACAGTTTAATAAAGGGTAAGAGATCCATTCTGACAATTCTACTACTTACCAATGGATGTTCACAGCAAGACTCTGTATTAGTTGCGATCTTGAGATATTTCGAGTTGTTTTCCAATCAAAATTTTCACTCATTTTGCTTTAAAAAATGATTTTTATTAGATAGCCAAGCTTTCCGTCTTAAAATTGGATCATTCTCAAAGGTTACCGGTAGGATACCAGCATCACAGACAGCTCATGAGCGAAATTTGTTTTTGATATTTTTTGTTATAAAAAACAGATAAATTCTATATTATCCCAAAGTTGGTTAAAAATGTCTGTTAGAAGTGCTATGAAGGTTTACGCTAAATATTCACCCGGAGGTACAACACTTTGTTGACGAAGATAAAACGAATTACGAAACGGATGAAATAAACAAACATGTTTGAGGAAGTTGATCGTCCAGGTTAGTGTAGTCTTGAGAAAGACTGTTGGTTGAAGTGACTGACGTTTCGACAGCCTTAGCGGCGGTCATCTTTTGACTCTGAAGATGACCGCCGCTAAGGCTGTCGAAACGTCAGTCACTTCAACCAACAGTCTTTCTCAAGGCTACACTAACCTGGACGATCAACTTCCTCAAACATGTTACGATTCTCCCAGGTTCAAACCATTTACTTTATTACGAAATAAACAAAGAAAACATGAAAGAGTTCTGAATTTTTATTGCTGACCAAAAATCGAAAAATACAAAACATAAAATAAAATACGACAAGTAAACCTTGTGCAAGTTTTGTCGAAAGAAGAACGAGACGAGGCAAGTAAAAGACGTACTTTTTTCCACGGTAAAATCTCAATAAAAACGAAAAATGGCGTACAAATCTGCAACTCTTGCGTATTTTCAAATAAGCATTCAGTACAAATGGTTCGAAGGTAAATTTACACAAAGACGACTTTAAACTTTCTTGAGAGGATTTAATCCTGATGAAAACATTTCTGGTCGAATACGGTAAATGTCATCATGCACAAATCACTCTCGAAGAGAGAAAGACTGAAGCGGACAATTGTTTTGCTGAAGGATAATTTGGTGACCAAAAACAAGTAGCTTTGCTGCGAGTACCTGCTGGCTGTTTACCTTGTATTTTTGTTTCGAGCCAAAAATACATCCTAACGTCTTCAGTGGGGGGGGGGGGACCTTTCATTGGGGAAAAAATCCTGATTGAGGCGATGAAATCTTTGTGTGGAAAGCGGAGAAAGCATTCAAAGTGTCATGGCCTGGACAACTTTTCTGGACGATGAGTGTGCTATCCCACTTCTCAAAAAATTGACCATGAACGCCGTCCGGGTAAATACTGAAAAATGTTCAAAAGTAATCATCCTACAGAGACGAATGAACTAGAATCTTCATTCTACTTTACCAGTAAAAACTATCAAAATCCAGGCGATAATATTTCGTACAAGAAGTGTCCCTTAGGGAAGAATGAAGTCGGGAAGCTACTTTTGAAAGCTGCTTAAAACAATTCCATTCGCAGAATTTGTATTTCATAGCTACTCGATTCAGACTTACCTGTGATTGTGTAGGTCAAGTAAGTGGTTACCAGAAGGTGAAAATACATGCTTTATACAAATCGGCATCTATTCAACTTCAGCGAAGAATGTCGTTTCAATATACTTGGTCGCTTCGCAAATGTCCTGACAGCAAGCGAGTTCCCTTACGTCTTTTGTTCATATAAATCAGAAAGAACTAAGACAAAGCGTTGCTGTAAAGAGTGAACAGTTGGCAAATGCATATTCCAAGGAGCTAACTTTGAGAACTGTTCTGTGAAGCCATAAATTGTCCAGTTACTGAGGTGGCCCTCAAAAGCGAAACCAGCCGCAGGCACCAAGAAAGCCATTTCCTTTGCCGGTCTTAAATCATTTACTGGCTTCAGTGTTCAAATAATGTAAACAACTTGCGAGAGATCCATACAAGGGAAAAAAGAACGAGACCAAATCGATTTGCTTCAATACGGTACCTAAGAATGGTTCGGTCAACAACATACCAGTACCCGAGCTTGCACACGGCATTTTTGAGTGACCGGAATCCATGGAGATATACCTTTATATATAGAGAGATACATTCACAAAACGAAAATTTTTCTTCCTAGTCACCACGGGTGTAACAGGACTCCACGCATGTCGAGATTAGTACCCTCGTACCGCGCTTTGCGCGGTGGGCGAGGGGACAATGCGAAAATTTTTCTCCCGAGTCACCACGCGTGTAAAAGGACTCCACGCACGTCGAGATTAGTACCCTCGCACCTAGGTTTGCGTGGTGAATGAGGGGATAATTTTCTGTTGTAATACCACTATTTTTTAGAATAATATAAAAACTGCCAGTTAAAATGCTCTAAAACTGGTATTGAAAGACAAAATTTATTCATTTTAAGCTTTGTACAACTCAACAAGAGAAGTTAATGACTGAATTTTCTGCTAACTTAATAATACCAAGTTTTGAGATTGCTTCAACTACTGTTGTTACTATAGAAACATGGAAAATCTTTATTATCATCCCACCAGCTAAAACCCCCAACTTTGCCGTCCTTCTTTTTCAAATTTGGAGTTGTGGATTATTATAACATGCGCGAATTAGGTCCAAGAGAGGTTGCCCACCTTAACTGTATTTTTTTTCTTATATTACACACCTTGATTATTACCCACTTGAAGAAAAGAAGTCTTTCAAATGATGGTGTTTCAAAATGTGAAATGATACTTTCTTTAGCTGATTTACGACGTGTTGTCAAGACAACTACAGCTTCATGGTGTTACAGTGGGAAAAAAATAGTAATAATACATTATTTTTCCTCTTGCTGATGTACGTTTCTAACTGTTTGACGATATACAATGCAACTCCAATAAAAGGTTGCCTCTTTACTCTCTAACCACCTATGGTTGCTTGTGTGAGCTCACAGACCTCCTCAAACCATATTCCTAGGAGTTACTTCTCAAGGTTTCGACACAGTTCAAGCAAATTATTGGCACTGGGAATCAATGGTATTTGTTATGTTATAACTTCTCAAAGTGTTGTTTCAACTTCACAAGTGCCTTGACAACTCGACAGACCCACTCGGGACAAAGTTTTTAATTTTGCTTTACAATACAGAGTTCACAAACAAATTGGATTTTAAAATAAAGTGAATGTACCTGTATCAAACGTCCGGCTATCTTTTTTAAATTGGCAAAGTTTCTGTCCCAGTACAAGCGCGTAATTTTTTACATTCGATTTCTAAATGACGTCGTAGCGGTCATGTTGGTGGAACTTTAACAAAAGAATTTAATTACTATCTGTTGTATCTGGTACCAACACGGTCATGGTATCATTGTCTTTTGATTCTCAAGGTGTTGGTTACAAACTATCAATAGACTAATTAAGGTATATCACAGGAAATAATATCAGTGGTTTGCATACGACGTCATGGTGGCCATGTTGGAAGAACTTAACAAAACAACGTTATTGGCTGCTACTGGATTGGAACTCTAACATGCCCATCAAATCATCGTCTTTTGAATCTCAGGGGACTGATCTCCGGGAAACAAGTGTATTTCCTTTCACTAATAGCCACCCAACTCTTCACGTAGAAGAGTTTCGTTACTATTAGTGATAGAAAATATTCTTCACATGAACAATGCAACCCGTTATGACTACAGTGACGTTACTTCTTAACAAACGAAAGCAAACAGATTACCCAATAAAAGCCGTATTTGATACCTTGTTTTTTATAAGGTCAAAACGTCCTTAAAAAAGAACTCCACCAGATATATTCTATGTGACAATGTAGTGAACACTTTTTCACCAAGTCAGCTAAATGCATAAAGTATTCCATAACAATTTGTTTGACGAGAATTGATGGCCTTTACGATAAACTTACCGGATATTGTTGTCATCAAGTTTAAAATCGTTCTGTATACAAAAGAAGACCTCGTCATCATCTTTAAGGCGCTCATTACATTGTTCTCCCGAACAACCCCACTCGGTTTCCAAATCCTTCCTTTTATGCTTTGGAGCCAACACAGCGTAAACTTTTTGTCGCGATTTATCCATCTTGTGTGACGCCAAACAAACAGCTACGAGACCAGGTGACTCTTTCTGACCATGATTTCCAAAGGCTCCAACAATTTCTACGATTGCCTCTTTAAATTTCTTTACAAATGCCCAAAATCTGCAGTGAACGACAACAGTTTCTCTTCTACGCACAAATTTTCAGGGAATTTTCAATAAAGTTTTGAAAAACTGTGGAAAGTATACTACAATATCAATATAGATTAAATAAAAGAAAAAAATTTTTTTGTCATTCCGTTAAGTCATGACACGCAACTCAACGGACAAAAAAGAGAGGCGTGCGAATTGGCATGAACTTTAATAAATTGGGCTCACTCACAATATAACTTGGGTTGAAGCCTCAAGCCCCCAACAGTGTGAAGCTAACCATAGCAACCGGTCGTGCTATGCATACCTAGGCATAGCAGCAAGTCATGCTATGCAAATTTAAAATGATCTATGATGTTTGGTATCAAGCCATATACACCCACCAACGCAATGGCTACTACATAAAATATAACAGTCAGTGGTCGAGGTAGTAGTTATGTTAAGTACGACTAGAAATTGCAACAAAATGATATTAATGGACATGTTTTGGTTGATATCTAAATATCGTAATAATTTTATATTTGGATAGCAAAAACAGTTGCTCTCCTTAGCTTCGCTACTGTCCCCCAACAACCTCGAAAATGCCTAAACACCTCAGACACACTTAGAACGAAGAAGATAATGAAAATAAATCGAAAAATAAGTAAAAAACGAAAAATATGAAAAGCTTGAAAAGGAACATGACGAATTCCTGCTTCAAGGACTTTAGTTTCCTTGTTTAACCTTCGTTAGGAGTAAGTGATGAAGGAAAATGAAGATGTCAAAGATGCAGAAGTGGAAAGGAGGAGCAGGGAGGAGGTGGAGGTACAGGGAAGATAAAAGAAAGCCAGAGGGATAACGACGAGGTAGGAATCGAAGACAGAGCAGAACAGTTGAGGTTTAGAGAATATTTGACGAATGTAAGTAAAGTTGTGCCTTGTGGGTTGAATACCGAACGTTTCTGGTTCGGGTTTTACGTAGTTAAAACTAAAAATTTCACGACCCAGTGCAAGAGATTGCGCTTACTTGGAAAAATGTTCGACGGAAAATGATATTTTCAATCGATCCTTTTGGATATGCTGTATCGTAGCAGAAGCATCATTGTTTACATTCTCCCACGTTTGATTGCCCTGGGAATCTTTCTGACTCCGAAGCAATGCTCCATATTTAGATGTGAAGGGTTGTTCCTCACCAACAGGAAGTAAGTCCTCATCCAGGGAAGCCACATCAACAGTGGAGTAAACGAACTCTACTTTAACAGGTTTCAAAAAATGTTTGTCTTGTCCAGAAACTTCAATGGCTGGAAAACAGATCAACCCATCATTTAGTCCAGTCCCAATATCCAATGCGTCATTTGCAGGAAAAACCTTAACGAGAAGTGAACAAATTCAGGATTTGTTGACCAGTGTTATGTGATGACTTTTTCTGACACGGTCAACAGTTGTACGGCCATACTTGAATATGGTCGCACAACTGCTGACGTAGCCATTTGACAACAGAAGTAATAGCACGGTTAAATACCATGTTTTTTTGTGGCTCATTATACAACGCAGTAGTGTTCACTTGTATATAAGGAACTAGAAGTGACCTGCATATTGGTCAACATGTCCACCTCCATGGTGGTTTCGAAATTCAATTACCAGGTATCGTTCAAATTCTTTTAAAGTTCAATGACTGATTAATGCATTTTTCTCAAAACAGTTCCTACACAACAGTGGCTACTCAGGAACCCCACATTCCTATCGCTGGCCCTGATTTTTCCCACTTCCTAAATTTATAGCAAGAACAAACTGATTGATTTTCTTGAAGAAAGACGCTTGTGAGAAGTGAATAGGGCTCCTACATATTGGCAATAGTATGAAGACCAATTGAAATAGATTACAACTAGAGAGTTGGTTTAAACAAAAAAGATACGATATCTTGTTTCAGTACTTAACGTGATTTTTATGTTTACTTTTATGGCTATTCTGGCATAATTTGTCACCTAGCAGACATCAATTTTCGGTTCGCGTAATTGTGAAACTGGTAGAAAGAAATTGTTGAATAAAGGCCAACAGTTACCAGTTTTGATAGATTATTAGATGGATAAAGTAGATAGATGGACGGATGGATGGATGGGTATTTGAAACGCAACCAGAAACATATTTTGATACGGGACCAAGCTTTTGTACCGTAAGTTAATAATTTCTATGAAACCAAATGATCTGTTGCTAAACAAATTGCTTGTCAAGAAGTATTGTATTTTAATCGCCACCTTAGCGGTTTCGGGTTATGCCAGATTAACTGGGTTGGTTAATAATGCAACTGAAGTATTTACAAACTTCACCTTAAAGCTTCTTTAGAAAATTATTTCCACCATGAAACACCCCCCCCCTACAAGCTTACCCTGTTAATTTTAGTATTAATAAAGATTTATCTCGCATTTTTATAAACGTTTGAGCACAACACCCAACACTTAAACCACTTCTTCCTTTTAGAACTTGTTCAAAATACTGAGCAAACGTTTGTAATGATACCTGCACATTTAAACGGCATTCTGTCTCCACAGCACCCACAGGAAAAACTATCTCCAGTTCGCTCTCGTTTCCGTACGATTTTGGATAAACACAAAGTTCGTCAGGTACTACAACAATTTCTTCGGATCTGATCTTGGTAGCCACAACTAATGTACCAGTTTCTTTGATGGTAGCTTTTGCAACAGGTAAATACTTTGCTATGTCTCTGAAATTTGAATCAATTTCTTTCGGGATATCTAAAGTTACAAAGATTCAGTCAATTTCTTGTTTAAGGGTTGGGAAAAATAGGGGCGATTTAGCCTTGAAAAACGTGAGCGGGAAACAGTATCCTTCATTCCTTTATATTACCTTCAGGCTTACTGATTCGTTCCGTTTCCAAATCTTCACATTCTATTTCCAATTTCTGCACGTTTAGGTCGTAGTAGTCAGCATAAGCCCCATCCTCGACGGCTGAGTGAGAAAGTAGAACTGTCACTGGTTTGTCAAAGGTAAAGCCTTCAGGTTCCATTTTAATAATGCTACTACAGAATACTTCCCCATTTCTGGACTTTACTTGACAGTCTTTGTGCCTTATGCGACGGAATGTTAAAGCGACTGGCTTCGAAACTGCGTGGGCTGGAAATTGGATAAAGGCACTGGAAGCATCAAAGACAATACCTACTCCATTTTCATCTAATGTGAACCTGCCAAAGACATTATAAAGTATTTATCAATGAAGGTATGACAATAAATAGTTTGACGTTAATGAAATATAATCCTAGACAAAGTTTTTGCAAGAACTTAACAATTTCCGAATTCTTCTCAGTACTTGACTTGTGTTCTTGCGTCTTTCAAGATAGCGTTTTCACAATAAGTCTTTCCTTGATGTTTTCCAAAATTCCGTCTGGTTTATGTTTCTAATGTTGACTAGAATTGGTGTAATTGACTCATCAAGTTGTTGATATAACACTGCAACGTAAATTAAAGCATGGATTTAAAGTGATCTATCAAATCACAAACATTCTTGCAACTCGACAGTTACAGCGTCGTATTGGCCATTAGAAAGTTACAGGTCATGCACAAGGATAACCTCAGTTCACAACCGCAGTCATTGTAGCTCAATGGCAAGAGAGTCTCATTGGTCATCAGAATGTTACATGTTGTACACATGTGTAACCTTCGCTCACCATCTCAGTCCATGTAGTTCAATGGTTAGAGTGTCTCACTGGTCATCAGAAGGTTACATGTTGTACACACATGTAACCTTCACTCACCATCTCAGTCCACGTAGTTCAATGGTTAGAGTGTCTCACCAGTCATCAGAAGGTTACATGTTGTACACATATGTAACCTTCACGCACTATCCCAGTCCATATAGTTCAATGGTTAAAGTGTCTCACTGGTGATCAGATGGTTACAAGCTGTACACATATGTAACCTTCACTCACCATCTCAGCAGTTTAATCGTTAGAATATGATTACTTCTCGACGGTTATAAAATTTAAAAACTTTATTCTTTATGGGAAGGTAAACGTAAGATCGTAGACTGAGGCAAAGATAAGATTTACTTACGATACACATAATAGCAGTTTGATATTTGATATTTGATATTTGATACGCATAATATCAAAGTGATTTTTGTTTAGGCTATAACCCACTCTCTTATCGATTTTTTCCGAACCCAGTTACAGTAATTAGTTTTAAAGCAATGTTGATTCGCACATGGTGTTCTGAATTATACGTTAGTTTTGTAACTATTTTCTCTTTTTGCTGTGTGGTAAATAGCGAGGAAATAATAATATAAGGAAAACTTTTTGTAAATATTTTCTCTCGTTAATCTCTACACAGTAGTTGGTTTTCTTACAGTCTGTTAATATGATTTTCGCAGCCAAGCATGTTTCTCAACACTTTCAACTATGATGACGAAAACAGAGTTCGAAAGCTCGGTAGTTTGTATTCCTTGTTTAAAGCTGTAAGAACGAATTTCATATGACAATGAAAAAAGCCCAGTTAGACATTCACTTTAGTTATCAAAGCCTGTTATGAGTTGGTGGCTAGACAGAGATAGCAGAAAACTAGTTACTCTGTATGTTAGAATCAAAAATTATACGCTAAAAATGACAAAGATTTAAGCTTCAAAACAACCGTAGCAACAACATCAACGACAGCGGTAACTGCAACAGAATTACAACAAAATACTGTAAAGTGTTAATCATAGTGATATTTTAACAACAGCAACAACAACAACGACAATAATGTCATAAGAAAAACGTAAAACAAACCAAAACATAAAAAGACAATAAATAAACGAATAAACAAATAAATGAATAAGCGCATAGTTAAACTTGTGCAGGAATAAGACGTGAAAGAAAAGCCATAAAACGGACACTAACTCGATTTGTTGTTGAAAAGCTTCAGTCTGGTTCATCTCCACAGCTTCCACGTTTACTGAGTCTGTCTTTTCTAAAGAAATAAAAGAGTTACTAAGAGTCGGTGAAATTTTAGTCCAGTTTTTGTCAGATCCATCCTCAGTGACAGGGTACTGGAAACGCACAAATTCACATGCAGCAGGTCGGAAAAGACTAAAATGTCGTAAGCTCGTTTAGCTGGGATTAGGGTTTCAAATATAATTAAATAAATTCGCAAACTCGGGTTTGCAATGAGACATCAGACACTATTTCAAGTAACAAACGAAACTGATTATAATTGGGACGATGAAATAAGGCGAGATATAAGGTTCCTAAAATTACATCAAATGAGAAAGAAAACTGAATATATGCATTGCATCATACTCAGTGACAAATCTGATAGAATATACGTTGAACAGTCAATCAATATGAGATTTATATACCGTAATACATCTTCAAGTAATAAGTCAAAGTGAATGTCTTTAAGACAGTGTACTCAGGGAAAATAGAGATATAAAATAGAGCAGAATAACACTTTATGATATGGCTATTAAACTGAATTATAAAATAAGTTTCCTATTGGTGACTGCCAAAAAGTATGCCTTGATAATGTTTCGAGTAGAGACTGAGAACGAACCAACTGATAAGGAATTGAAACTAAGTATGTACTTCAAAACATGTACCATCTATTCCTAACGCTAACCACAACTGTAAACACAACCTAAAAACTAATAACGATAATAATAACGCTCTAATCAATCCTTGAACTCCTTTCCGCCCCCTCGTTCCTAGGCTTCTTGCAGAAACGTTATTTTACTGTATACTTTTTAGCATTTACCGTTTCCTATTACGCACGCAATGACTGGTCAGTTACCGTGTTTATATCAGGCTATGCAAACACGGTTATGACATCACAGCACCGCTTGACTCAAGAATTTGTTTCTAGGCGCAAATGAGAACTTCTGATTGGTGTACGAATCTATAAGAACTTGTTATTTGATATTGAAAATTAAGTTCGTTATTCACAATTATTATTGCTCAATTCTTTGCTTATCTTATTAAAGAAATAGAAACTGTTTTGTCATGTTAATATAGCCTGATGCAAACACTCTGACAGGTTGCGAGACCTTTCAAGCGGCTGAAAACTTCAAATTCTTCCAACCTTCTCCTCGTGTTTGCATCACGCTATATAAACATGCCAAAACAATTTCAAATTTTTATTGAAAGTTTTTTCAAAGTTTGGTTAACTTGTCACTAGAGGATAACTCCTATTCAGCAAACAACATGTGTCTATTGCACAAGTTTGGTTATTCAAAGGAACAACAGCATTGACCTCTTTCTACGTTCAATCTGTTCATTTTTCACTGAATAGCGAATTCATCTGGTCATTACGGTATATCCATCGGGAAAGGTATCCAGACTATGAAAAACCGACGGAACAAGTGCATTCAAATGAAGGTCGGAGCATCTTTAGTAAGACTTGGACTGCTGTTTTTTATTGTATATTGTTGATGTGTATAGGCTTTTCCAAGAAGAATTTAAGTTCTGTTTAAATACGTTGCAAGTCCATAGGGCAAAAACAAACTCATATACGTCGTTTCAACTCAATCCCCGGAGATTTACAAGAAAAAGGACATAGTCATCTTAGGTGAAGGGCAAAATAACTTAGTTAAAAATATGTGGCTTTGGTAGACCACAAATAACTAAACGATTTTTACAACGAATGTCGTAATTATCAATGGAAAACTGTATGGGGCACAGCCACGAAAGAATGGAAACAATTACCCCCACTTGTGAAACAGTCTTGCATTTCAAAACATACAGCATCTTTTTCAAGGAAATTGTGTGTTTTTTCGTCCTGTTTTTCTTTTTTTGCTTCTTTTTATTTTCTTCAGCATTTTTTGACTGGAAATGCATTTTTGGTGCGTTTTCAAGGCTCTAAAATAGAAAAATACTTCCACGGGTAGCAGAAAAATTATTGAATTGACTTCCCTTACAGAAAATTTGGTTGCATTTCTGAAAACTGTATTTAATTTAAAGTTAAAGGGAAAACTACAACCAGAAGTACTTGGAAATTACCCTTTTAGACCATTAACCACTTTGGGATATCATCAAACTCATCGAACTGAAATAATTACCACATTACATTCACTTACACTGGAAGTTCTACCGTCTTTTTAAACATATCTTACCAATTCCTTTGATTTTAGGTCAACTGGACTTCTCGTCCTCAATGAGCTTATCGGAATACGGCTTGGTTACACCACTTGGCTTTCCGAAGCTATATTCTAGGCCAGGAAATAAATAAACCGCAACCGACTTTAGCAGAAATAAATTTAATACTAAAATGTGTTTTAAAATACATGCAGACTATGTTCATGCATCTGATGGTCTACAAATACAATTTAAAAAACATTGAAAGTATAATTACAATGCAAAAATGAAAATTAAGTCGGGTACTGAAGACTTTCTTTCACTATATCTTATTTCAAGCCCTTATTAGGTAGGAGAATAATTTTAGAATTTAGTTAAAACGACTAGGTGGGGTTAATTCTTAGAAAGCAGGATCAGTCTACTACTGTTTTACTCTAGACCATTTTACTTGTCAAGAGGAAAGATCCTGCCGATCGACGGAAACCGGAATGGTGAAAGGAACAATTAGTTTAAAACACGTAACCATGGTTTTAACCGCCTATCTTCCATACGAGTAATCATGGGCAGGAAAACACATACTTCTTAGGTTGCGAAATTTTTTGTAGATAATTATGTTCAGCCTGTGATTTTATTTTAAACTGATCAGATTTGCAGCGTTGCTCTTTTCCACTTTATTTGCACTTTTATAGCTTATCTTGGGTGCAATTTTCTAGCTGCTTGAGTGGTTCATGAATACAATAAAATGATTGACTGATCAAGATTATTGATTAGGCCTAGAGTCTCAATTTAGATCAAGATGGGTATTTCCACTTCCTTGGACTTTAAGTTCCTACATATAAACTAATAATGATCTCAAGAGAATCCACTTTTTTCATTACGAGATCACTGCAACCATGTAGCTAGTCTACAAAGCAATAAGCAGCTATATATGGCACATATACTTCGGTGTGGAAGTTCGTAAAAGCAATAAATGTATAGATGCTAGTGAGATAAAAGTTACAAGAACACTTGATACGCGTGTTCGAAAATATTTCAAACCAAAGGCAGTCATAAGATTGTTTTCTAGCCCCCAATTTATCTCTGTATGATTATTTTTTGCAGTAAATAACAATCAGTGCCGTAGTTATGGGGTGTGTGTGGGGTGTGACACACACATACAAAGTTTGCGAAAAATTAGAAAATTTGGGGAAAAAATAGTAAATCGGGCATAAATTGGTAAGGTAAAGTAGCAGGAAATCCCTTTTGGGACTGAGGAATCGAGGGTACACCATACATGACCGGAATGCAAGTCAAATTAAATTTGGGAAACGTTTAAAAAGATACAATATTCCCGGTGGCGTCAGATGTCCTAGTCTGTGGGTGCAAGTAAGGGGGGGCAACGGAATTTCTCTGGGGAGCAAAACCTCCAGAAGAATATGCTAAATTTTGGACGCAATATGAAAACCATTAGGATAATGGAATATTCAGCTTCACGGCTATAGGACTTCCAGTCCTCTCTGAGGCATCTATAAACCAAAAGTCATACAAATATCTTCAGCAAGCTCTCTCTGTTTCCCCTTTATTCTGTTTTTTTAATCTCTACTAACCAGTTTCGTTTTTTTTCTTGCTGCTTGGCTCTTCTTCCGCTGGAGATTGATCGCTTTCATGGCTTCGTTTTCTTCCAGTTAAAACTAAAAATTGCAAAAGATGGCGACCATTGTAGAAATTTTATGGTAAGGCCACTGAGGTGGAGGAGAGGCGAAAATGTTCAAGATGATTTTGACATTTTATGACAATTAAATTTTTCCAGTTATAACTCTGAAATTTCACTTTTTTAACAAAATTCTACTAGCTTTATAATGAGGCAAATAGAAAATAATACATGGGCACTTGGAGATATGGAATTTATCTTCTCGTGTTCAATTTGATATGCCACCTGTGGCAAATCAAACAGAACTCTTGAAGATAAATTCCATACCAGCAAGTGTCCATGTATCATTTCATTTCATAAACACTAACGTACAGTCTAAAATGAGTACCAGGCATCTGGTAAGTTTTTATCTGGTGTTGCTTTGAAAAAAATTCGTTTTGTTTGCAGAGAATGAACGTCCAACAAACAAACTGAAATCGACAAACCTTCACCAAGAATCGAATTATGAAACATTGGATCTGATTGATCTAATATCATACGCGGCTTTTCATTGGATCCTTGAACAAAGATCTTTTCATGTAAAATATTGTATCCTTTACGTGTGATGAAATATGATTTTTCTCAGTGGCCAAAAACGTATCACACTAAAGTTTATGAAATAAAACCTACTATAAATATCAACTAAAAAAAAAATTCTGAACATTTCTGAAAACCTTCACCAAGAATCGAATTATGAAACATTGGATCTGATTGATCTAATATCATACGCGGCTTTTCATTGGATCCTTGAACAAAGATCTTTTCATGTAAAATATTGTATCCTTTACGTGTGATGAAATATGATTTTTCTCAGTGGCCAAAAACGTATCACACTAAAGTTTATGAAATAAAACCTACTATAAATATCAACTAAAAAAAAAAATTCTGAACATTTCTGAAAACGTACTGTTACGAAAATTCAGGAAATCATATTTTTGTTTTGGTTCTTTTTTAAAGAAAAAACAATTTTTTTAAAAAAATTAAAATCTCCAAGAAGAATAAAAAAACTGGTCAAGTATAGCATTAAAAAGCTGGTCGATTAAAGTATTAAAAAAATGATATCTCGAATTTTCTTCATAATTTATAGTCGTATTATGACATAATGACTATTTTGTTTCTATGGCAACACAATTCTTTTGCATTCTGTTGTTAGGTGATACATTAACTGGTGAAAATTTATCAATTATCATAATTATGGGTCAGGTTAATTCTGAGCTTGAAGTCCGAACACTAGGCCCACCTTTATACGTGAAAGTTTGCTGGTCACATGTCAGATTTGGAGATAATGACTGCGGGCACATTCACCCCTCGCGGCCGTTGAGGACCAAAAACAGTCTGGACTGAATTAGGTTAACGTCTTCGGACCCGATGATGTCGAGAATCAGGATACGGGAGGGAGTATATTGGGTCTAAATCCGTTTAGAATTTGTAAGACAGCTCCTTTATGATTGAATTTTTCCTTTTTCGCCCAAGCTTTCTGCATTCCTTGCAATGTTCCACCTCAGGAAGCCCACACTGGCTTTTTATGTAACCTTTAATCACGTAGGTATGTTACGGGGTACAAGAACGGACGTATGGACATACAGTTGTGAAAATGACTGTAAATGATCATGAAATAACAGTAAATTTGCCTTTTTTGTCGTATTTGTGGCTAAAATGGTTTCATCTTAGGGTTTTCGAGGATTTGTTTGCTATAAAAAGTATAACACGAAAGAAGACATCGCGGGAGACATCCAAACTGATCAGTGTCGACTCAGAGGCAGTTTTCGCAGGAAAAATCACGTCACCCTGCTCTCAAACCCGCTGCAAGCAGTGGCAGTTTTAGAACATTTTAACCAGGGGGGCCCATTAGGCACGAAGTATGGAAGCGCCAAAGGCGCGAGGCGTTTTAGCTAGTGGGGTCCGGGGGCATGTTCCCTCGGAAGGTTTTGAAATTCTAGAGTCTCAGAAAGGCCATTTCCCGGGTTTTGGGAGAGGTTTTTGCCAATTTTAAGGGTTAAAAAATATTATTTAAATTGCTATAGAATTAAAATTTCAACTTTGTTGCATGTATAGGGGTTTTGAACTTCTTGAATTCCTCCCTTGGCAACGACACTGGGCCTAATAATTAGGTTTTTATCGACATTGCTAGTAAAAGTAGCATTTTATGCTACTAGCACTGATCGCTTCTAACCAAAATTATGCTAAAATTATGCTCGTTTTTCAAAATTATGCTTCGTTTTCTGAAATTATGCTTTCACAAATCAACTTTAAAAGCTCGAAATTAAATACTTGTTTTTTTTATGTGGCAAAGAAAGCAAAACATCTCATGGTTCCCAACGTTGTCTAACTTTTAATAGATTGCTCCTTATCTCCTGAAATGTTTTAAATACAACACAAAATTGCACTGATGGCTTGCTATCATAGTTAGTTCCCTCAAAAAGTTTCTTGCTGCATTACACTTGCTTGCAAGTAATAAAGCTAAAGAATATTCATTGAATCGAACAGAATGGTTGGGAAAAAAACAAATAACAGCAGTTCAGTTAAATTTAACCATTTCGTTTTGACCTTGAGAGCGTGGACTGGATCGGAACTAAAGTTCCAGTGAACCACAGGCGCCTAGACTAAGGCCTTCTAAGAGACAGAATTTAACAAGACTGAACAAAGCTTATAAATTAACTCAATATAAGCAAAATGTGACTTACTGGAGAGTTATGGCCATACTAATGTGTTCTGTAACTGATAAAAATATGCCGGTTACGCTAGCAGTGCTACTTCACAAAAAATGGCAAAAATATGCTCGTTTTCCCAAATTACGCCAAAATATGTGCTTGCAGAATCGATAAAAGCCAACTAATACTTCTATTGCCCAGTGGATACTTCCACCCAGTGAAGAACCGCTGCAAGCAGCATTCAAGCAAGCGTACATCATTTGCTACACTTGCCTAAACGAGACTTTGTTCAACGTTAAACGGGAACGTTTTCTACCTTGCAGTTTGAGAAGTGAACCATTAGAAGCGAACCAGGCGGCATTAACGAAAAAATGTTGCAAATCTCTACTTGGGTAGCTATTTAATATTGAGGAATGCTAGGGTAGGGTGGGGTAAAATGGGTCGGTTGGCAAAATCTTTCGTAAACGTCCATAATATGAACTGTTTTAGAAAAATTCTTTTGCAGGTTGATAATAGACTATCTAAATCTTCTAGCAATGATACTTTTAGATTCCAGATAAAAAATTAGATCCTTTAATTTGAAAACATTGCATTTCACACAAAAAGTTGATTTTCGGAGATTATCATTAACTTTGATGTGTGCTCTATGTAGCAGATGATATTAACTTCTTGGTATTATTTGTTAACTTAAGAACCATATTACATAATACAATTATAAGGTTTTTCATTGTGAAATCAGGTGCACTTTTATTTCTAAAATTGCTAGGTGGGGTAAAATGGGTCGCCTGACGAAAAATAAAAAAAAATCCTAATTATTTATTATTTTTGGATCCAATGTGACATATGTGACGTGTGGATCTGTGGCTACTGCCAACCAGAGGACATTGATTTCGATGACGACTTCTACTGTCAAGTTTGCGTTGCAGACTAGATGTCATTTCTATCAGACTAGTCATAAATAACTATTACCAAGATTATTTCCAGTTGTTTAAAATGTTTAACATCATATTTTCTTTTGTTTAGACATTAAAGGGTTTTATTTAAGCTTAACTAAGATTTTGAGACAGTAGAAGTTATTTCTATGAAGCATGATTGCTTGTATTTTTGGGTGACCCATTTTACCCCACCCCGACCCATTATTCCCAACCTAAAGTGTATGTAAGGAACGAAGTCATAATCGTACCCATGCCTGCACCAATATTGAAAACCATTATTTTTCATAAACTCATAAGTCATATGTATAAACTAAATGATATAAGTTCAATGATTTTGAATACAGGGAAAAATATAACAATTTGATTTGAAAAATACCCATATTTTGACCCATTTTACCCCACCCTACCTTAAGCAAGATTATGTTTGTTTGCAACTTCTGTTTAGCATGTATTGTACTTGCTATTACTTGGAGAAACTTTACAACCATTTTGAAAAACTTGCATTTGGATGGGCCATTACCCCCCAGGCCCCCCCATAGAGCCGCCACTGGGTGCAAGGGAAGAAAATCAATTTTTGTTTGACTCGAAACAATCGCAATCCTATCTGGGCCAACGGCCAAGCGTAAGACAATTCAGAAAAGCTAAAAAATTCGCCTTGGACATCATTAAACTCCAAAACTGAAGTTTCCCGTACGCAGGCAAAACTCGACCTCGCCCGCCAGCTTGCTCCGTTATAAGTGGTCCTGTTTGAGCGACGAACAGTCATTATGGAGAATGCTCAGAATTCGAATTACACTGGTGCACGAACTGGCGGTGGGGAATCAAATAAATCCAACGTGCATTTCTAACCTTTTATCGATGGCCTTGTGTTTGACCTTCACTTTCGATTTCACTATGATTTTGTGCTTCCCCAATCATCCACTTTGGAAGCCAAACGATGGGATTCGTAAAAGAGTCATAAAGTCGTAAAAATGTCTCTGAGTCGTAAAAATCTACTTCATTCAATTTTATAAAAGTTTTTGTTTCTTTTTTCGTTTATTAACTAATTAATTAATTAATTAAAAAACTGCCAAGTCTGGATCTTGGAATGTCTCTTACGATCAATCGGTAAGTTTGCTCAACATACCTCTCTCGGTGCGTGGAGGGGTGCCAGATCTAATTGAAATGCAAAACATTAAAACGTTACAACCATTTGGCTACGATGGCTTTCTTAAGCATTGGAATTAAAATGATCTGTGACGTAGGGAGCAGAATTCAGTATTAAAAGTACATAAACAAATACTAACCTTTCTTTCAAAATTTCGATTACATCATATCGTTTCATCTGAGTCAACAATTCGGTAAACTTTTCTATGGTACTCTCTTTTTCAGTCCCCCAGTCTTCCAGGAGGTCATGCGTTGGATTGTCACTTTGATCCAACATCTCCATATCTTGTTTTTTGAAGTTCAGTAACCTGGCCAGCGTACGAAAATCCTCTTCCACAACCGTCTTCTCATGAAGCATCTGGCATATTTGATCACGTATCCTTACATCAAGACCCTTCACCATGAACCTCCTATTAAAATTAAACGCATTATTAAAAGCCTTCATTAACAGATTAGATTGTCCCTACCCGAGTTGTTGGCAAAGGCCAGTTTTCTGATAAAAGTTAATGTCCAAGTCCATAAAATAGACATAACATAAATAGTTTTAAAGTTTAGTGTCCCTGAAATGTCCATATAAACATCATTAGTGTATACATCTTTTTTTCAGAGAAAATCTTCTTGTTTAGTATTTAGCATATTGTTGTGATTGCTTTTGGTATCTCAAATCTCAAATGTAAATTTCACTAAGGCAATTGGGAATGCACATTAATAACATTAACGTATCTCGGCAACTAAGGCAACTTGTTAGTCAGTACTGACGTAATTTGGTGCACTGGGATTAAAAACTACTTTTGTGAAGGAAAAGGAAAAATTAAGCCAGACGAAAAGTAATACTAACGCTCCATTTAAGATCTGAACTACATCATCTCTGTTCATCTCGTTCATTAATTCCACCAACTTTTGTACTGTACTTTCTGCTTCTGTTTGCCAGTCTTCTAACAAGGCATTTGTTGGATTTACTTCCTGTTCCAAGACTTGGATCTGTTCTTTCTCGAAATTCAGTAACTTAGCTAGCTTGCGGAAATCCTTCTCTCTGATTGTCTTCTTATTTAGTTTCTCACACACCTGATTCCGTATGTCTGTATCAAGATTCCTCACCATATGCTTCCTAGAAAAGATATAAGCATTAAAATATTTAATAAAGGAGAGGGGTAACTGCACCTCTTCTTCCATGACGCTTTACCACTTGCCAAAAGATCAACTTTAGGGGGTGCTGTAGATACAAGAGATGTCAGTGTATTTTAGTCATTTTGTTTAAGTATGTAAATCAACAAAATGGATTTTTTTTGAGTCAATCAAAGAAAACAACATGTACGTTATGCAATCGTAAAACATTGAACTGTTGGCCTATGGAGGACCAAGTGACACTTCCATGTTGACCCATCACGTTCGATAAGTTCCTATCGGTGCATATTACCTTACTATCATAACTTGGTTCGTGAAAATTCGGCAGAGTGCAAATCGATACTTACGTTTCCTTGACGACTTGAATCACATCATCTCTTCCAATCTTCTTCAGGAATTTGATCAAGTTATCGACCGTACTTTCCATTCTTCTCTCCCAGTCTCGTAAAAGAACATCTGTTGGATTCTCAGACCGCTCAAATGTTTCTATTTCATGTTTGTCAAATTTCATTTTCGCGGCAAGACTACGGAAATCCTTTTTTGGAACCTTCTTCAAATTTAGCATTTGACACACTCTGTCTCGTTTATCTCTGTCAAGATCCCTTACCATTTCTTTTGCCGTCGCTTCACCTACAATCAAAATAAAGTCAATATCTTAATCAACCTGAAAGCCATTGGCTTCGTCTTCTATCGTCAAGTTAAGGAATGGTCGAATGTACGCTATATATGTATGGCTCTTTGGAAATAAATTGAAAATACTTACCGTGAAAACATTTCACAAAAATTTTAGACATTAAATACGACAAAACTAGTCGCTCACCTGACCAATTGCTTTCTCCATCATTTGAGGTAGACGCTTTTTCAACATCCGCGATATCCCGATATCCCGCTGGCTTCTGAGGCTCTTTTCTAAAATGGAAAAGATACTGGTCATTTATCAATATATACAACATATTGATAAATGACCAGTTCACGATCTCTAAGACGAGAGCAAAGACGTACTTCTCTCATTTTTTTCCTGTCTTACGTTTCAGTGAGGAATGAGTTAAATGTCAAAAACGTCTCCCTTCCACAGTGCTTATGATTTATGTTCCGTGAGTTAAACAGTTTAAAATTAAGATAGCTTAGTTTTATATTTCTACTTTAAATATATTCTCTCACCAAATGCATTGCTTTCTTCTTCAGTCGACGTAAGAGTATGGTCAACCTCCATTAGATCTTGTTCTCCTTGGCTTCGGCGGCTTAGTTCTGTAAAGCAAAAGAACTATGTCATTGATGTATGGTAACTCTCTCTCTTTCCGACTCAACAGCCATTACATGATTTGCCAGATGGACAATGGTAAATTAAATCTCGCGAAGTCAGGTGAAATTAACACAAAAAAAGAAACATACGCCATGCAACCAGTATTAAAATATACGAGATGTATATTTTAAATTGTGGGAGCGTGGAGATATGTTGAATGAGAGATGTACGTTCGTCAAGCTCTATCCTCAAAAAAACGACTTTTGAGCCACGGACGGGGATCGAACCCGCAATCTTCTGATGACAGGTGAGACGCTCTAACAAATGAGCTACCAAGACTCAGATGGTGATCTAAGGTGCAAGTTCGACATATGTGAGACCTGAGCGGAAGCCACTATATGTTAATAATGTGATCTATGAGACATACCTCGCTTTTCACCTAAAATTACATTGAGGTATGAACATTGTTCATTTAAAATGTTTGTGAAACAAAGAAAAGATCGACTTTATATATTTTTCTTTCGAAAGTAGGTTCAAAATAAAGAAGAAACCCGTTCAGTTTTTTTCTTTATCAGTTTCCACTATGTAGATGTAAGCGTTTGAAATATTAGAATGGTGATATCACAAGGTGGACAGGTTTCGGCAGAAATATGTTGCCATTATTGTCTCGTAAATCACCACTTTAATGTGGTGAATTCACTTTATGAATAAAACGTAG
This sequence comes from Heliopora coerulea, assembly GCA_030142905.1. Taxonomy (NCBI): domain Eukaryota; kingdom Metazoa; phylum Cnidaria; class Anthozoa; order Scleralcyonacea; family Helioporidae; genus Heliopora; species Heliopora coerulea. Next base: position 98,458 of record JASJOG010000436.1, on the reverse strand, counting down.
CCGCATTACAGCTTTCTCAAGCATTGATGTGTTAAGCAATACTTAAAAAATGAGCTGGAGAGTTTTAGATTCGATAAACCATGCGCTGCGAAAACGAACTCTTTAATACACTAATTCGTCAAGGTTTGAAAATTAATGTTTTCCAAGTCGAAAAAAATTCAGGAAAGTAAGCGTGTTTTTATCACAATTACGGAAGGGACATGGTTATGATTTTCCTTTGTATTTTACTTATGAATTATTAATGAGTTGTTGAAATTTGTTGACGCACCATGATAACAAGTTAGGTCTCAAGACCTAATAAGGTGTAAACGAGTACTAGCTGCATTTATGAATAAGACTTATACTTGGAACTCAGGATATTGTATCAAAATCATATCCTAAGTAAACAAAGCCGGCAACGATTGATTAAGAAACTTGAAAATTACAGAATAAAGGATTCTGGAAGAAAGTATATTTCCACGGCAACTATAAAAAGTTGACTGGTCAGCAGACCACTAAAATGGTCACATTGCCTACGTTTGTCATCATTCAGGTCATGTCTACCTTGTGACGTCATCGTAATAAGATTTAAAATGTTTTTTTTTCGACAACAGCAACTGATAAAAAACAATTTAAATGGTATTTTTCATTATTCAGAACCCACAAAGAAGAAGAATATAGAAGGTTATTTTGTTCACTTCATGCGCGCATGTTACCCTGAGGATGATTCTGAAATAGAGTCGAAACACCGCACATCCTCACGGATATCGAGTGTTAAGTTGACACGAGAATCTCTCGTGCGCTTAAATTGGATAAAACAAGCATACTGTCCCCGGGTGACTCGATAACTTAACTGGTAGAGCAGTGGTCCGGAAACCCGAAGAGTGGAGTTCAAATCTCGCTCAAGTCAACTTTTTTAGTTGGCTTTGGCAGTGTACGTCAATTCATGAAATATTAAATAAGACAGCTGACTCCCAATTCGACTCAACCTCTTGAAATGGTAGTACAAGCAAAATCATAAAGTGGGAGATTCGTTATTCATTTGACTGAGCAATCGTGAAATTTAACGATTATTAGGGTCGCTAATGGTTTTTTGGAGCCCTATTTAATTTCGCATCGGAAAACCAAGAAGCCTCTCAATTAATGACTGATCCCCAACAAGTGTTAATGTGTTAATATCTTGGGGAGGCATTGGGCAAGGATAAAAATTGGAGGGGCCCAGGAAAATTTTATTTTTCCATTAAAAGCAAACGTTTCTAAGCATTCGGCCATATTTGCAATTTGGCCATATCTGCAAACGTATATTAAATATCTGGCAAACAAAATAATACAAAATCGACTTATATAATTTTGCTCCCTGCATTCGTTAATATAATGCAGAGTGGAAACAATAGGTTTTGATGCTGTGATAGATTTATTATGACGCGATGGCCACATCATTTTGTTGCAATGGTAATAAAATTCATTTCTTATCGATTACCCCGTGAAATTTTATTAGTCATAGCAATTATGGGATACATTTCCTTATTCAGAACTTCCTACGCAAGCACTCGTCCCTTTTCCTCGGTGAAAGTTCACTGACGTACCCAAAATTTGGAGATATTGACTACTACTACATATGCCCTACCCGGGCCACCAGGCCCCAGCGGACAAAAAATCCTGTATTGAATAAGTTAAATGTCTGTAGATATGGTGAGGTCAGGAGTCACATCATCACCCCAACATTTCGTTCTAAAATGAAAAGAATTTTTCCACTTAAACAAATCTTCACTTCCACTCTGTATGTAAATGATCAGTTCATGATCCGTAAGATAAGGGTAAAGATGTTTTTCTTATATTTCGCCCTACGATTCAGTGAGGAATGAGTTAGCTGTCACAAGCGTTTCCTTTTCATAATGTATATGATTTATGTTCTGTGAGTTAAACAGTTTTTAATTAATATAATTTAGTTCTGTAATCTTTTTTAATTTAAAAATATTTCCTCACCAAATGTATTGCTTTCTTCTTTAGTCGACTGAGGTGCAGTGTCAATTTCTATTAGATCCTGTTCTCCATGGCTACCACTGCTCCGTTCTGTAACGCAAAAAAACTGTCAGTGATGCATGTTCAACTCTGTTCACTTCCAACCAAACAAACATTTTATAATCTGCTGGTTAGGTGAGAGTTGTCTAAATTTCGTGGTCAGGTAAAATTACGACTCAAAAACCCAAGGGGAATCCATGTTCCTTGAACCAGGGTTAAAATCTACCGTGCTCTAGAACTCTTGAGCAACGAAAATTAGGCTTCACAGTGATCTTAAAATTGTTGACCGTCCAGGAATGCCGGGTTGAAATTTGGATTAAACACATCAAAACAGGACATGCAGAAAGTATTAACCTTAAAAGTCTCCCTCAGCTTTCGTTAGCTTCAAATGCATGGCATAGGAGAAATTTTTCACATTAACATGTAAATTATTTCTCGTGAACAAACAAATAAAATAATCTAATAATACCACACGTTCCTTGATGAAGTTAATTGGTAAGTATAACGTGTTTTTTTAAATATTAAAAACAAATTAAAGAACGTGATCAAAGGTTTGGCCTAATTTTCATGTTTTCCGTACCTGCCGGATATTCTCGGTCAAGAATTTCTACAACATCATCTCGTTTTATTTGTACCAGTACTTCCCGGAACTTTTGAACAGTGGCCGACCTTTGTGGCTGCCACCATGTCAGGACTTCATCAGCCGGATTGTCCCTTTCAGAAATAACTTGTATTTTTGAATTTTCCATGCCTAAATATCCAGCTAATGTTCGAAAGTCATCCCCAAGGGTTTTCTTTGGTCTCAGAAGATTACAGATCTCTTCTCTTATTGTGTACGGAATTTCCGATACCTTTGTCTTACGGCGTTCTCCTGTGAAAAAAAAAAAAGCTCTTAAAGTGTTAAAAAGTTGAAAACCCATACCAGATAAACAGCGAACAACTATAATTAATTTACCCACATCTCGACAAAGTCGTGTACAGACGCAAATGGCATGTCATTAAAGTTTTTTATTCATGTAATGGTAAGTTAAAATCATTGGTATTTTTCCCCAAATATCACTACTAACTATGATGAATAGTTTCGCATTTGCTCGATCCTCTTCAGAATGTTGTACGACGAAAGGATAAACACATCAGATAACCTTCACTGGTTAATTAAAAGTGTAAATTTCTTGATTTAGATTTTGCATTTGAGTGTATAATTGTATATTAATGTTCCAATGTTCATAAGTATTTCCGGAAAATTCTTTCAAATCATTCAGCAGGAAGCAATCACATACGTTACTCTGGAAGTATGTAACAAAAAAGCATTTCTTAGTCTCTTGATATAGCCATCAAAAAGAAATAATCTAAATAACAATTTTTTTCCAAAATGAACTTTTTGTTTGTTGTTTGATGTTTTGAATTGCTTTACGTTTCACAACATTAATTCATCCTATTGCGATTTAACATTCCATGAAAAGCAATATTCGTACACTGTTCAAACTCAAATCTTTAGAAAATATTTCTAGGCGCCTAAAGTGAGTCGAACTTTGAACCTTTTATCAGGTTAATATGATAAATGTACATGCTACCATTATAAAAATTTGCATTTTCTTCAATAGTAATAATAATAATAATAATAATAATAATAATAATGGCAAACGGGGCAATGGTAAAGGTAGGAGGGGCTCTTTAATCTTGGTTGATATCCCTCGTAGAGATGGTGTCTCGATAAAAATGCTGGTTGGTGGCAACCTTAAAACGGCGGGGAATAGTTACGTCTCAGGGGCAGGTGAAAAGCTCTTTAGCCCTGGTTGGCAATCACCTAGTGGAGGTTACACGAACAATTATACTCGCAACCCAAAGTGTTAATCGTGCTGACGGGTGAATGGCAGCTGCAAAAGCTGTCACGAACGATACCTCGTAGGAAGTGGCGCCCCCTATCAGTAATAGCTTTATCCAAAGAGTCGGGCAACCCTGGATGGACCTTTAACCCGTGCATAGAAAATAACTTCTATGGGTAGAAGAAAAATAACAAAAACAAACAGCAATATCGCTAGCCCTGTGGTTAATCAGGAAGCGCGTCCCTCAGAGGGGAAACAGTCTGAGGTCGAAAAATCTGCATCTGGAACAAACTCTTCCACAAACGAGCCGCTTGGCCACCAAAACCGGAATCCTTCCAATCTTGGACCAGCGAACTCACCACCACATAGAACGTCCTCAGGAAAACGAATTGCATGGACAAGGGAGGAGTACTCTCAAGTCATGAAGTCATTTTACTCAGCATTGCAAAGAACAACTTCAAACACAACCAACGCTACTTATAAAATCTGGAGATCCACAGTAGGTAAAGAGATAAGACCATACATCAATGCTAACAAGTTAGCAAATGTACGTAGACATATCATGCGCAACAACCGACTTACAAAAGCTGAAATTGAGCAAATAAAACAAAGCGTAAAAGACATTAGCAATGCAGAATCAACCATAAACGACGAAGTACATGTTGAAGTCGAAAACCTCTCCCCTGAAAATATAAATCTAATGATAGAAAATATCAGGTCAAGAGGAACTCAACCAGCACAAGAGCGAGAAGAAGAAAACCAGGCTGAAGAAGATCCTAATGTAAGCGATGAAATAAATGAAGACGAAGAGGAAATCAAAGCAGAATTTTTCACAAATAATAGAGACGCTATAAAAATGAAGCAAAGGATGCTGTAATTTGTGCTATTAGCAGAGTAAAGGTCACAGATATCAAAGATAGCAAAAACGTGCGCAACATTCAAGCAACGAAGGCAAACAAAAAAGTGGTTGAAATATATCACGCTGCACTCCAAGAATACCTTAAAGATGAAGATGAGCTAAATCCTGACAAAATTAACATAGCTATCTATTCAACAGGCCTAACTATTACTGAAAAACTGAACGTAACAATAAAGAGAAAAACAAGAAACAGACATAAGGAACCTACCTGGAAAGAAAGGATAGAAAAAGAAGTCAAACAGCTCAGAAGTGAAATATCAATACTGGATAAAATCAGCAGGGGAACTAATGTTAACACTGGGACGTCACGCAAGGTGAAAGAAAATACCAGATACATAGCTTAGAATCTATCTCTGAGGTTAAAGAAACTCTGAAACAGAAGTTACTCCTCAAATCACAGCGAATTCGACGTTTTACCAAGAGATCAAAATCTTGCAGGCAAAATAAGATATTTGTCACTGATGCGAAACGTTTTTTTTAGGGAAATAGGCATAAAAGAAATAGAGGAAGGGAGGAAGTACAAAGATTCTGCGAAAACATATGGAGCACACCGAAAGACTACAATGAAAATGCAGAATGGACTATCCGTGAAAACGAAAGAATGCGTGACATACCAACCCTAGATTGGTATGATATTACGAGCACAGATGTCAAGCAAGCCCTAGCTAAATAACAGAAATGGAAATCTCCTGGACCTGACAAAGTCCCCAACTTCTGGCTTCATCATCTATCCTCAACACATAAACTTATCGCAAAAGCCCTATCACATGTTATGAAAACTCCAGAAGATATGCCGAGATGGCTCACGAATGGCATCACATTTCTCTTGCCTAAAAATGATGAAACAGATGAACCTAAAAACTACCGCCCTAACACATGTCTATCCACTACATACAGGTTATTGACATCCATAATTACAGAATCGGCCTATTCTCACTTGGATCTAAATAACATTCTTCCCCTCTAGCAAAAAGGATGCAGACGGGGATCCTATGGATGCAAAGACGAATTGCTCATCAACAAAATGATCCAAGAGAACTGCTATAAAACAAAACGCAACCTTAGCACGGCTTATTATCGAAAAGCCTTTGATAGTGTCCCTCATTCTTGGATACTTAAGTCGCTGGAATTTTACAAAATATCCCCTGTAATAATAAATTTTTTGAAACACAGTATGACGCAATGGAAGACAACACTTTACCTCAGTCACGCAAATGGAACAGCAAAGTCCCAAAAAGTCTCAATACTATTAGTCATATTTATAGGTAGTGCTACTCTGGTTTGGTGGCCAGCGAAAGGTACATGCAAGTTGCTAGAAAACATTTCTTAATTGAAGATTGAAATAGGATCACCAGGTATTTCCCCTAGATTTAGGGGTCACCAGATATCTCCCTGATAAATAAAATTAAAAACAAGGTCACTGGGTATCTCCCTTGAAATAAGGGTCACCAGATATCTCTCCAAGATTACTGCTAGAACACGGTAATGTCTGAGATAAGACCATAAACTAAGATTATGAGACTAAAACAGGGTCACCGGATATCTCCCCAAGAAAGATATGGGGTCACCGGGTATCTCCCTGAGAATTAATACTAAACGGGGTCACCGGGTATCTTCCCTTGTATAAGAGGTCACCGGGTATCTCCCCAGAAATATAAAGAGGAAGGAAGAATAGTAGAAAGGCAACCGAGAAAGAAAAGGAAAAAGCAAGTAATGTCCTCGAACAGCTAGAAGAATCTTTTTGACTGGAAGTATTCACTATGAGATTAGTCAATACTGTGTTTTACCCAACATACTGTGTTTTACCCAAATACTGTGTTTCGGTAAAACACAGTATTGACTAATCTCATAGTGAATACTTCCAGTCAAAAAGATTCTTCTAGCTGTTCGAGGACATTACTTGCTTTTTCCTTTTCTTTCTCGGTTGCCTTTCTACTATTCTTCCTTCCTCTTTATATTTCTGGGGAGATACCCGGTGACCTCTTATACAAGGGGAGATACCCGGTGACCCCGTTTAGTATTAATTCTCAGGGAGATACCCGGTGACCCCATATCTTTCTTGGGGAGATATCCGGTGACCCTGTTTTAGTCTCATAATCTTAGTTTATGGTCTTATCTCAGACATTACCGTGTTCTAGCAGTAATCTTGGAGAGATATCTGGTGACCCTTATTTCAAGGGAGATGCCCAGTGACCTTGTTTTTAATTTTATTGATCAGGGAGATATCCGGTGACCCCTAAATCTAGGGGAAATACCTGGTGACCCTATTTCAATCTTCAATTAAGAAATGTTTTCTAGCAACTTGCATGTACCTTTCGCTGGCCACCAAACCAGAGTAGCACTACCTATAAATATGACTAATAGTTCACCTAGTTGCGAAAAAAGACTATTCACCAAGTCTCAATACGCCGAGGTATATTTCAAGGAGATTCCCTTTCCCTACTTTTATTTTGCATCGCTCTTATCCCCTTATCTCAAGAACTAAATAACGCCAACTATGGGTATAAAATCAAAAAAAGATAAATTTAACCACCTTTTTTATATGGACGACCTGAAGCTTTTTGCAAAAGATGATAACGAACTCGAAATGCTGCTGAAAACTGTAAAGTCATATAGTGATGACATCGGAATAGGATTTGGCCTTGATAAATGTGCCAAACTAACCATAAAGAGAGGGAAAATAACTGAAACTAACAACATAAATCTTGACGTTAGCACTCAAATAAAAGAATTGGATCACGAACAGGCATACAAATATCTCGGGGTTAACGAAGGGGGCGGAATACTACATAATCAAATAAAAGAGAAAGTCAGAAAAGAATATTACAGACGTTTGCAACTAATTCTGAACACAGAACTAAACTCGAAAAACAGAATAAGTGCATTTAATAGCTTGGCAGTCCCCGTCGTACAATACACCTTCAATATTATAAACTGGACAGTACAAGACATCAAGCTAATGGACACTAAAACCCACAAACTCTTGATATGTCATCGGATGCATCATCCAAAAGCTGATGTAGACAGAATTTACCTACCAAGAACTGATGGCGGTAGAGGTCTTATTCAACTCGAAATGTCCTATAAAACAACAACAATTGGACTGAAAACATATTTGCAGAACTCTGAAGACTGGATACTGAAATGTGTTTTTGAAAGCTATACTCTGTGGCAAGAGAAAATGATAAATATATGCATGAGATTGCCGTAGATTATGACAACATCCAGGAATATACACAACCACCAACAAGAACAGCCAAGATCCTAAAAAACGAAACCAAAACAGGCAACAATAGAAAAACTCAGAAGAAGCTGGCAAGAAAAGCCTTTACATGGCCAGTATCCCACTAGCACCAAACAAGCTGATGTAAATAAATTACACACTCATCAGTGGTTGCGCATTGCAGGAATAAAGGCCGAAACGGAAGGCCTCATACTTGCAGCCCAAGATCAGTGCCTCCCTACCAAAAACTATCAGACAAATATTGCTAAGACAAATAATGACCCTAAGTGCAGAATTTGTGATATCTACTCTGAAACCATAGATCATCTTGTATCGGGCTGTCCAACCCTTGCCCCAAGTGAATACAAAAAACGACATGACAGGATAGGTCAGTACATTCACTGGAAAATGTGCCAGCACTATGGAAAAGAAGTGGGAAAAAACTGGTACGAACATCATCCTGACCCTGTGACAGATATAGGGAATATAACTATTGTTTGGGATTTCTCTATCCACACGGACAGGACCATATAGGCCAACAGACTAGATATTGTCATAAAAGACAAAAATGGCAAGCTCAGTGCTACTTGATAGACAGGGCCGTACCAGCTGATTGAAATATAGCAGTAAAATATATGACAAGTTATCGAAATACAAAGTACTTGAAATAGAAATACAAAAGATGTGGGCCATGAAAGTAACCATCATACCAGTAGTGGTAGGTGCACTAGGTGTAATAAACTAAGGAACCGAAGATTTTACCAATAAAGTACCTGGACAACCGTGCTTGAAAGAAATCCAAAAAGTTGTTCTGACTAGCACTGCTCACATCTTACCCAGATTTCTATCTTTATAAGAAATAAATCTCCCGTACGGGAAATTTCAATGCTGAGTAGAATGAACATCATAGCCATCTCCTGCCTGAGGTCTCTGGGTGAGACCTGGTCGGATGACGTGTATATACAGATATCAAAGGAAATGATAATAACAATAATCATTCGAAGGGTTGTGGACATGAAGGACATATAACTCTAGCATCTTAGGTTGTGGGTAGCAACTTGCTCCTAGTTTTAACCAGTACATTTAGATGGACTGTGCAGAAAAACAAAAACAAATAATTAGTAATAATAATAATAATAATATATGGGCAATGGGGCAGGACCAGTTGGAACTGCAGCCTGCTACGGGAAGAGTAAAACGCTCCCGCCCACCATGAATCTCAGGGTAGTACCTTGAGCAAGGTGGTGAAGGAGAGAGCAGAGGGAAGGTGGTGAAAACAGATGGCGTGATGATGCCAGATGGAAACGTGATGAGGCAAATTGAAGATGATGGATATAAATACCTTGGTATTATGGAGATGGATCAGATCATGGAAAGTACTATGAAAGCAGCATTCGGTAAAGAATATCTAAAGAGATTGCGGTTAATAATAAAGTCCCAATTAAATGGCAAGAACAAGGTATTAGCAATAAACTCATGGGCTATATCAGTGTTACGGTACGGGGCAGGAGTGATAAATTGGAATATGGAAGAAGTAAAAAAACTTGACAGAATGACAAGAAAGATGATGACTAACTATGGAGCATTGCATCCAAAAAGCGATGTCGACAGGATTTATTTACCCAGGAAGAATGGAGGAAGAGGTTTAATTAGCTGTGAGTATTGTATCAGGAGTGAGGAAAATAGATTAGGGTGGTAAGTGAAGAACAACATAGAGCCGTAGATACAGGGGGTAAAAAAGGTTGGAGTAATTGACGTTCAGGATACTTTTAGTAAGGAAGAGTACAAGACGAGGAACATTGTGGAAAGAGAGGTAGCGTGAAAAAATAAAGTTATACATGGGCAATTTCTAAGAGATATGGAAGAAGGAGCTGATAAATGGGATACATGGTCATGGCTAAGGAAATCGGATCTGAAAGTGGGAACTGAGGCCTTGAAATTTGCTGCTCAAGAGCAGGCGCTACGCACAAACTATGTCAAATTCAAGATAGATAGGACTAGGGAATCACCATTATGCAGGATGTGTGGCCAAACAGGAGAAAGTGTGAGCCATATCATAAGTGAATGTAGTAAATTGGCACAGCATGAGTATAAGAGAAGACACGACAATGTGGCAAGAATATTACATTGGAAAATCTGTGAGAAGTATAACCTCGCACAAGCGGAGAGGTGGTATGAGCACCAACCAGATGCGGTAGTGGAATCAAACGAGGTGAAAGTGCTATGGGATTTTAATATACAGTGTGATAAGGTTATAGAGGCAAGAAGACCAGAAATTGTCTTAGTTGATCATCGGGAAAGGACTTGTAATATATTAGATATAGCAGTGCCTAATGACAACAGGGTCTGCATGAAAGAACAAGAGGAAGTCGAAAAATATCAAGAATTAAGGTGGGAAATCTCAAGGATGTGGAACATGAAGAAGGTTACAGTTATTCCAATGGTGATAGGTGCGCTAGGAACAGTCTCTAAGAGGATACAATCATGGATTAAGAAGATTGGTGTTGAAGTAAGGACGGAGCAATTGCAAAAAACCGCATTATTGGGGACGGCAAGAGTACTAAGGAAAGTACTTGATGCCTGATATTGGAAAAAAGGAATATCTAGGGAACCTTTGGTAATTTTTTATTACCCGTTCCCTCAGTATATACGTATATATCGGCACATCTGCCTGCGTGAAACAACATAATAATAATATATGGGCAATGGGGCAGGACCAGTTGGAACTGCAGCCTGCCACGGGAAGAGTAAGACGCTCCCGCCCACCATGAATCTCAGGGTAATACCTTGAGCAAGTACTAGTAACCCGAAGCCCCCATTGCCAGGGATATGGCAAATCAACAATGAAGAGTCAATTTAATAGAAATTCATACCGCATCGGTGGTCCCGCGGTCTACCGAGGAGCGCCTACCCCAGCGGGGAACCAGGCTGGGATCAAAAAATGTACTTCTGCAATCAACTCTCCCCACTCCCAAACAAACACCTGTGAGTTACCAAAACGAGGAAACGCCTCAAACTGGACCCCAGGATGTACATTCAAACACAAATAAAGAAAAAAGAACCAAATGGACAAGAGAAAAGTACAAGCAAGCAGTGGCGTAGCGAGGGGGGGGAGGGGGGGCGAAGGGGGCGGTTGCCCCAGGTGGCACATTTTGGCGGGGGGCACTTTTAGGTTGGAGCGGCACTTAGGATTTCATGTTTGAATCGCAAAGTAGTTTCCAGTTTACAAGTTACAATTATGATAATTTTCGATTTTGGCGTTTAGCTTTTGCCTGATAGCTCTTAAAAGACGTCAATAATATAACAGTATAGGCCGTGTAACAATCAAAAGTAAGTTGTAGCAAACAACTAGCAATTTTTTGTCCTCGTTTTTGCGAATATGTTCCGAAATTTTTTTAGGAAGCCACGCCCACGGGCCACGGAATATGCCGGGGGGGCGGCATTTGGGGAATTCGCCCCCAGTGGAACTCTGCTCGCTACGCCACTGCAAGCAAGTAATAAAGGCTTTTTTAGGGCACAACTAACACCATCACAAGAAAGCAACACTAACCAAAGTTATACCATATGGAGAGCAGAAAACCCCACAGCAAAACCGAACATCGATCCTAACAAACTAGCAAACGTTAAAAGAGACATAAAAAATAAGAGATTGACAGATGTTGAGTTGAATACCATCAGGAAGAAAGTATAAGATAGTGCATTAGTAAATATGGATAATAGTGAACAAAATAAGCAATTTGAAAATGCTGAAACTGAATATGAAATGCCAGTAAACCAAGATAATACACCAACGGACAAAATACAGGATGAACAAGAGAATAAAGAATATGAAATGCTAAAAGAAGATATTCAAAGAAAATGGGAAGAGGTCAAACATCAAGACATAAAAGATAGAGATCCACTCTCTAAGATCAACAAAAGTAAAAAAGTAAAGCAACTAATCAGACTTGGTAACAAAGTGATCGCAGACATTAAAGAAAGCTGTAATTAACGAGCAATTACAGCAATTAACGAGCTTATATATGCAATAGCTTTAGTTATTAATGAAACTAAGTATAGTGGCTTCCGCTTAGGTCGCACATATATATGTCGAATTCGCAACTTAGCTCGCCATCTGAGTCTCGGTAGCTCAATGGTTAGAGCGTCTAACCGGTCATCAGAAGGTTGCGGGTTCGATCCCCGTCTGGGGCTCAGATATCATTTTCTGAGTATCGAGCTTGAAGATCGTTCGTCTACCTCAATATATCCAAGTTCTCATGTTTCTCAAACATCATACTGAAACTAAAGAAGTCAAATTAAAAAGAAAGACAAAGAAGAAAAGAAGGAAACCTAAATGAATAGAAAATTTAGAGAAAGATATTCAAAGCAAGAGGAGTGACTTGTCAGTCCTAACTGAAATTGAAAATAAATCAGAAGTTAATCAGAGAAAACAAAGGAAAATAAAGAGAAGATATAACATCAAGAAGATGGAAGATCTAGCCGAAGAAAGAGAAAAGTTGAAACAGCAAATTCAAACTAAAGCACAGAGAATCAGAAAGTATGAGAAAAGGGGGAAACAATTCAGACAGAATAAGCTCTTTAAGGAAAATACTAAGAAGCTCTATAGGGACCTAGGAAAAAATAGATCAATGTTGAGGAACCACCTATGCTTGAAGTAATAGAAGATTTTTGGAGCAAGATATAGGAGGACGAAAAGCAGCATAATGAGACAGCCGAATGGATCAAACAGCAGGAGGAAATAATAAAAAATCAACCAACTCAAGAATGGAAAGATCTAGAGAAAGAAGACATAAGCATTTCACTGAAGAAGGTTTGTAACTGGAAATCACCAGGTATAGATAGAGTGCCAAACTTTTGGCTCAAGAACTTGGATGAAGTGCATGAAGATATAACTAGGGAATATAATGAAATCATTCAGAATCCAGAAAAGAGCCTTGGTTGGTTCATGCAAGGTCTGACATACTTGCTCCAGAAAACTGGAGATACAAAAAATCCAAAGAACTACAGACCCATAACCTGCCTTCCAACATTGTACAAGATTCTCACATCTACCATCACTCAGAGGACATATACCTTCCTAGAAGAAAACAAGTTATTACCACCTGAACAGAAAGGCTGTAAAAAAGGAAGTTATGGATGTAAAGATCAGTTATTCATCAATAAGATGATACTAGAAGATTGTATGAGTAAGAAAAAGAACCTCAGCACTGCTTGGATTGACTACCAGAAAGCATTCGATAGTGTCCCTCATTCTTGGATCATCAAGGTTATGGAGATATACAAAATGTCCCCAACCGTGACCAAATTCGTCGAACAAAGTATGGCCAATTCGAAGGCCACCATGAAATTAAATTACAACCATGATACAATTACTACCAGGTCTATTAATATCAGACGGAGTATCTTTCAAGGCGATTCCTTATCGCCACTTTTATTCTAGCGGCGTTCTTGAGGTTATACACTATCTAAGATACAGAAAACAAGCTTCTCGACATGCTACTAATCTCCGGACGAAGGGCCTTCGCTCGAAACGTTGAGAAGCTTGTTTTCTCCATCTTAGATAGTGTATAACCTCAAGATCGCCGCTGTTTTATCGAAGCTATCTACACTGGACCTCTGCGCCCACTTTTATTCTGTCTTTCTCTTGCCCCTCTGAGCAATATGCTTAACAACACAAGATGTGGCTATGAAATATATAGGAACAAAGTTAACCATTTGTTCTATGTCGATGATTTGAAAATATACGCGAAAAACGATGGTCAACTGGAAGGGTTGCTTGCAACAATTAAGACATTTAGCGATGATATTGTTATGCAGTTTGGCCTCGAAAAGTGTGCCAAAGCCACGTTCAAGAGGGGGCAAATTGGCACAAACCTCAGTCATCCATCTAGACACCAACACAATCACTCAAAAACTTAAACAAGAAAGCACCTATAAATACCTGGGTATTAATGATGGTGATGGGATACAACATGCGGACACGAAGGGGAGGATAAGAAAAGAATACTACAGAAGAGTTAGGTTGGTGACAAAAAGTGAATTGAATGCAACAAGTAAAATTGAAGTCATCAACACACTGGCTGTACTTGTGGTCACGTACAGTTTTAATATCATTAATAGGCAGACGAGTGAAATCACAAAACTGGATAGGAAAACAAGAATGTTGCTTACTGTGGAACGAATGAACCACCCTAAGGCGGATGTGGAAAGAATTTATCTCCCTCGACAGATAGGAGGAAGAGGACTCACTCAGCTAGAGTTAACTTACAAGACAACCACAGTGGGTCTTAACGTTTATCTAGAACAAACAGAAGATCCGCTCTTGAAACTGATACACCAACTTGAGAAGAACAAAAAACTCTACTCTGTAGTAAAGGATGCCAGCAAAATTAAGAATGAGTTAGGAGAGTCAGATCTCGCAAGGAAATATCACGAATCAATCACAAAGTTCGCAAAAAGAGTGAAACAGGAGACTAAGGAAAAGTTACAGGAGAAGATGCAACAAGTTTGGGAAGAAAAACCGATGCATGGTCAATACCCAGCGAGAGTGAATATGCCAGATGTTGATTAGGAAAAGACACACAAGTGGCTCAGGAGCTCGGGTCTCAAATCGGAAACTGAAGGGTTAATTATCGCAGCGCAAGATCAAAGCCTTGCAACAAAGTCGTATCATCATAGGATAATCAAAGATGACGCTGACCCCAAATGTAGAATGTGCAAAGAATTCGAGAAGACAGTTGACCATATAGTAGCAGGATGTCCAGTACTTGCCAAGACAGAGTACATCTAAAGAAAAGACAGAGCAGCAGGATATCTACATTGGAAAATCTGTCAGCACTACCACCTTCCAGTTGCAGGTAACTGGCATGACCATATACCAGAAACAGTGACTGAAAAAGAAAGTGCCACAATATTATGGAACATGCCAGTCAACACAGATAAGCAGATTAATGCCAATAGACCAGATATCATTGTGAAGGACAAGAAGGCTAACAACTGCCTCACGATTGACATGACAATACCATCAGAAAGAAATGTTTCAATTAAACAAACGGAGAAATTATCAAAGTAGAAGGACCTTGAAATGGAAGTTACGAAGATGTGGAAAATGAAGACAAGCACAATTCCAGTTGCAGTGGGGGCGTTAGGTCTCATTACGAAAGGCATGGGGAAATACATCAACCAAATTCCGGGAAGAGTCAATGTAGAAATGGTGCAGAAGATCGTTCTTTCAGGAAGTGCCCATATCTTGAGGAGAACACTCTCCACTACATAAGCACTACACGCAAGTGCCCCATTGTCATGGGATGACTTCGGCACTGCAGGAAGAAAATGTACAATAACATAGAAATGTAATAATAATAATTAAAGTAGGCGGAATGTTTATCTGAAACTAATGATCCCGAACGACCAGGGCTCATAACCCTGTGTCTAGTAGGAGTAGGTGGGTGATACGTGTCCTCAGGGTGCGGCGACCCTGCCCTGCCGATGCTGGGTAGACCCAGGAACATGAGAAAAACGTGAGTGGACAGGTGTTGGTAAACCTGCTCTGTTAGCCTAAGGACTACAACCATTATTCCTTACAACTGGCTCAGGTACGGCTGACTTTAACTGGTTGGTGTGTTCCAGCCTCCTACAATGTTGCTAAGGATTAAATGTTAGTCTAAAAGCAAAACAATATCCAGTCATCAACCCTCGCAGGTGCGCAGTGAAACTGCCCTTAATAGGGTGGGAGTGCTTCACGTAAATGCTGTTTGCAGGCCAGGATGGGTATTCGCTATCGGGGAGTACTTCTTAGAGCTAGTCGTCAGTATTCCCTTATCCTGTCGAGCCTTGTTGGCAGGCAGTCCATAGATTGAGCGCATGGGTGTTAAAATCTTTAATGGTGAGATTTGAAATATCCCCATGAGTATCCTAGAAGGTACATTGTCTCCTCTGTCGGCTACAGTCTTGTTGACGGGCTGCCTTTGGAGGCCAAGACCCCTCGCCACTTCCTTTGGAGAGTGTGCTGCGATATTGGATAATAATAATAATAATAACAACGATAATAAAATCATGAGTCGACCCTTAACTTTAGAAGCAGATGTTCTAGACCGAACAAGTGCAGTGCAAGCTGAGAATATTACTAGAGCACACATAAACAACTGAGGGAGAGGAAGAGGCTGGAGTGAACTTTGGAGGAGAAAGTACTACTCTTCAAGATAGAAACTGAGGAAAGAGAAAGAGAAGAAGCGGATTCATGAAGTATGTTAAAAAGAGATGGTCAAATGAAGCGCGGACAAAGAAGACTGTCTCAGCCCAGAACCTAGTGGATAATGCCAGGAGGTTCAAATTAAAGGAGGAAGTAATGGGTCAGGTAGAAGGACAATCCGAGAAGCCTGAGTATGAGGCACCACCAGAGAGTAGGCACTGGACGACAGCCAAGAAGGCTCGACTGGTTAAAATAGATGCGGAGGAAAGGGAACGTGGACTTGGTTTCATGAAGAGGGTAGGTGATAGATGGGAGCTGGTGTTTGGAGAGAGATTAAAAGATCAAAAGCTGAGAGATAATGCTGCTAGATTTAAGGAGAAACAGATTGCGAACTTTGCCTTTGTGAGAAAAAGGAATGAGGAGCGTGAGGAGGAGGGAACTGAGGCAGGAGTTGAGGATGGGGAATTGGAGGAGACAGTAAGAGTGGTAGAGGTGTCAGAAAAGGAAGTGGAGCAGGAAACCGATAGAGGAACAGAAGCAGATGAAGCAGCAGAGACAGAGGGAGAACAAGCATTAAGAGAGGTTTTCACAGCGTAGTTAGCACAGCCAACACCAACAAATGCGACCAACATCAAAGAAAGGAACAGACTTCCGACACTTAAAAACTGCCTCCAGATAAAAGTGTGCAAATAAGATACTTAGCGGATACCTCAAAAGTAGCAATAAGTTGGAGGAGATCACAGATGCAGTTTATGCCATGGGAAAGGCAAGATTACTGAATGTCAAGATGAGAGTCCCGGGCATAGAAAGGAGATTGAACAGAGAAGGAAATACAAGAGAGAGGAGGTTACGCAACCAGATTAAGGCACCAAGGCAAAGAATAGCGAGAGTAAATAATAAGCTCTATGGAAGAAGGACACAAAGAAAAGCAACGAGGAAAGAAGTGAGGATTTTACAAGAACTGAGGAAGTATGTAGAATGAGGATCAGCAGGCACGCAGGAGCTTGCGGAGGCCTCGGAGAAGTGGTTGGATGAGCTGAGGGTGAAGAAAGTGATATCGCTGAAAGCAGTGGAGAAGAGGGAGAGAAGAAAGAATAACGCAATGTTTGTAACAGATGAAGGGGCTTTCTACAAGAGAGTGAATAGTACAAAGGAATTTAAGGGTGAGCCCCCAGCAATGGAGAGATTCGTGGAATTTTGGGGAGGCATGTGGGAAGAGGAGAAGATTACTATTGAACAACCGTGGATGGAGAAAATCAAGAAGTTGAGAAAGATGATCAGGGATGTACAGGATATCGAGATAAGTGAGGAGACCATTGGGAAAGTAATAAAGAGGAAGAATTGGAGCTCGCCTGGTATTGACGGAATCCAGAATTTCTGGTGGAAGAAGTTTAGTCGAACCTGGAAGACTTTAGAAAGAACAATGAATAGCTGGAATGAAGATCCAGAGGGCATTCCTGAATGGGTGACTTTAGGCAGGAGAGTCCTTTGACTGAAGACCGAGGACTTGTCATTTGAAGAGGAGTACAGACCGATAACGTGTCTAAATACTTCATACAAGTTATTCGCCGGTATGATAGGAAGGTACATGAGAGATCATGCTCGACGGAACGAGTTATGGGATGAAGGACAACTAGGAGCCTCTGAGGGAGTGTCGGGTACGGTCGACCAACTACTTATTGATAAGTGTATAATGGACGAGGTGAAAGAACACAAGAGGGACCTGGCAGTCGCGTTTTACGACTACAGGAAAGCGTACGACAAAATTCACCATGACTGGATGGTGATGGTGTACAATTGGATGCGTGTGCCTAAGCCGCTTATAAATGTGCTACGGAAATTGATGAGCAGTTGGAAGACACGGTTAGAGTTGAATGCTGGAAATCACAAGGTGCAGAGTAGATGGATTAGAATACGATGTGGTTTTTTACAAGGGGACAGTTATTCGCCGGTAGGATTCTGTCTGACTGAGGCCCCAGTTACAATGCTATTGGAGGAAACAACGGAATATAGGATGGGACCCCCCGTGAAAGGCTCTCGAAGAGGACGCACAGCTTACTTATTCATAACTTGAAGACCTGCCAGGAAAGTCATAAACAGATGGAAGCTGCTAACGAGATAATCGTGAAAGCTAGCGACGATACAGGGGCAGTGTAAGGGGTGAAGAAATGTGCGCAGATAGTATTTAGAAGAGGTAAGATGACTAAAGGGAGGGCCTGACTATACTGGAAGAAAGCGCAGAGGCGCTGGACCCAGAGAAGGATGACTGCTACAAATTCCTTGGAATAGAGCAGGGGAAGTAGATAAACAAAGAGAAAGTATTGCAGAGGATCAAGGAAGAAATGCGAAAGAGGTTGCAGAGCCTCGTAGAGCTTGATCTGTATGATAAGAATCTCATGAGAGCGATCAATTGCAGAGTCATCCCGGTTGCGGCCTACGCCATGAATGTATGCCAGTTCACCCAGAAGGAGTTCTATGACCTTCACATGTTGGTGAAGGATATTCTACGCAAGAGAGGTATGCTGGGCCGACGGACAAGTGATGAGAGGCTCTACCTGAAGAGACAGGATGGAGGGAGAAGCTTGAAGAGCCTGTGGTAGGTTTATAAGGAAACAAAGGTGCGGGTGGCAACGTACATGGTTTGTAGCTCAAGCCACTGGATAACGATTGCCTGCAAGAGAGAGTATAACAGCGAATACAAGAGCTTAAAAAGGGAAGCAGAACAAGCGCTGCGTGAAGTTGGAGTTGAAGTTGAATTTAGGGAAAAGAAGTCTGGAAAGATGGTGAGAAGATGGAGAAAGAATGGGCAGGATGCTGGGCGTAGCCGTGTTTATATCAAGCCATGCAAACACGGTTATGACATCACAGCGCCGCTTGACTCAAGAATTTGTTTCTAGGCGCGAATTAGAACTTCTGATTGGTTTAAGAATGTATAAGAACTTGCCATTTGATATTGAAAATTAAGTTCGTTATTCACAATTATTATTGCTCAGTTCTTTGCTCATCTTATTAAAGAAATAGAAACTGTTTTGTTATGTTAATATAACCTGATGGAAATACTCGGACAGGTTGCGAGAACTCTCAAGCGACTGTATAATTCAAATTCTCTCAACCTTCTCCTCGTGTTTCCATCACGCTATATAAACATGGCAAAACAATTTCAATTTCTTATTGAAAGTTTTTCAATGTTTGGTTAACTTGCCACTAGAGGATAACTCCTATTCAGCAAACAACAGGTGTCCACTGCACAAGTTTGGTTATTCAAAGGAACGACAGCACTGTCCTCTTTCTACGTTCCATCCGTTAATTTATCTCTGAATAGAGAATTCATTTACTCATTACGGTATATCTATCGGAAAAGGTATCCAGACATTGAAAATCTGACCAAACAAGTGCATTTAAATGAAGGTCGGAGCATCTTTAGCTAGACTTGGACTGCTGTTTTTAATTGCATATTTTTGATATGTATAAGCTTTTCGAAGAAAAATTTAAGCTTTGTCTGATACGTTGCAAGTCCATAGGGCAAAAACGAACTCATATAGATCGTTTCAACTGAACCCAAGAGATTCACAAGACAAAGAACACAGTCATCTTGGTTGAATGGCAGAATAACTTAATTAAAAATGTGTGGTTTAGGTAGACCACAAATAACTAAACGAGTCCTACAACGAATGTCATAATTATCAATGGAAAATTGTATGGGGCGCATTCAGGAAAGAATGGAAGCAATTGCCCCCACTTATGAAACAGCCCTATATTTCAAAATATACAGCATCCTTTTCAAAGATATTGAGTGTTTTTTGTTCTGTTTTTCTTTTTTTGTTTGTTTTTATTTTCTTCGTTATTTTTGACAGGAAATGCTATTTTGGTGCGTTTCCAAGTCTCTAAAATAGAAAAATACTTCCACGGGTAGCAGAAAAATTATTGAATTGACGTCCCTTACAGAAAACCTGGTTGCATCTCTGAAAACTGCATTTAAGTTAAAGTTAAAAAGAAAAATACAACCAGAAGTACTTGGAAATGATCCCTTTTGACTATTAACGACTTTAGAATATCATCAAACTCATCGAACTGAAATAATTACCACATTACATTCACTTACACTGGAAGTTCTACCGTCTTTTTAAATATATCTTAACAATTCCTTTGATTTTAGGTCGACTGGACTTCTCATCCTCAATGAGCTTATCGGAATACGGTTTGGTTACACCACTAGCCTTTCGGAAGCTATATTCTAGGCCAGGAAATAAATAAACCGCAACCGACTTTAGCAGAAATGAATTTAAAACTAAAATGTGCTGTTTTAAAATACATGCAGACTACATTCATTCATCTGATGGTCTACAAATACAATTTTAAGAACATTGAAAGCATAATTACAATGCAAAAATGAAAATTGAGTTGGATACTGAAGAATTTCTTTGACAATACCTTTTTTCAAGCTCCTATTTGGTTTGGGAATAATTTTAGAATACAATTAAAACGACTAGGTGGGGTTAACTCTCAGCAAGAAGGATCAGTCTACTACTGTTTTACTCTGGACCATTTTACTTGTCAAGAGGAAAGATCCTGGCAATTTCCGAAATCCGGAATGGTGAAAGGAACGATTAGTTTAAAACACGCAACCATGGTTTTAACCGCCTAACTTTCATAGGAGTAACCATGCAGAGTAAAACACACTTCTTAGGTTGCAAATATTTTTGTAGATAATTATGTTTAGCCTGTGATTTTATTTTTGACTAATCAGATTTGCAGCGTTGCTTTTTTCCACTTTATTTGCATTTTTATAGCTTATCTTGGGTACAATTTTCTAGCTGCTTGAGTCGTCCATGAATACAATAAAATGATTGACTGACCAAAATCATTGATTAGGCCTAGAGTCTCAATTTAGATTAAGATGGGTATTTCCACTACCTTGAATTTTAATTCCAAACAGAACACTTGAAGATAAATTCTATACCAGCAAGTATCCATGCATCATTTTGGTTTATTTCATAAACAACAACGTACAGTCTAAAATGAGGACCAGGCATCTGGTAAGTTTTTGTCTGGTGTTGCTTTGAAAAAAGTTTGTTTTGTTTGCAGACAATGAACGTCCGACCAACAAACTGAAATCGAAAAACCGTCACCGAGATAAGAATTATGAAACATTGGATCTGATTGATCAAATAAAATAGCATACGCGGCTTTTCATTGGATCCTTGAACAAAGACCTTTTCATGTAAAATACTGTGCCTCTTACGTGTGATAAAATATGATTTTTCTTAGTGGCCAAAAACATTGTCTCACACTAAAGTTTATGAAATAAAACCTACTATAAATATCAACTAAAAAAAATTCAGAACATTTCTGAAAACGTACTGTTACGAAAATTCAGGAAATCGAATTTTTGTTTTGGTTCTTTTTTACAGAAAAAAACTTTTTTTTAAAGAAAGCACTTCGTTTTATGATAAATTTCCAAGAAGAATAAAAAAATCTGGTCAAGTATAGCATTAAAAAAACTGTTCAATTAAAGTATTTAGAAAAATGACATCTCGAATTTTCTTCATAATTTATAATCTTACTTATTATGACATGATGACTATTTTGTTTCTATGGCAACAAAATTCTTTTACATTCTGTTGTTAGGTGATACATTAACTGGTGAAAATTTATCAATTATCACAATTATAGGCTACGCTAATTCTAAGCTTGAAGTCCAAACACTCGGCACACCTTTATACTTGAACGTTTGCTGGTTATATGTCAGATGTGGAGATGATGACTGCGGGCACATTCACTTCTCGCGGCCGTTGAGGACCAAAAACAGTCTAGACTGAATTGGGTTAACGTCTTCGGACACAATGATGTCGAGAGTCAGGATACGGGAGGGAGTATATTGGGTCTGAATCCGTTTAGATTTGTAAGGTAGCTCCTTCATGACTATTTTCCCTTTTTTGTCAAAGCCTTCTACATTGCTTGCAATGTTCCACCACAGGAAGCCCACACAAGCTATTTATGTAACTTTTACTCATATGGCTATGTTACAGGGTACAAAAACGGACAAATATACACACGGTTGTGAAAATGGGTGTAAATGGCCTTAACATAACAGAAAATTTATTTTTTATCGTCTTTGTGGCTAAAATGGTTTCATTTTAGAATTCTCGAGGATTTGCTTGCCATAAAAAGTGTGTCACGAAAGAGAACATCGCGTTAGACATCCAAAATGATCAGGGTCGCTTCAGAGGCAGTTTTTGCCTGAAGAATCCTGTCGCCCTGCTCTCAAACCTGATGCAACGGGAGAAAATTCATTTTTGTTTTTCTTGAAGCAATCGCAATTCTATCTGGGCCTACAACCAAGCATAAGACGATCCAGAAAAGCTTAAAAACTCGCCTTAGACGTTATTTGACTCGAAAAATGGAGTTTCACGTAGTCAGGCGAAACTCGCTCTCCCCCGTTAGCCTGCTCCGCTGTAAGTGGTCCTGTTTCAGCAGCAAATAATAATTATAGAGAATGCTGAGAATGTGAGTTTCATTCGTGCAAGAACTTGCAGAGTGGAATCGAATAAATCCAATGCGGGTTTCTAACCCTCTATCAATGGCCATGTGCTTGACCGTCGCTTTCGATTTCACTGTGATTTTGTTTTTTACCAGTCGTCCACTTTGGAAGTTAAGCAATGTGATTTGCTAATGCAAAAACCGCCTCAGTTAAAGTTGTTTTCTTTTTTTTGTTATTTTTGTTTTTTTCGTTTATTTCAAGTTCGTGCGCAAACATCTCCAGTTTTATAACTTGTCAAGTCGATGCCCTCTGTGACTGGTATCATACGATAAACCAAAGATCATACAAATAGTTTGTTTAAGCTCTGTTTTCTCTTCATTGTTTTTTCTCAACTCAACCTACCAGTTTCGTCTTCTTTCTTGCTACTTGGTTCTGCCTCCGTTTGGTATTGATCGCTTTCATGGCTTCGTTTTGTTCCAGTTAGAACTAAACCCAGGAAAATGAAAACGGTTAAAGACATTTTATGGCAAAGAAACTGAGCAGAGGAGAGGGGGAAAGTGTTCACCAATATTTTGATATTTAATGGCTACAAAAACATTCCAGCTACATCTTCTGAACCTGCACTGTTACATAAATGCAGTTCGTTTGGCGATAATCTTGAGAGATGAATAAAAATATGGTCAATGAAGACATAAACCCAAAATGTGCAGATATTGATCACTACTACATTCGCCTCATCCGAGCCACCTGACCCTAGCAGACAAAAAAACCTGTCATAATTATATATATGAAAAATCTGACTGCCCCAGCCGGGAATCGAAGCCAATGTCTCCGAAGCTATGTATCGGTACTCTGACCTCTGAGCTAATGAGACACGGCTAGAACAATCAGAAATTTTCATATAAACTGAATTGACCACCATTCTCCATTCTCTAACCGGAAGACATCTCGTCTTCACAAGGCAGAGTGAAGCCTCTCAGGCGACTTCCTCAAGTAGCAGAGTGATACACGACTCTTGTATACAGGAGGTTTTTAAACGACATATATATATATGAAGAGTGGATTTTGATCCGATCATAATTATCTATACGAAAAATCTGACTGCCCATAGCTCAGAGGTCACAGCATCGATACGTAGATACGGACACCATGGGTTCGATTCCCGGCTGGGGCAGTGAGATTTTTCGTATATATAATTATGATCGTATCAAAATCCTCTCTTCATATGTATATAAAAAAAAACTTGTATTGAATAAGTTTAATGTCTGTAGATATGGTGAGGTCGGGAGTCACTTCATCATCCCAACATTCCGTTCTAAAATGAAGAGATTTTTCCATTTAAACAGATCTTTACTTCCACCCTGTATGTAAATGATCAGTTCACAATCAGTAAGTTAAGGGTAAAGATGCTTTTCTCTAATATTTTGCTCTACGATTCAGTGAGGAATGAGTTAGATGTCAAAAACGTCTCCTTTCCACAGTGCTCATGATTTATGTTCCGTGAGTTAAACAGTTTAAAATTAAGATACTTTAGTTTTATATTTCTACTTTAAGTATATTCTCTCACCAAATGCACTGCTTTCTTCTTCAGTCGACCGAAGAGTATGGTCATCCTTCATTAGATCTTGTTCACCCTGGGTTCGGCGGCTCAGTTCTGTAAAGCAAAAACAACTAAGTCATTGATGCATGGTCAACTCTCTTTCTTTCCAATTCAACAACCATTACATGATTTGCCAGATGGACAATGGTAAATTAAATCTCGCGGAGTCAGGTGAAATTAACACCAAAAAAGAAACATACGCAAATCGAGTAAGGGGTTCCTTTAACCAGTATTAAAATCTACGAGATATATATTTTAAATTGTGGGAGCGTGGAGATATGTTGAATGAGAGATGCACGTTCGTCAAGCTCTGTCCTATCCTCAGAAAAACGACTTCTGAGCCCCGGATGGGGATCGAACCCGCAATCTTCTGATGACCGGTGAGACGCTTTAACCAATGAGCTACCAAGGCTCAGATGGTGAGCTAAGGTGCAAGTTCGACATATGTGCGACCTAAGCGGAAGCCACTATATGTTAATAATGTTTTCTATGAGACATACTTCGCTTTTCGCCTAAAATTACATTGAGGTATGAACATTGTTCATTTAAAATGTTTGTGAAACAAAGAAAAGATCAACTTTATATACTTTTCTTTCGAAAGTAGGTTCAAAATAAAAAAGAGACCCGTTCAGTTTTTTTCTCTATCAGTTTTCACTATGTAGATGTAAGCATTTGAAATATTAGAATGGTGATATCACAAGGTGGACAGGTTTCGACAGAAATACGTTGGCATTGTTGTCTCGTAAATCACCTCTTTAATGCTTTATGAATAAAACGTGGCCGCATTACAGCTTTCTCAAGCATTGACATGTTAAGCAATGCTTAAAAAATGAGCTGGAGAGTTTTTGATTCGATAAACCATGCGCTGCGAGATTTTAAAATGACTTCGAAAACGAACTTTTTTACACTAATTCGTCAAGGTTTGAAAATTAATGTTTTCCAAGTCGAAAAACATTGAGGAAAGTAAGAGAGCTTTTATCACAATTACAGAAGGGACACGGTTATGATTTTCCTTTGTATTTTACTCATGAACTGTTAATGAGTTGTTGAAATTTGTTGACGCACTATGACAACATGTTAGGTCTCAAGCCCTAATGATGTGTAAACGAGTACTAGCTCCATTTTTGAATAAGACTTATACTTGGAACTCAGGATATTGTATCAAAATCATATCCTAAGTAAACAAAGCCGGCAACGATTGTTACGAAACTTGAAAATTACAGAATAAAGGATTCTGGAACAAAGTATGTTTCCACGGTAACTATAAAAAGTTGACTGATCAGCAGACCACTAAAATGGTCACACTGCCTACGTTTGTCATCATTCAGGTCATGTAATACAAAATATTCCCACTTCGATGTTTTTCTGGGAAAGCGTGTCTACCTTGTGACGTCATCGTAATAAGATTTAAAATGTTTTTTCCGACAACGGCAGCTGATAAAAAAAATTTAAATGGTATTCTTCATTATTCAGAACCTACAAAGAAGATTATGGAAGGTTATTTTATTCACTTCATACTCACATGTTACCCTGAGGATGATTCTGAAATAGAGTCGAAATACTGCATATCCTCACGGATATCGAGTGTTAAGTTGTCGTGAGAATCTATCATTCACTTAAATTGGATAAAAAGAGCATACTGTCCCAAGTTGACTCGATAACTTAACTGGAAGAGCAGCGGTTCGGAAACTCGAAGATGCGAGTTTAAATCCCCGCTCAAGTCAACTTTTCTAGTTGACTTTAGCAGTGTACGTCAATTCATGAAATATAAGACAGCTGACTCCCATTTCGACTCAACCTCTTCAAATGGTGGTACAAGCAAAATCATGAAGGAGGAGATACGTTGTTTAACTGAACAATCGTGAAATTTAACGATTATTAGGGTCACTAACGGTTTATGGCTACCGTATTTGATGTTGCATTTGAAAAACCAAGAAACCTCTCAATGACTGATCCGCAACAAAAGTGTTAACGCGTTAATGTATTAGCAACTGTTAGTGGAAACTAACAAAGGAAAAGGCATCGTCCAAGGAAAAAAATTGGTGTAGCCCAGGCTAAGATGTACTCTATAACACCAAATGTTTCAAACACTTTAACGCCTGAAGACGGTACTTGTCGTCTTTATTAAATTTACTCTGGCTAACGCCGGACGATTTTACTCTTCAAAGGGGAAATCCCAGCAGGCTTCCTAAGGCTAAGCAAATCTAAACACATTATGGACAACAAACCAATCAAGGTAAAGACAAGACCTTCTAAAATAAATTAAGCTTTTGATGATTCTAGAACGCCAATGATATAACTGGACCATATTCTCATCAAAACACCTATCTAACATACACATATACTGCACAGGCAAAGTTGTAACGCTCACTTCTAAGCCTATATTTCGTGCACATGAAATATCATCTAAATTTACTAAATAGTACCTAATTAAACTGAATTTTTTCAATCTTGTCTGAATATCCAGCCGCCGTTTTGACTTTAATCATAGAAGGTTAAAACTGCTTTGCAAAAATTGTTTGATTAAGGAGAGTTGGTGTGTGGGTTAACGGAAAATATTTTTATACAAAGTAGGAGTTCTATTTTAATTTGATCATATAAAACACATTTTAAAAATGTCCTAAGTTCTCATCCTCAAAGCTTTTGGACAGCTCAGCCATCAGAGCGCTGAACATCATACTGAAGATGGCGAGTTCGATTGCTGGATGAAGTCAAATTTATAGAGTTGCTAGGTGATTTTTATACTGCGATTGATGCTCCGGAAAATACGTGAACTTATTTTGCCATAAGTGAAGGTTGATTTAAGTAGATAAAAATTACCCTGTGCTTCCAATGTTCCAACGAGGTCGTCTCTTCCCATCTTTTTAAGGAACACTATCAGTTTGTTGACGTCATTCTCAGATTTGGTTCCCCAGTCGGACAGGAGAGCATCGGAAGGATCTTTCTCCAATTGAAATGTCTTTAATTTGCCAGCGTTGTATCCCATGTGTCCTGCTAATGCTTTGTAATCTTTACCCGGAATTGACTTGTTCAAATCTATGCAGACTTCGTTGTATACCAATTGATTAAGGTCGCGGACTGGAAACCTTTCTTTGTTACCTGTCGCAATAGTGGGAATGATAAGAATATGATTAAATGTACCAGTGGTTAAACAACAGGTCAATGGTAACTGGTTTTTAAACCACCGCACTGAATCACAGTCTTAATGATTTAGGACTTGTAGTGCAAGACAATTATCAAATGTAATTGCCGACAGAAAAAGAATTGCAGTTGCTCCAATTTAAAATTCTGTCGAAAAAAATTGTAAACTGAACAAGTTATCAAACTTCCGACACTTATGAAGAATAAGTTAACCTTTGATGGTTAATGAACCCATTTCAAGCGATTTCTGACACTTTCTTATAATGCTAGACTCCCTCGAAAAATAAATAGTTGCTTCGCAGGTAATCACTTGTAATAAAGATCCGCGTTCCACTCTTCATCAGGGTCCAATAAAAGTTATTGTGGACTACAGCAACACGTATGTGAGTTACTCGCTTGAAACCCGATGTTAACAGTTGGTCGGAAGAAGATGAACTCATCACCACGAAGAATTCCTTATTATCCTACCAACAATTTAAGTTAGTTCTTCATGGCCTAGTTGAGGTAGAAATAGCATCTCAACAAATCATCATCTTCTACGTTCAAAAGCAAGACATCCGTAGGGAGTTGGGTACACTTTCACGATTTCTTAGGTATATCGGGATGTTTTAGTCTTGGAATTGCAAAATTTACAGGAAAAGGATCATTAAAACATTTTGCCTTTTCAACTGCTTACGTAATGTTAAAGAAAATATTCCCGGAAAATTTATTTGAATCGTTGAACTGGTATGACGATATATATATAAGAAAAATTGTGTAAGTCAGCTATAGTATGAATAATGGTAATAACTTGAACATAACCACTGAAACTTTCACTTTCATTCACAAACGTTTTCGCTCTTAAGCTCTTCAAATGATAAAACTTATCACCTGAAGAGCTTAAGAGCCAAAACGTTTGTGAATAAAAGTGAAAATTTCAGTGGTTATGTTCAAGTTATTACCATTATTCATACTATAGCTGACTTACACAATTTTTCATATACAAAACTTGTGTTTGGCAAGTCAACAATTTCATTTATGTATATATTTATAAATATATATATATATATATATATATATATATAGTCGAACGATTTATCGACGATTCTAAAGGTGCTCAATATCCTGGAAGATAGAGCAAAATAGATAAAATGTTACCAAAGGATGTTCGTTGTTACTATTAGTTTCACGCCCGTAGACGATCTTCAGACAACTGGAAAGAAAATTCGGTCCGATTGCTCTTATATATAAGTTGTTACGCAAGTTCCTTGGAATGTTTTGACGTCATTGTGTGTTCGCGGTATAATGAATGTTTCGAAGGCAGTGTTTGTTTCGGTGGCAGCACTTTGCAAAGATTTCCGATCTTTTGTTCAGAAGGGTTTTTGGGTCCGTCTTCATGATGAACGTTTTTTCATCCAGGCACAAAATTGTTTCCTCTGCTTCCGCTTCTATATGCTTTCGCGTGCTTTAATATCGACCATTTAATTGAGTATTCCCGGTTTTCATTCTTCAGTTTCCAGACGTAGCTTGATAAGGCAGTTTCTTTTGAATACTTAGCGTTGCGGAATGATTTCTTATGGTTATTGAAGCGGGTTTTAAATGGGTTCGCGGTCATGCCAATGTATTTCTTTGTAGTCCCGTCATCTGTCGTTGTTACGTCGGCTTGGTAGATAAGGTTTCCGTCGAGGCAATTACCTTGTAGAGGGCAGTTTTCGTTAGTTTGGCAGTTGCAGGAGCGTTGCTCAGGGGCAGTTGTGGTGTTGCGTGGTTGATTTGACAATACGCTCCTGCAACTGCCAAACTAACGAAAACTGCCCTCTACAAGGTAATTGCCTCGACGGAAACCTTATCTACCAAGCCGACGTAACAACGACAGATGACGGGACTACAAAGAAATACATTGGCATGACCGCGAACCCATTTAAAACCCGCTTCAATAACCATAAGAAATCATTCCGCAACGCTAAGTATTCAAAAGAAACGGCCTTATCAAGCTACGTCTGGAAACTGAAGAATGAAAACCGGGAATACTCAATTAAATGGTCGATATTAAAGCACGCGAAAGCATATAGAAGCGGAAGCAGAGGAAACAATTTGTGCCTGGATGAAAAAACGTTCATCATGAAGACGGACCCAAAAACCCTTCTGAACAAAAGATCGGAAATCTTTGCAAAGTGCTGCCACCGAAACAAACACTGCCTTCGAAACATTCATTATACCGCGAACACACAATGACGTCAAAACATTCCAAGGAACTTGCGTAACAACTTATATATAAGAGCAATCGGACCGAATTTTCTTTCCAGTTGTCTGAAGATCGTCTACGGGCGTGAAACTAATAGTAACAACGAACATCCTTTGGTAACATTTTATCTATATATATATATATATAGTCTATTAAGTTATAGCTTTGAGCAACTGTCGTTACACCGTGTTTCACGCTTACGCGATCATCAGACGACTAATTACATTTAACTACGTAGTCCCTTTTATGCTCTTCGGGGCGCGGTGGCGTCATCCTTCAGGAATTAGAGGAATTTGGTGGCGTCATCCTTCAGGAATTGGGGGAATTTGTTAATTGTCCGGCGGTGTGTCTTTATAGTTGCGGAGGAGGAATTTGTTGATGTGACGGCAATTCGACAGCAGTTCGTTTCTTTTGTTTAGGAGTGGGATATTTTGGAAAATTATGTGATACTTCTCGGTGAGGCAAAGGTTGCATCGCTGGGACCCATTTCGGAAGGTTGGAGCTTTGTCGAGGATGGACCATCGTATGTTGGTGTTGTGAAGGTTACTGTCGCGTAGATTCCAAACGTATTTCGAGAGTTCTGTGGAGTTTGCCTTGCTGCGGTGTTTCAGGGAGTTTCGGTGTTTGTACAGTCTATCTTTGAAAGTGAGCTCGGTTAGTCCTATGTAGTTTACGGATTCGCTGGTCTTGTCGTTGGTGATTTCTGCTCTGTAGATAATGCTTTCGCTCAGGCACTTTCCTTGGAGCGGGCACAATTCTTTCTCCCTGCAGTTGCATTTTGGTGCGTTGTTTTCTGGTTCGGGGTGAAGGACCTTGCGGTTATGGGACTTGACGATGTTTGACATGTTGGGCATACAACTGTAGCTTACCTTCACGGAGTTTCTATTGAAGATTTTATGAAGTTTGTGTCCTTTTGGAAAGTGTTTGTCTACGAGCAGAAGAAACTTTTTTCCTACGTTAGTTCCGACGTTGGCGCTGTACGGTGGGTTGAACCAGATGATGTTTCTCTTTCTGTTGGGTTTGGCGTTGGGGTCGACGGATGACGCCACCAAATTCCTCTAATTCCTGAAGGATGACGCCACCGCGCCCCGAAGAGCATAAAAGGGACTACGTAGTTAAATGTAATTAGTCGTCTGATGATCGCGTAAGCGTGAAACACGGTGTAACGACAGTTGCTCAAAGCTATAACTTAATAGACTATCAAAGCTCTACACCTTTGTATTGAGCACTCTTCTCTTCAGAGACCAAACAGCTACATCTACATCTATATATATATATATATATATATATATACAGGGGGTGGACAAAAAAAAGTAGCCCCTCTATAGAAATACGGTTTTTTATTCAACCAAATACCAAAGTGATAGAAAATGTAGAAACCACTTTGTTTTAGCACAGACTGGTCAACATTTTATTAAATTTGAACTTACACAATAGATTTAAATACTAAAATAAGAAGAAATACAAACTTTTGTCGATATTAATATCAGGTCGTGTTGTTTTCAAAATTTAGGTAATATTACGTACTTTTGAATATCTTGAGCATATGCGCTTTAGCCTTCACGTTCTCGAAAAAAATCAATCAGAATCATCGTCCTACAATATTTGAATGGTTTTCGTAAATACTAAAGTTTTACTGGGCACATTCGTTAGTCCTTTTTGGATGCACTGGAAAGGAATTATTGGTAAAGAAGAGGAAATGGCTAAAAAGACAAGAAAAGAGACCCAGAAAGAAAGATCACAGGCCAAGACTGGAAGGAATCATGAAATTCTTGGAATGCTCAAGGCTGGAGTTGGTGCTCGTCAAATTTCACGGGAATATAACCTGAGTTACTCAGGAGCAAAGAAACTTTGCGCAAAGTTGATGTTGAGTGGAAGTTGTGGACGCAGTCCTGGCTCTGGTCGAAAACGTAAAACTAGTGAGCGAAGTGATCGTTTCATTGTTAAATGTTCAAAAGCAGGAACGCCGACAAAAAAAGAAATAGCAAATTAACTCAAAGCTCAGACAGGAGACAAAGTAAAGTGCAAAACTATTCAGCGCCGTCTCAAAGAAAAAGGCTTGGCATGGAGAAAGAAGTCTAAGAAGCCTTATGTTAGTGAGAAGAATCATTTGTTACGTTTATCCTTTGCCCGTGAGCATGTTGGTTAGAGTGAGGATCAATGGAAGCGAGTTGTGTGGAGTGATGAGTCTCCATTTTGTCTTCAAAACCAACCCACTTAATATGTGTGGAGAACTAAAGGTGATAAGATGTCAAATCACTCAATGCAGGGAACAATGAAACATGAAAAATCCATTAATGTCTGGGGGTGTTTTTCGTGGAATGGCGTTGGTGATTTACATCGTGTCAAGGGAATAATGACTGAAGTATACAGGAAAATCTTGATACATCATCCTGTCCCATCCGCCAATCGGTTATGTCCTGATGGTTTTGTATTCCAACACGACAACGACCCCAGACACACGAGTGGGGTGGTTTCAAAATATCTTAAAAATAAGAAGCTTGATGTTATGCAATGGCCAGCTCAATTACCAGATTTAAACCCCATTGAAAATTTATGGGCTGAATTGAATCGTTTGACAAAAAATAGAAACCCAAAGAATGAAGATAAGCTTTTCGAAATACTTAAAACTGGATGGAATGAGATAACTGACGAATACTTGCATAAGCTTGTCGAAAGCATGCCTAGTCGATGCAAAGCTGTCATAAAATCCAAGGGAATGCCAAAAAAGTACTGAAAGATTTTAGGCATAAACTGTATTGCTGATAACAGTACCATGATACATGTACGAATGTGATATTATTTTGAGTTGAAAGCGTGTTTATTAAGCAAAATGTTTGTTAGTAACGCCGAACAACAACAATGGCATAACATTTAAAATATTCATATTATTTAATTCTTCTTACATTTGTTGTAAAAATCAAATTTGAGGATCATAAACCGTAAGTGTTTAGCTAATTTATTCTTCAACTGTATAGTTTTTTGCATTTCTTCACATCTTCTGCAAGCTTGTGAAGTTTATATCCCATAAACCATATTTTTATATTGGGGGCCACTCTTTTTGTCCACCCCCAGTATATATATATATATATATATATATATATACATATACATATACATGTCTGGCAGGAAAAGAACAAGTAACCTTTTGATGTCCAGAAAGACAAGCCAACCATTGGGCTCAGAGGGAGACAGAACGTCACAAAGTTCTGCTAGTTGGATTTATAGACGTTTGCGCTATGAGATCAGCAGCTTGAATGAGACAGTAATGGCCGATTCCCCCTTATTATCTGCTGAGTACAACTGCCAGAAGACTTTTCGAAATCTTAGTGATGCTAATGTAAACAACTGTCTTTCCATTCCCTTTGGGCATTAAATATTTGCACGAAAAAGAAAACTTCGCAAGGTATTCTGCTACTTGTATTCAGCTGACGTAATAAGGGGAACCGGTCATTGTGAATCAACGTTATGAATATTGTACATCACAGTTATTCAGGTGTAAACCTCCAAGCTTGCACTTGCATGTCTCTGTACAACATTCATAACGTCGAAAGCAATATCACTGTGTCGGGACAATTTCGTATCCGAAATCTTAGACTGAAAAAATTACCTGTAGTTCTCACTCATATACCTTAAAAGCAGTTTAGAAATTGTCATGTCAAGACTTGTCAGTGCACTCGAAAAGTGTACTGACCATGGTCAGGCCCGCAAATAGGCAACAGAAGACCCGGAGCAAAGTGGTCATCCAGAGCCCCTCCCCCAACCTTCAGATTATGGCCTATGGGCCAAAGAGTTTCATTCGGGATTAAGGCCTTTAAGGCATTTTGAGGAATTCTTAAGAATAAGGCCCTTACAGTCTGAGGCCCCTCAGGGTACGAGGCCCTGGGGCAATATGCATCCCCCTTACCCCCACCTCTCTGCGGGCCTGACTACTGTGGAGGTCACTGTTGTATTATAATACTGATATACAAGATATCAAGGCCCGAAGTTCTTTAATTCGAAGTTCTTTAATTCATAAAGATATATAGCATATCAAGGGAGTGGTTTAAGTGCTGTAGGATATTCTATAACACGTACTACCTTCGCTTTTGACGAATTTTTTAGTGCACGCATAGTCTCCACTCCAGCTTAAAGATTTATTCCGTTATGTCCGCTCCAGGATGTCGGGCACTTTGCCGAGGGGTAGCGGTAAGTGCAATTCCGTCGTGGGTGATATTCTTAGTAACGGATTCAAATATTCAAATTTGAAGTTAAACGAAATAGGCCAGGAGTGCAAAGAATTACTATGAGAATGACATGAGTGTGTTGACCGATTTGACTGAAGTGCTAATGCGTGGTACTGGTTTTGGCACATATTAATCAATAGCAGAATTAAAACATTAAAAAAAATTACTGATAATAAAAGTCCTAAACTGCGTAAAAGTGATTCGCAGCAGTCCTCAAAGCTAACAAACAAACAACATATACCATAGATACCTTGGACTTACTATAAAATGCTGGCAACAAATTTAGAAACTATTAATACTGACGAGAACAAGAAGTAAATTAACAAGAAAGTTTTAGGTATTCGACGCAAACTTCGAGACTACGCCCGATCTAAATTTAGTCTCCGCTGAACTAAAATATTTAGAAGTGCCTCCAAGCTCTGGTTTGCAACGTGCGAATGCATCGCACTTAAAGTATTGTGCACAGGTAACAAAGTTGACGGAGTCTTTAAGGTAGGAAAAGCAGCTCAGGAATTCATGATCTTCTACAGTCAACAACAAGAGAACAGTTGGGAGTTGAATATATTCCCATGATTTTTGCACAGAGTACTGAGGTCATTCAGCTCTGCAACAGTAACATTGCACGGCCTCATTAATGTCAAAAACTATTTACCGAACAATAATTCAAGTCTCACAAGTCTTGGAAGATCTAGGAAGTACGACTGGATGTGTACCGGTGCAAAACCCTTTTCTTGGAATTTTTCTAACTTTTAAAACTTTGAAATTTATTTAAAAGTTTCGTCCTTGCCAACTAAAAAAGATTGGTAACAATAGCCAAAGCTAAAGTTGTTTCAATGAAAGGCCGATAACTCTAGTTTTACAAAAAGAAAAACAAAAAAAAAAAACAAACTATTTTATATAATATTTGGTTCGTTCTGTTCGTTATTTTTAAGCCATTTTTGTTTTGTGAGATTTTCTTTTAATCTCGTTTTGCTTCATGAACGCATGAATGCTTACTTAGCATTCGTGTTTATTCGTTTATTTTGTCTTTAATTGAATTCTTCGAAGAAAAACAACTGCCAAAACTACATCTGAAACTAAGTCTAAATTTGCGGAGAAGTCAAGGCGTTTTTGCGCTCAACTCAATGACATTGAATTCAAACATTCAAAATTTTAGAATCATTTTTACTAATAGTTTTATCACAGTTAAAGTAAATCAAAAAATATCCTTACGCTTTGGAAGACGTATCAAAAATGCAGGGATACCGGCAGCACGATAGGTTTTTTTAATAAACTTTTAAAAGAAGTACTATATCACATCAGTTTACGTAACATGTTGTATTTATCAAATGGAAAAGATGCTGCTGAAGTGTAAACATCAGATGTGGGATATCGTCGCAAATCGTTTACATTCAAGACATTTTGAAATCTTCTGACATGCAAGAAAATGGTTTGCTGAGTTAAAGCGAAGTAGTAATCTTTAAAACCTATTTTCCACTAGGCGGAATTTTTCGCTCGAAATGGATTTTCCGCCGGAAAATTTTCCGAGTGAAAACGCATCTTCAATTTCCACATACGCTCAGCAGCGATCGGAAAATAGAGCCTGCCAAATTTAAAAGATCAAAAAACAAAGAAGGTGCCCATAAGACGACAACAATTGCAAAGGCTATTAATTTTAATTTTACTTCGAAGGAGACTTCGCCGTCAAAATGAGAGGTACAAAATGAGAGGAAAAGGTTTTGAGTGCGAAAAATATACTAGCAACACAACTTTGTGGTTGTTGTTGTTGGGCTGAACTAAACAATTCATTTAAAGAATTCACATCCAGTGTATTCAGTCCATCCACACTTAGAGAATTTCCTGAAAAGCGAAGCAATTCCTTTAACGAGTTAATACCAAAGCTACTCATGCGAGTATCACCTTCCATGTTGTTTTCCTTTTCTTGTGATCTGATTGGTTATTTCACTTTAGCAGAATTGCGGAGGCGGAAAAAGTCGGATCGTTTTCAACTTTATCGCGACAACGCCAATGCTGCCAAGCGGAAAAATGAATAGCTACTACGCATGCCCAATATTGATTATTTGGGCGGAAAGTGCATTTTGAGCGAAAAATTCCGCCTAGTGGAAAATAGGCTTAAGAGGGCAGGACTTTATTACGGTGACCTGGCTAAATGAAAGTCTAAAGCCCCGTCAACACGTAAGCATCTTCTTGGGAAAAGGCGTACTTTTTATCCGTTTTAGCCTTCTGTTCACACGTAAACGATGAGCGGGAGGAGTCGTTTCCACCGGAAACGTAGACTTTCGAAAACCCCTCTGAAAGTGGAGACTTTTGAAAACGGAAACTTTTGAAAACGGTGTTGGACCCAGTTCTATAACATGAAGACCAATATCGAGATTAGTGATTTTGATTAGTCAGACATGATTTAATTAACGCTCCCATCGTTTTCAGCGTTGCCGTGCGGACTGGCGAATACGATACAAAAATACTCGTGTGGACACAATTTTGACGAGTTTTTAGTTAAATGAAAACGCATAAACTTGAAAACGGGTACATGTGGACGTTGCTTAAGTTAGGCTTTCCAACAAACGTTCTAAAAAGTATCCTTTCAAAGCAATGATTTTCCGCACAACCTTTCCCTTCCCCGGGTATTTCCACATAAAATTCTAAACCGGCGCAGATAACAGCAACCACCAACTGCTGTAGTGTACACTTACATAGGCAGAAAATAAACGCCACATATGTAGGTAGTGATATAACAAATGTTTACCTGCTCTTGCACTTTCACATATTTCTTTCTTAAATTCTTTAACGACCTCTGGAAAATGCGACAAAAAAGAATATTACTGAAAGAATTTCGAGGCTCGTATGCCTTTATTGTCAACATCCTGTTTATTTTTAAATAACAGGCCTTTTTATATGCATACTTTTACGGAAAACATTATATGAAAAGCTAAATCTTAAGATGATAGATGAACGATCTTAGAGCTCGATACTCAGAAAATGATTTCTGAGCCCCAGATGGGGATGTTTCTTAAACATTAAACTGCATCAATCATTACTAATATATGTTGTTTCATATATATTGTTTCATATATATTGTTTCATAATATGCATCCGAATTAAAATTTCATTATTATATATACGAAAACTCTGACTGCCCCAGCCGGGAATCGAACCCAAGGTCTCCGAATCTACGTATCGGCGCTCTGACCATTGAGTTACTGAGACACGGCTAGGACAGTCAGAAAATTTCTGACTGTCCAAGCCGTGTCTCAGTAGCTCAGTGGTCAGAGCGCCGATACGTAGATTCGGAGACCTTGGGTTCGATTCCCGGCTGGGGCAGTCAGAGTTTTCGTATATATAATAATGAAATTTTAATTCGGATGCATATTATGAAACAAATTCATGAAGAGGTTTGTGATAGAAATCATTTGAATAACTCGTAGAAGCTGCATTATTGGATCTAAAACACTCGTCTATCGCTTAGTGTTTCATTCCCGAGATAGAATGATTATCTTTAGCCACAGTAAAGTTAAGACGGCGGGTACGGAACGGGAATAGTTAAAAAAAGTTATAATTATTAAATGAGTTTGGTTCGTTCCTTCATAGTTTTCGCGCTCCTTTTCTTTCTTCCATTTCAGGCTTTTCATTTGATTGTTTGTCTTTTCCAATTGCTTTATGAATGTTTAAATGCTTGCCAAGCATTCACAAATTCATTCCTTTTTTTACAACAGTCATTATGTGTAAAGCAATATTACTCTTTTACATTCATTTGTTATTACAGATCTATTGAACTGAAAAAAATTACCCGTAGTTCTTATTCATTTGCCTCAAGACCAGCTTTGCAATTTTTCAGCCAAAATTTGTCTCTGTACCCAAAAACTGCACTGACAGGTAGGAAGCCAATGTTCTAATATAATTCGTCTTTTTACGGGCACATGTTCTACAGTTACGAAGTTTATCAAAATCTTACATTTGTAATAAAAAACTACGTTGACCTGAACTTTTAGTCATACTCGTTTCTTCCCTAAATGCTTCCACTACCTCTGTATAAGATGAAAAAGGAGAATGTAAGTACGACTTTTCGGAAATTTTTAATTTGTCTTAATAAATGTGTTTTTTACTTTCTGAGCACAGATTACGAATATGATTCTCAAGTATGGCAAATAATGAAATCTCCTTGAAACTTTACAATTTGAATATGGTCAACTACTCTCGTTTTACTTTGGAACCTGCAGGTGTTCTGAATAAAGGTTATAACACAAAAACTCACATGAAACATACAGAATACAAAAATTTTGGACCTGGCGAATAAGTCCATTGAAACGCTAAGAGGGGCCAACCGAGAGAGCTGCATTATGCAAAACTGCAATTATACAAAATGATAACGAAACAACACATTAGACTGATATCTCGGAGACAGCTTGAAGGAAACTTTCCCTATGAGAAATACTTACAATATAAACCCAACGTTTCAATACTTGAGTCAGTGTTATCATCAGGGGTAAGTGTGTTCGTCGACAGGAGCTTTATTTATATCAGCGTTGAGATGTTAACGTCAGTCGAAGTTGATTGTCTGCCGTCCGTGTGTATCAAGGAATAGATCTCATTCACTTCTGTTAGTTGCATTCTTAGTTCTATTTGTGTGTCTCGACTTTTGCCAAGCTCTCCTCAAATTGCCGGAGTTGGATGTAAGAACACGTGGAACGTTTTTTCCTTTTATATTCTTTACTCTGAACACTCGACAATCCCGAAGTAAAACCGGGGTTCAAACAACTTTCATTATGTCATCTACAATACGTCGGCTTGCCACTCACATTTAGTTGACAGAACTGCCTTTAAGCCTTAAATTCTTATAGGCAAAATTTTTAAAAAAAATTTACCAAAGGATTACAAAAAACTTACAAAAGATATACCTGCAGGAGGATAGACCGATTTCTCTCTATTTAGGCCACCTTGAGCAGTGTCGTTGCAGACAACTGTTTCGCGGTAGCTGTTTGGTGCCCTCAAAAGCCTTTCGAAGTCCATTTCGTGATGGCACTTGTCGCATTCGTGACATTTGTTGTAAATTTTGTAGCGAAGTTCAGGCCACAATTCCTTCACCATGTTTGCAAAGATGTGGTGAAGACGTAAGACAGCTTTCCATACGTTGTTCGTTTGGCCACGCTTTGCAATTCTGGCTGTAAATTCAATCGTGTCAGTATGGAAACTGCGCTTCGTTACGCAGAATTTCACCTCGTCTGCTTTCTCCACATCGTAAACTCCAAAGAATCCTTCCTTCCAGTGAGACATGTAATCCGAACCTTCATGGGAACGGACCATTTGGCGTTCAAATAGGCCAACAGGAACTCTACTGCAAAATTTGTACACGCTTTTTGCTTCGAAATTGTCTTCAGGAGTATTTTCTGGCCATTTCTCATCAAGAACACCAGGACGATCCTCTGGCATAAGTGCTGGGATTAAGATGTACCTCTTGCCGATTTCTTTTCCTTCGATCTCTGCTTCCTTCTTCGTCATCTGATATCCCACGTCAAAATGATATAGCAAATGAGCAAGGTTCTCAAAGTCAGTTTCTTTAGGGACTGCATTATACCAAATGCATCGTAATAGGGACTCTGACAGCAATCCACGATCAATCAGTTCCTTCTTCTCGTTTTCAAACTTTATATCGTCCATGTTGAAGTCTTTGAATTCTGTCTTGTGCTGAAGATGAGAACGTAAATCGTGGTGAACGACATTCTTGATCAACATGATCAACCATTCAGGTTCTGGAAACACAAAATTTCGAAGCTGTTCTACGCGTTCAAATCGTAAAACCTTTCCAAGAGTAACCAGATAATCAACGACAGCGCGCAAAGTTGCTTTTCTCTCAACATCTTTTTCAAATTCTTCATGGTGATTACAAAACCAGCTTTCCATCTCGTCAAATGTTAAGTATTGAGGGCCTTTCCTTTCTTTCATTTCCTTTCTCAAGTCTGGCAATAGTTCTTCAATTTTCGCCCATAATGATGGCAGAGTAGTACTCAGATGAGGAAACAAAACTGTGTCACTTCCAATTCGGAGCAGTTCCTGTCACAAGAAAATTACACCGTTTCTACCAGATACATTCTAACTAAAGGTATGATGGAAAACACACCAAGGTGTGTCATTTTAACACAACTTTTGGGAGGCATTTTATTAGCACATCCTAGAGTCAAAAAAACACATCTTAGTGTTTAAAAACCCCAGTAATGCCAAGTTGGGGTAAGTGGGCTCAAATGGACCCCAGACCCAAAAAAAATCAGCGGGCTCTGTTGGCTGGAAAGTACAAAATTGAATTCAGATTTTGTATCACTGAAAAAAAGGACTATTGCTCGTATGCTGGTGTGTCATCAGTGGTTCTTAGTAAAATAGAATAATATGACAATATGATCATTTTCACTTTCCAGTTTGGCAACTTCCTTATTCCACACACGGAAAGATAACATGCCATTAATGTGCATGGTTCATCCTTGAAGTAGTACCTTAGAGAATAGACAGTATAAACTTATCATTCATGGAATATTGAATTAAGTAGATGTGACAGAATGTTTGAGAAACCTGCTGTAAAATTTTGAGCTTTGTATTACCTGTATTTATTAATTTAAATTTTGCATTGTTTTACTATTTTATCCATTTCTTAAGTCCATACGGTGAGGTATTAGTCATTACAATGAATTCATTGGGCAAATTAAATGTCTTGTAAAAAAATCCTTAAAATTAAAGAATACAAAGCTTCATTCTGCCTAATACTTGGTGAGGTTAGTCAAAATAACTTTCAGCTGTGATGACTACCAACTTCTCAACCTCTCCCCCCTGGGGCCAGAAGCAACTCTCAGCAGAACTGTGAAAAACAGCACACCTTGGCATGTTACAAAACACAACATGAAAAGTTAAGAAACACACCTTGGTATATTTCAAAAAACGCCTTTAAATGGCACACCTTGACGGTACACTTTTTATCCAAAACAACGATTGTTAATTTAACCCACCTTTGAAGTAAAATGCACTTTTGCACATGACACACCAGTTACATTAACACTACCTTCAAACAATAACACACTTTTCAAACAACACGCCTGCGCCAGTTGGTTTGCCAAGCGACAGGCCTTGTTGAACTGGAATTATGAGTCCAAGGCAAAGCATGCATGTTCTGTTTCATGTTCAAATTTTTTCCATATTCATACTCATTCTAATGGTTTTAAGATTAAAAATAATCCTGCCATAACTATGCAAGCAAATGTGATTCATGATTTGTATAAATACAAAGAACAAGTTGACTCATGTCCAAGACAAAATTAACAAGGTGGTAATGTCTTTTTCAGAGACCTTTATGTCAGTAGTGGTCTTTTTCTGGGAATTTCCTGAAAACTTAAGTTCATATTTTGTGTTTTACTTTGGTTTTAGACTGATAATTTTGAGTTCAATGATGAACATCATTTGAAAGTGCTTCTTTGAATTTTTTTCACCAGCCTTTGTCATCAATTCCTGGTAACGGCAAATGCTGCAACCCTCCCAGAGTTACATGACCCAGTTGTAAACCAGATTAACCAAGCTGTCACTAATGAGCTTCATGTGGCCTGTGAAACTAATGTAGCTACTGTTATCAAATCCAAATAAAACCAAAAATTAACACACCAACTAACACATCCATCACCACACATATTCAATGAAGTAGACAACTATTTGTTAAACGAAACATCTTACAGTAAGCCGTGCTATATAACACACCTTAAGTTGCAATGAACATCTTATCTTATCATTTATTTATTTACATGTAGCTTAAGGTGTGTAGAATAGCAATATTGAATGCATGTTAAATTTCACACCTTAAGGTGGTTTAACTTAAACACCTTAGTTGGTTTGAAAAAGGGTTGCCAATGTATGTAGAAAACCACATCAAGACATGTTGAAAACTCACCATGGTGTGCAAGGAAAACGCACCTTAAGATCTGTTTCATAACATACTTTTTACGGTAAGCGTAATTTTGAACAATAACTTTTGCTAAAATGTGCAGATAAGAAAACAAGACCGTGTCACTTACACTTTTCGACGTACTCAAATCCTCATCTATGGCAGATGCAACAACAATTGCTGTTTCCGAGTTAGAGGGACTCGTTTTCAGATCTGATGCAGACACAAGGCTGTTGGGGAGTACCGGCCTCTTTCTTGTCGCTAACTCAAGCTTCTTAATTCGATTGATGTTGTAAGGATCCCTACTATCAATCTTTTCTTTATCCCTTTTTATTGCCGCTATATCAGCAGTTTCTTGTTTGCTAATTTCTTTTAACATATGCTCGCATCTACCTTTTACAATGCTCTTTTCAACTCGGTCAGATTTTGTAGCAGCCACGATTATTACTGGCCGCAGTACAATGTTCTTTAACTCGTCAATCCACTTGCCAGCATTTTCATGATACGATTTATCAGTCATTTCATATGCTGACAAATCCACAACCAAAAGAAACAAGGAATGTTCTTCAACGAAGTAATGGCTTACACTTTGGTACTCCATGTGACCACCGAAGTCCCACATTTCTAGTTCAAGACCTTCCTTCGTAAGATCGGGAAACCACTTTCTAATCTCAACACCTTCAGTCCTCTCCCACGGTTTTGTCAACTTTGACTGTCCCATCAATAAACTGTTAATCAAACTCGTCTTTCCAGAACCAGAATTTCCAATCACCTGCACTCTAAGCCGTTTAGAGTGAACTGTACCGAACTTGGCAATGTCTTGGAAATATTTAAGTATCGCAAGAGGGTTGTCGCAGATAATTTGTGGTGGCTTACCTAGCACATTGTCTTTAAGGTTAAATTTCACATTGTTGGCGATTATAGTGGAAAAACATTCAGGCAATTCTTTTAGTTTGTTTGAACTCATATCCAACTTGACTAGATTAGGAAGTTCAAGAACATCATTTGGTACATCCAGTCCATCTGGGAACTTTTCAAGACCACACAACCTCATATTCAGCTTCTTCAAATTCTTCAGTCCAGTAATAGAAAATGGATGCTTGCCAAGGTCATTGTTCCCCCAAAGGTCCAGATCTTCTAAACTAATGCAATTTTCCAGTCCATCCGGGAACTTTTTAAGACCACACTCCCTCATATTCAGCTTCTTCAAATTCTTCAGTCCAGTAATAGAAAATGGATGCTTGCCAAGGTCATTGTTCCCCCAAAGGTCCAGATCCTCTAAACTAATGCAATTTTCCAGTCCATCCGGGAACTTTTCAAGACCACACAACCTCATATCCAGCTTCATCAAATTCTTCAGTCCAGTAATAGAAAATGGATGCTTGCCAAGGTCATTGTTCCCCCAAAGGTCCAGATCTTCTAAACTAATGCAATTTTCCAGTCCATCCGGGAATTTTTCAAGACCACACAATATCATCTTCAGCTTCTTCAAATTCTTCAGTCCAGTAATAGAAAATGGCTGCTTCCCAAGGTGGTAGTTGTGTTCAAGGTTCAGATCTTCTAAACTAATGCAATTTTCCAGTCCATCCGGGAACTTTTCAAGACCACACTCCCTCATATTCAGCTTCTTCAAATTCTTCAGTCCAGTAATAGAAAATGACTGCTTCCCAAGGTCCTTGTTCGTCTCAAGGTCCAGATCTTCTAAACTAATGCAATTTTCCAGTCCATCCGGGAACTTTTCAAGACCACACTCCCTCATATTCAGCTTCTTCAAATTCTTCAGTCCAGTAATAGAAAATGGCTGCTTGCCAAGGTCATTGTTCTCCCGAAGGTCCAGATCTTCTAAACTAATGCAATTTTCCAGTCCATCCGGGAACTTTTCAAGACCACACAACCTCATATTCAGCTTCTTCAAATTCTTCAGTCCAGTAATAGAAAATGGCTGCTTCCCAAGGTGGTAGTTCTGTTCAAGGTCCAGATCATCTAAACTAATGCAATTTTCCAGTTCATCCGGGAACTTTTGAAGGCCACACCCAAACATATTCAGCTTCTTCAAATTCTTTAATCCAGTAATAGAAAATGGCTGCCTGCCAAGGTTGTTGTTCCCAAAAAGGTCTAGATCTTCTAAACAGATCAGATCTTCGAGTCCTTT
This sequence comes from Heliopora coerulea, assembly GCA_030142905.1. Classification (NCBI taxonomy): domain Eukaryota; kingdom Metazoa; phylum Cnidaria; class Anthozoa; order Scleralcyonacea; family Helioporidae; genus Heliopora; species Heliopora coerulea. Next base: position 54,562 of record JASJOG010000436.1, on the reverse strand, counting down.
TGGAGAAGCATTTAATTTACAACTGAAAATCGTAAGTCGCTTCAGTTTCACAAGCTCACGAACTGAAACTGATTGGTCCTGGAAATCATTGAAATACAACCCAAGTACCTCCAGCTCTTTCATCGTGGTTATGGCTGAAGGAAATGTCTTCAATCCGCAGTTGTACAAGACAAGTTTTCGTAGATTTAAAACATTGCATGATAACTGGAAATGATCACATATTGGATCATCAAAGATGTATAAATCTTGAAGGTTGTGTGCTTGATCCATTTGTGTTGGTAAAATCTTCTTTCCATCGGCACATAACAAGAACTTTTCAAGCTTTGACATATCCTTAAGCGAAATTTCGCGGCATTCTGATGAAACGTCAAGCTGAATTACTGGACTGTCCGGCGTTTCTAGAGCAATATCCTGTAAAGAAATTTCAGGGAAACTTTCGATGCATTTTTTCCATCCTCCCCTACCAACATTTACAGTTAACGTGTCTCCTGGTTCCCCACTCGCAATAATCAGTTCTTCTAAATCATTAACAGTGTCCCTGTCAAGACTATTTATTACACCAGATTCATAATGTCTCAGTGTCAGTCGCCGCAATTTAGTTTTGCTTGAAGGGAAAAGTGGATCTTGGAACAATACTTTGCATCGTATGTCCAGACGAATTAGACCATGTTGATCAGTGTCGAGCTGGCAGGTCTTCCACAAGTATTTGTTGTATTCAAGTCTTTTGGGAGCTGGGTTGTCGTCCTTGCACTCGTCATATGTGCTTATTGAAACATGGCGACCCAAATTACCGATGCTATTTTCCAGCCACTTGGGCACACTTCGATGAAAAAGCAGAATTTTCTTCACTTGTGGATTGTTTAAAACTTCGGAAGGAATAGGTTCCTCCGAAACACTGCTAACTCTAAGGTCAATCACTTCTCCGCTCTCATCATTGTCTGAACACTTGAAAACGTTTCGAGTCAAAGAACTTTCACCCATTTTCAAGACCTCCCTCGTTAAAATGTAATAGTGCTTCCTTGAATTTAAACGGTATCAACAATTTACGCGAAACTCTAAGAACACCGTGAAGGAAAAATGTCGATTTTCGATTTACTCCTGTAAATGGAAGCGAGATGTGTTCTTATATTTTAACTGGAAAAAATCGGTTTAGATATTGTTAAATGAAAAATGACATCCGTTGACGAAGATTAAAACATATAAAAGACAAATAGCACAAAAAGTAACAAGGGAGTTCATGCAAACACTACGGCAACGTCTTCTCTAACGTGTTCATACAATAGAAATTTTCATCCAAGAAATGAATTAATCAAATTCTAGTCCCTAGTGTATTTTCAACGCCGTCCTACTTTTGCACGGTACTTTGTCCAGAACATTTCCGCTGTTTCATGGCTACGATGGTACATAGTACGTGGAAGATCTTTGGTCGTTTAAATGTTTACAAGAAGATCAGAGCTGCGAGGAAAGTTTCAGAGGAGTAAAAATAACATTGACAGTTCATTACACCTTTAATGGAATGTTATTCTACCGAAATGCTGAAAAATTAATCTACGTTCTTAAACGGCGTCGCTCTACTGGCTTGCTTAAACTCTCTGCTGTTTCATATTGTACGGAATGCAGATTTAAACAAAGAAACATTATGCAAGGGAGAAGCTCATGAAGGATCTGTGGCTAAAGTTCTTGTTTATTGATGTGAATGTATACAAAGAATAAACTGGAATAAAGGACAAACATGGCTTTAAAACAATACTCGTGCAAAAGAAATAAGGCACTGGGGTTTATACATCAGTATAGTTTACTATCTGTAGTGTAGGATTGTGCAACACACATAGCATCAGGGTCACTACTGGAATTGTATTGTTTCTGACGACTTCTGTCGTTCACATCAAGTTATCATTTACTATGCAATAACAACTAACCTAATTACAGCGGTGAACACTTTACTCATTTGCACACCAACACAATTGAAAACCTCCAGAAAAATTACAAAATAAATACGAGTACCTTAAAAGTTGACCTCTTTCGCCATTCGTAGATTCTCAGTCCAACTAGCGCTGTTGGTCTTTCGCTCCATCTAGTATTTCGCTCAACTAAATAACAAAATTAGGATTGATATGGCAGTTATTACACAAAAATCTTGATTGAAAGACGAATATTAGTGTCCAGCAAATGACTTCAAGGCATGACATGACGACTGATAAAAGGTATAAAAATTTATTAGTAACGTTTCGTTGCTTTAAACGCAACACGATCAGAACGGTATAAGATCATTACAAGAAATATGTATGTACACACACACACACACACACACACACACACACACACACACACACACACACACACACATACATATATATATATATATATATATATATATATATATTAATAAATTTAAAATAAAGCTAGCGAACAGACCCACATATAGTCAACAAAATCCCAGGAATGTCCATCGCATTATTCAACCAAATATTGATATTCTGACATAAGGAACATAAAAACTTTTAATCTCGATTTGGCTGGCTATAGAACATTTTGTTCTTAAATGGTTTGCTGGAGATTTGTAATATGTTTTTTTACCAATACGTCCATAAATCACGTTGTTTGTTGGTGTACAGAACTTAATTGCTGATCACGATCATTTTATTTAGACGGGAGATCAAACTCCAAATTTGAAATTACTCACTTTCTCAAAACATTTCGTTTTACTTTACCGTTGCGGAGTTCAGTTTGACCTCCCGAAACTGCGATTTATATTTCATATCCACCGCTTGATGTAAACATTAGAAAGGTCAAGCAACACAGAGTTGATTCATTTTACTTTAAGTTAATTAGGCACCGGAATTGAATTGAAAGATATATACCATCCCAGCCAATCGCTTGAATTACGTGATATACTAAGCATCTTGCACAGAAAGTGCCAACTTCCCAATGATGAACGCTTCAATGATGTCTTCGAGATCTTTCAACAATTAGATACATTTCTCCCAATTTCTCTATTTTTTTTTTCTTCTTAAAAAAGGAAAGACTGTGTGTCTTTGTATTTAACCATGACAGTTAACCTTTCAAGCCCCAATGTGTCACTCGTACATCATTTTTCGATTTTAAAAATCGTTCCCGACCACATTTTTGCGGACATAATTCACGCTATCCCAGAGTGCTTTGTGATATTAAACACAGGATGTTGCGGTAGATGAACGATCTTCAAGCTCGATACTCAGAAAATGATATCTGAGCCCCAGCAACCTTCTGAAGGTTGCGGGTTCGATCCCCGTCTGGGGCTCAGATATCATTTTCTGAGTATCGAGCTTGAAGATCGTTCATCTACCTCAATATATCAAAGCTTTCATGTTTCTCTAACATCAAACCACAGGATGTTGCGTACACAGTTTTGAACAAAGGTGAAAGGTTTCAAGTTGGTACTCAAACAAAAAATGAGAACATGACGCACGTCCCTCCCTCACTCCCCCTACGTCAGTTTACTGATCTAAGATAAATATAGAAAATGACTTTTCATGTTTATTATCGTTTTTGCCTTTCGTTCATCTGATGGTTTAGCACTTTACGTGCTATTTACAATATGAGCGTGGTGTGTTGTATCAGTTATAAGAGCACGAGCCGAGGGCGAGTGATTCTATAACTGGTAAAACACCAACCCGAATTTTGTAAAGTACTTATGATACGCGACTTCATGGAAAAGTTCATGTTCGTCAAAAGTGGTGAAGATTCCAACCATTTCAGCCGGAAAAATTGCGCGAAAAGTTCATGTAAATCAGGAGTCTATTGTATTAATTCACAACAATTCATTAAATTTTAAATTCTTCTGTTTCTTCGTCATGAATTATTAATGAGCATTACAAACATACTTCCAACCATTTTCGATCATTTAATGCCCATTAAATGCTCTGCGTTTATATTAATTTTAAGATTGACGCCCATGTTTTTGATTTCACCTCTCGCACATTTTACGTTAAGTGCTTCCGCTCAAAACGTCAGTACTTTGTTCACTTGTTTTTGACAGCCAAAACACAGAAATATAACCAGGACAGCGCTGTTGCACTGGGTGGGGGACACATAATTGAAGATGTAGCGACAAACTGTGAAAAATATTCTTGCAGACTACGTCACTACTATGTCCATTAACTTCACGGACACAGTGATGTCATTGACTTGTTACACGGATTGCATTCATGAACCATTTTCTTTTCTCTTCTTTTTTTCAAATTGTCTTCAGTTCATACAAAAACATTGCAACAAAAGCGAGAAAATATTAGGATAAGTTCAAAATAACAACTTCAATAATCCAAGTCGATTGAAGTAAATCAGTAAGTAACTCGAAAAACTCAAGTCGAAATCGTCGGAATATTTTGAAGCAGTCAGGGAGTATTTCATATAAAAATGTTTGTTACTGGACAATAAAGAAGGAAGAATATCCCTTTGCTATTTTTATTTACTTTTTCCCGGCGAGACAGGACTTTTATTATTTTGCTCTGGCTGACGCCAGACTATTTTACTCGTCAAAGGAAGAGCTCCCACCTGCAAAGAGTAAAGGAAACTATAAAAGTGCCCTTGAATATGAACAGCTTGACCATGTTTGCCTACGGTCAGCGGTATACTTGTCAAAAGAAAGAACACTTTTCACCATAAAATACCACATACTAAAAAAAAGGTGGGGAGAATGTGGCAATAATGATTCACATTCCACGAGTTTCCTGTTCACTTATCTCTTATATGTGATTGGAATATTTTACTCTGATGGATGAATGAATGGATGTTCTAACTTGCAGACTGATTTATAGCTCAATTAGATCACTTGTAAACCAAATTTGCCTTCCAAAACTTTCTTTTCTTCCACACTCAAATCAATCTCCTGCCAATGCTCAAATGGACACCGTTAAGAGGTTGGTCTTAATTTAGGGCTTACAGTTCGTTACGCAACATAGGAGATTTTGTTCTGCCACAATCGTCATTTTATTCTGCCATAATGTGATTATTCGACATTTCTTGACCTGTCAGTACAAACAATAACGTCGTTTCCATTTCCAGAACTGATTTAAAAAAATAGACAAAATCTATCTTCCATCTCGTCATCTCTTGTTTTAAAAATACGATCTTTTCTTTACCTTAAAAAAAGAATACACCCGAAAATAATTTTATCTGTAACTGTCCCGAAGCATTTTGGGTTTGATGTTTCCACAGTTGAATCGCGAAAACGTCTTACAGCTAGGTTCAAAAGTTCAAGGTTCAAACAAAATAAACTTCTGTCATCAAGATAATATTAAATGGAGGTACGAATTTTTCCTGGAGTTTGTTTTCTCCTAATGCGAGGTGCGTCATCACTTCACCACAGCTTATTTAAATTACGCGTAGACCTTTTTAATGAAGTATGTTGCTGATGATATCAGGGTTACTCTCTCTTTCGAGAACAGTGTTATTGCTTACGCCTTGTGTAACGGTTTATCCTCTCTACTGGGGGAACTAAGTAGTTCGTAATGAGATATATTGAAGGAGATAAGGACCAGCTGTAAATGAAATCCCGCAAGGAAGGGGTGTGTGTGTGTGTTGGAATTTGTTCCACCATGATATTTTTAGATTTCAAAACCTCTTCAAGGCCCAGTTGAAACGTCTAGCTTATCATATGCCGATCCTGGATATTACTCGGAGAAAAGCCATTAAATACGGATAAAGGAAATATAACGTGCGTGGATTGGCCTTCATACGAAAAACTTGATCCTTTTTAGGATATTGCCGAACTTAATTTATAAGATTTTGTTTTTCGGGGTTTGCTTCTTCCTTCGCATTCCATAAGTTAATCGTCCATATTTCAGTTTTGTGATTTGATCTTGGCTGTGGCTATATATAATCTGTGTTGACAGCTCTTGCACAGGCTAAATTCAGTTCTCTTTTCCGATTACTCTTTCTTCATTTCGTCGTGCGGGGTGGGAGGTGAAAAAATAAAACATGTTTCTCCATGGTTCACGTCGTTCGCTCGATTAAACTTGGACGCTCGCGTCGCTCACGTCTGGTGTAGACGCTCACATATTATTTACTTGTTTCTGAGAAATTCGCTCACGTCCGGTGTAGATGCTCACATATTATTTACTTGTTTCTGAAAATTTGGCTCGCGTTCGGGTGGATACACTTACAATGTACGCGTTTAATGAATGACAGATGTACGTTCGTCAAGCTCTATTCTCAGAAAAACGATTTCTGAGCCCCAGACGGGGATCGAACCCACAACCTTCTGATGACCGGTAAGACGTTTTAACCATTGAGCTACCAAGACTCAGATGGCGAGCTAAGGTGTAAGTTCGACATATGTGCGACTTAAGCGGCAACCACGATATGTTTAATAATGACAACATAAATATATATGTTGGGCATGTGGGAGCTTGGGGCTATCTTGAATGAATGATAGATAAACGTTCGTTAAGTTCTAATGTCAGAAAAACGACTTCTGAGACCGATTTCTTGACGAACGTTCATCTGTCATCCATTCAAGATATGTCCAAGCTCCCAAATTTCCAACATATATCTCGCGTTTACGTTTGAGTTGAACTATTTATATAAAGATGGGATTTCGTTCTGCTAGTTTGAATTGGATACAAGAAGATTGGATTGGAACGTAATCTAATTGTATCCAGGACGAGACCTGACCAAATACTTCCCAATAACGATCACATTTTACTGTCGAAACATCACACACAGAGTGCCTTTAGACCATAGCTGATAAAATGTCTCGGGATCAATGTTTCTTCTGCTAAAGCTTATCATCCCATCTTGCTGTCTTTCCAGAAGTAAATGAAATATTTAAGTTGGGAGCACCAGATTTAAGTGGTACTTTCATACTGTTAAAGCACTCTAGAATACGTACAGTTAGACGATATTTCCTTACTGTCAATGATATGTTTGTCAATAATACACTTTTAAACGAAAGGTGGAGAGTGCATGCCTCTAATGCCCCTCGGTTTCGACACTCTATAGTGCCTTTCCTTTCTTGATTTCCTTATTCATTGTGGTAGTTTGCCATCACTATTCAAGGCTGATGTCAAGGGTAAGGGTCAGTTGAACCACTTAACCTAGGTCACACCAAACGGGCAAGGCACTGCAAATCAACCTACGTTGAGTTTCTTGAAGGCTTGGCAAAACGAGACCTTCTAAGTTTAAATAGAACGTGAATGTACGAATTTCCTTCGAGATTAAAGTTTATAAAGCCACTAGCTTGAGCAGCTTACATTGACAACCAAACGCGAACGAAAAACAATGTCAGACGTAGTCACGAAAGTTTAAATCCGCTCATATTTTTCTTCAAATCAATACACGCAGATAACCCAGATGTATGTCAAAAATTGAGAGATTTACATACTGGTTTGTTCAAAGACTTACCTTGATCTAACTCCAGACATTTTTGAAGTTCCATCAGTCCTAATCATTGTTCAACCACCCACACCGCTTTTCCAATCTGTTTAATAAAGCTAAGTTCAAAACGAAAGCGGAAAATATGACGTAAGACTGACTAGCGTGAACCTAAAACTTACGATAAATTGCAAAACCTGCTGTTGAAGCGAGTAAAGATTTTCAAATGGACTCTCTGCCAAAATACCAAAGATTTATAGTATTGAAAGGCGAGCTGTTCTTTCACATTCTAGCAACGTATCAGCTTAAATACTCAAGTCAAAGACGGTGCAAATGTCTTAAGAATTCTCCTTTTAACTAACCTCTCATAAGTGCTATGCAGATTTTAACAGGACGAATGAATGTTCCCAATTTAAAGACTGATTAATAGCTGAACTGATTAACTTCCAAAGCAAAACCTCGCTTCCAAAACTTTCGTTACCTCGAGACGCTCAAATTAAACTGTCAATAATGGTCAAATGGACGCCCATAAAAAGCTGGTAACTTAATACAGGAAATTCTCTTTATTCTGTCATTTTATCATGCCAAAATCTGATTATTCCACATTCCTTCAAAGTAATAACAATCAACGCTGTTTCTATCTCCAGAACTGTTTTATAAAAATAGGTAAAATCTACCTTGCACGACAGGATCTCTTCTTTTAACCATACCATCGTTTCCTTAATCTGAAAAAAGGATACATCCAAAATAATATTATCTGTTAAGGTCTCGAAGTACTTTGAGTTAAAATGTTTTGACAGTAAAATAGTGACAGCCACGCACAACTTGGGTCAAAAGTTCAACACTGAACGAACTAAGAATCTGTCATCAAGATATAACTTAATGCCGTAAGAATTTTTCAGAGTTTTATTTTCTGTATTGGAGGTGAAGATTATGCTTAGACCTTGTTTATATCACTGGTTGTCGGTGCGAGCAGGGTCACTCTCAAGAGTCAACTTCAGAGAATCACCGTTAGCGCATACTCAGTGTATAATGGTTTCTAACTGGTAATGAGGGAGCCAAATAGTTTGTAATGTGATATATTTATTACAAGATAGCATCGATTGTAAATGAAATTCCGCAAAGGGGGTGTTGGAGCTTTCTCCTCAAGAAATTTCGAAATGTAAAATCTTTTAGTGTCCATTTTCAGAATTCTGATGATCACTCTGATGATCTCCTGCAGCAGAACCCCATGGAAACCATTGGATGTGAAGTTCACACTTTCCTATCATTTTCGTCTATCCCATTATGGCACTTGGGTGTTTGCCTCAAACTACAATTTTCGTTAAAAATGTCATTGGTTTTTATAGGTCTTCAGTTCGATAAGGTTTGTTCCTCATGTTACTTCTTAGATTGAGTACCCACAATTTCCACTTTTCAGGTTCCACATGGGTAGATTTCACAGCTCTTGACGCTTTGTTTCCTTCAAGAAACACTTTCATTACCCATAGTTACGCACGTTTACTGTCATTAAATATCCATATTTTATATGTCTGACAGCTCCAAACTCGTTCTCAGTTTGAAACTTTCCTGGGATCGCCAGGATAACGTCAGACCCCCCTTATATTTCATGAGGAAAATTTCAATATTTTAAATCTACCTAAACCAAAGTTTCAAAACAAATCACTCCAGTTCTCGACTGAATATCACTTCCACAGACCACTTAAACATTGCGTTTCCGTTCACCACCAATATTTTCGTCAGTTGACAGGGAAAATTTCAAAGAACCGGCGTATTCCGTCTGTATTGCTTGACCCATTTCAGAGTAACTTATAAAACCTGTTCGTATGTACTATTCACAAAAGGACTGACCGCTCTGCCTCCTGGTATTGAGATACGAGGCAAAGCTTAAATTCAATATTTCCCGATACAGAACGTACACGAAGTTTGTAAATTATTTCTAAAACTTGCACAATTCTACCAAAATTCATCAACTATCAGTTATACACAAGCCTAAGAAGACGAATCTTGTCGAAAAAGGACGTCAAGGCAATTCAACTTGGTGAAAAGAAAAACAAACGACTTTTCTTCAAACAAACCAAGGTCATTCAACGTACAAAATGTTCCAATCACTGTATTAACCAATCAGTGTTGGCGTGCGATACACTTTATTTTGTAATAGTTGTTCCACAGCCGGGCCAGGAGTGAATGTAGCTGACTTGAGTATTTGTAAATGTCGTTATCAAAGCTATATAAGCTGTATTTACTTTGCTTATGGCAGGCAAACAGAAGAGAGAACTCAGAGAAGCTATTTGACTAGAGCGAAATTCAAAACTCGCCTCGCTCCCTTTACTGATGGCTTCGCGTCAGTAGCTTTCAAGATTGTTTTTAAAATTTAGGTAAAGTTGGCAAGTAACTTCACACTTTGACACCAAACACTTCAGAAAACACTCAAGTAGTTCAAAAATAGTCAGCAAAGTGGCCAAAAAATAGCAACATCTTGAACACCGATACTTTAACTATCTACGCACAAACTGGTAAATTTCAAAAAAACGTGGAAAGACCATAAACGAACAAAAGTTTGCAAGTTTTTACCGTAAATTTTGCCTCTCCCTATGTATGCGGGATCAAATTTCCTGCTACTGGTCACTTATTTCAAATCTTAAAACGCACGTTCATTGCCGACGTTTTATATAGAAAACATACTTGTTCCTTATCCCTGTGACAGTATTCTTTCCAAATTCTTCTCCTTCTTTCTTTTAGAAAATATTTAATTTTATTTTACTTTGCTTAAAATTTTTGTCATTTGTTTAGTTAACCCTCCTGTTGCTCAGTTAAACTCGGCCGACGTCACTCTTCAGCAGCTTGTAATGACCAATGAACGTGCGTTTTAAGATTTGAAATAAATGACCAGTAGCAGGAAATTTGATTCCGCATATATAGGGATAGGTAAAATTTACGGTAAAAACTTGCAAACTTTTGTTCGTTTCTAGTCTTTTCACACTGTTTTGAAATTTACCAGTTTGTAAGTAGGTAGTTCAAGTATTGGTCCTCAAGATGTTGCTACAGTAGAACCTCGCTAGTTCGAACTTGGTTAACTCGAACTCCCCGTTAACTCGAACCAAATTCAATTTCCCCTGGATTTGATCCCATTTCTCCTTATATTTACTATCATATAACTCGAACTCGGTTAATTCGAACTCCCCGCTAACTCGAACCTAACTTTATACTCCCTTGGCTCAAACTTACCCCGTTAATTCGAACTCTATTTTGTAAACGTCGGGCGGTAAACCTGGAAGTGTCAGGACTTGGCTTTTTGACTTGTCGGAGTCTTGAATCTATATTGATAACGTGACAATAGAAACGTAATTCAAGCCCACGAAAGACCTTCTTTCCGGCATTATCTGGGGTGAATATTGCGCAACAATCCTCAAAATGTCTCTTCGGACATTTTGAGTAAAAATGCATGAAAGTTTATAAAAAGGTATTAGTTTTGACCATATTACAAAGTGAGCTTGAGTCCAACCACTTAAGCTTAAAAATGCCAGTGATACAAGAGATGTATCTGCCACATAAGGTGCACAGGGATTTTTTGGGAAAACATGAATGGCTTTGTGAATCTGTAGTCAATGACTGACTAACTCGGGAATATCCAATTCAACTTAAATCAATAGAAAATTGCTTGAGTGCCACTGTGCTGTGATAGAAACATGAATGTTATTTCAACCCCAAAAATTCCTAATGAGAAAACACGAGGTGTAGCCGAGTGTTTTCTGGTATTTTTCCGGTTCAAATGGCATGATTCATGTTTCTATATCAGTACACAGATACAAAAACCATCTTCTATTTGTTTTATAAAATAACCAAGGTTTTTATGAGTTTTTGTGTCATCATCCATGTCTCAGTCTGTATTCTAATAAAAAATGAAAATGACATCAGTGTGTTCCTGTACTCTGAGAGAAAATGAGGCTCATCCATGATATTGTTATTCTTCTCTATCTTCTTAAAGTTATCATTATAATTATAGGCCAAAGATTTGCAGATGGTGTACTGAATTAGAGAATTTTCTTATGCCAGGTACAAATTTTGATGAACAAAAACTTCCACAGTCCTTCCATTACATCAACTAAATGTTGCTTATATTATAAAGATTAAGAGCAACTCTATACCTTCAACACCTCTTCACCCAGGGATGAAGTGTGTCAAACAAGATGATCCGTTTGAAAACAATGATATAAAACTTCCAGCCAAAAGTGGCTTGAGTTAACCCTCTTTGTCGAGTTTAACCTTGGATTTCCTCAAATCTCTGCCTTTCGTGATTCTATTTTTACAGAGCATTCGTGAACACTTCATTGACAAAGCCTCTTTGGGTCACCGAGTTTCAACTCTTGATCACAATGAATGACAAGGTTAAATGAGCCCTCTCAAAAGACATCTTGTCAAGGAATGTTGAATGTTAATTCCTTAAGATCATTTGCCTGATTTCGCTTCAGCTACTACAAGTTAATATTATGACCCATCACTTGTACCAATACTGCGGTTGTTTTTGACAACCAACTGATCGATAGTACACACACTTCAGTCTCGAGTTCTTTCCTGATATTTTCATCGTTCTTGTCAAACAATATTGCCTCCACACTACATCGAACACAGAACACTTCTGAATAAACAAATCGATATTTCTTCTCAATATACAAACAGATGAACGCGAATTTTTAAGGAAAAACGTCTCAAACAGTCCTGTCGTTTTTAGAAGCGAGCGGTCTTTTCATCATGTCAACATCAGGTAATCCGATCATTTTAAGGGCAAAGCATCTAAATCTGATTTTAAAAACACAAAATCTTACCTCTAAATCAATAGCTTCTGATAACCCCTCGATTTCCTGCAACGAAAGTCTTTCCAAGAGCTGGAATTTATCTATATCACTGACATCCTTCACAGTATATTATTACCAAGAAGTATCGTTCAATAATTTCCTTTGGGGTGAGTTAAATTCAGCTTTATTCAAACTCAGATGAGTTAATCAGCTTCCTAATGTAGTAAACCTCCGATGTCCACATATACTTCGTGGTTTCCACAGGTACTTCCGTTTCAAGACATTAAAAATGAACAAAGAAACTCACATGAACTTCTCTCGTCCTCCTTCGCTGACCAAACTTTTAAACGTACTAAAATCGTTCCCAAGTCCCAACCTTTGGACTTCAATCCCTTCCATAGTCAAACTAACGGTGCATGATGGGATACGAACGTCAATCCTTAGGCAAAGAATAAGTAATCAACCAATTGATTATTAATGTTATAAGAGAAAGGAGATTGTCCCAACCTTCCGGACTTCAGTCCCTTCCATAGTTAAACTAACGGTGCACAATAGGAAATACGAAAGTCAATCCTTAGGCAAATAATAAATAATCAACCAATTGATTATTAATGTCATTAGAGAAAGGAGATTGCAAAGGCCAAATTCCTTGCAATAGTCTGAAGTCCAATGAATCCTTTTGTTACAGAAAGAGCTGATTGCCAACCAAAAACTAATGAAAGAAACGGATTATTTTAAGATGATAGATGAACTATCGTCAAGCTCGCAACCTTCAACCCCCAACCTCCCGATAGCCGGTGAGACGGTCTAACCATTAAGCTACCAAGACTGAGATGGTGAACTAAGGTGTGAGTTCGACATATTTGCGACCTAAGCGGAAAACACTATAGCTTAATAATGGTATTGATGAAATATATATTTTAGAAGTGTGAGAGCTTGATTCTAAAGTATAAACGATTTGTTCTCCTAAAGAATATTAAAATGAATGGCTAGACCGAAGATTAGCTAACGTAATCCCACGCCTTCGACTTCGTAAAAATGTAAACGTCATCAAAATACAGTGTACGAGTTTAAGGTTATATCACACTTATTTTCTTACTAAGTACAAACGTTCAGGGTTATGGTTAGAGTTCGAGTTGGCTTAAATATCGAAGGAAGTGTTTTAAAAATTGTTATCGACCACATTTTAGTGGACACAATCCCCTCCATCGTAATACTCAGTGATATTAAAAACAGCATACGTCGCAATCCATAGTGACCAAAGGTGAAATGTTTCAAGGTAGAACTCGACTTACGTAAAGCGATACACGCCCCCCCTGCCTCGCATAATGTCAGCTTACTGACAGAAGATAAAAATAGCCAATGACTTTTCGACTTAATTATCATTTTCTTATCTTCCGTTCATCTGATTGATTACAGATATTTGCAATCCTTTTCACAAACATTTTTGAACCTTTAATACGTAGGGCTTTTAAGCTCAGCGCATGTCTTTCTCTCATGAAGTGCTTTCAGTCGAATCGTCAGCGCCTTGTTTTTTTTGTGTTTCAGCGGAGTATTAATTTGAATCTTTTCCTCCATCGTAATCCTCACACCAATCGCATATTCAGGAAGCTCAAAGTCTTGAAATTTCAACATAGTCTTTGGTCACCGCTAGGTTTATTTACGTTCCCTCGTAAATCTCAATTTTACCTAGAAGTTTCGACAACAAGTTTATGACAAATATATCAAGTACACTTACACAATGCTGGGTCTGCTGAGTATTTTCAACTGCCTTTTTGAAGAAATATCAGACAAGTTTTTGTAAAATTTCAGTGCCCAAAATTCTTGATCTTTTCCTGCAGGATCAGTTCTCTAATATTTTACTCAGCTTAACGCCAAACGATTTTACTCGTCGACAGGTGAGCTCTAACCGGAGAATTAATTCACTGAATTCTTAACTTACTAATTTCGAGCCCGTTCAGCCATTTTAAAAGAAACAAAAACTGCATCTTTATACTAAAATGACATGCCGTTTATTACTAGTAGAAACTTAGTAGTAGTGTATAACAAATATTTCAAATCTGACTTCAAGCTTAATACGTCATGGTGGGTCATTTTATGGATACAATAATGCTTCACAAACGCGACCATTCATGGTAAAACAGCAAGACACTAAAACATTACACATATTCTCAGTTCTAGAGACTTCGTCTTGAACGTCATTAGCCATCTACAGCAGTGGTTCCCAACGTTTTGCTTCCCAGGGACCCCTTTACTGATTTTAAAAATCTCGGCGGACCCCCTCCCCAACTAAAACTGCAGCTTCGCCGGTTTCATTGCTTTATTGCTTAAAATCTCTCCTCAAAAGATGCATTCAAGTTTGCTTTGCTCAGCTCGGCATGGAATAAAACCAAATTTTAAGTACTCAACATTGTATCCTCGTAGTTTAATCTTCCCGGTGCCAGATCGTTTCGAACTCATGATTAATTTATGGACAGATAAACGCTGGAGAACTTTTCCTGTAAGAAAAAAGCTCGGGGTGAACAGGCGAAGCGTGGTTGCATGTAACACGAGATGAAGCTGTGACCTGTTAAAACCTCAAAATTACGAGTTCTTATGTTACACTTACACCTTTCGGAATTTGCAATATTGACTGGTAGTTTGCAATAAAAAAATAGTTGAACCAGTATTGCAGGTAGTCATTTGCCAAAAAAGATAGTTACCTTCTGCAGACCCCGTTCCGTTTGAGCGGACCCCCGGCGGACCCCTTAGTCTCGGCGGACCACCAAAAATTCTTTCCCGACCCCAGGTTGGGAACCACTGATCTACAGCACATAACCTCGCTTCATTGCCCGTGGTGATGATTACATTCAGCCACTTATCTGTCGTTCATCCAAATTTTTTGGATCATCTTTCTGTTTCGGAGGTAATGTACTTAAACTATTCCTCTCCACTTCAGTACACGCATAAATTGGTACACACTCTCAAAGTAGGACACACAAAAGCTTTTGCGGGATTGAAGAATCCTTGCAGGTTTGTGGGAAGTTTGATTTGTTGATGAAGTATGAACATAAATTACGATAAATCCTCCTGGTATACCAAGGAAACGCACTGTTCGACGGCCAAATTCCTATTTTTAACTGTGCGAGCTTTGACTTATCATTGATATATAAGCTTAGATTGATATAAATAGTATTATAACATAAATAAAATACAACGTCGCTTCTGATTGGCTGCCATGCGTACTCCACATATACGTGTCTCGATGGAGCAAGGGAAAAACTGCGGGAAAACATTTCCAAAGACTGAAAAAATTCTAAAGAAAATTATTGAACGGTTGTAACAAATTCTGTCGAGTATGTAAGTATTAAAACACTTTCGATGTAACACACCCGACCATACGTGGGTGTGGTTGCGTGGGCGTTTGTTTTCGCGTTTCGTTAGACTAAGAGAGGTGAGAAACGTCAGACACTGAGAAGGGTGCATAGAATGCAACTGTAAATATATTTTGTAAATAAAGCATTTTGAAGACAAGTTAATCAGTTTGCGCATCTCGTCTATGACTAGTTTACTAAAACCTTGTGACACTGGGACCTCAGGAGGGAAATTGGTCAACGTAGAGCGAGCGAAAGAAAAGAAAGAACAACAACGGAGACGGAAAGTGAGCCAGACATTGATCTTGTTTTGAAAGTGTGCAAAAGGGCAAAGTCTTGTGACTGTTTGCGCGTTTAAAATTTCCGTGGAAACCGTGGGCTAAAGACGATGGAAAAGTTTGTTTTGATGGGAAAGGAGTTCGGACTGCAAGGAAAAGAGTTGTTTGCATTCGTAAAGGAACAACCAGAAGAGGGGAAACAGACATTATACGAAGAGAGAGAGGAGTGACAGAAGGACCGTGAGGTCAAGAGGCTTGAAGCAGAGAGAGAACGAGAACGCCAAGCGCAAGAAAGAGAGAAAGAAGCCGAGAGAAGGCATGAATTAGCGATGAGACAACTAGAGCTACAAAATTCGAACAATGGTCACAAAGGGCAAAACAATGGCGGTGGCGTTTCCGCAGCAAAACTTCCAAAGCTGCCAAAATTTACGGACAGGAAAGACGATTTGGATATCTACTTACAAAGATTCGAGCGGTTTGCGAGAGGTAACAAGTGAGACGAAGCGTCGTGGTCAACGTCCCTGAGCGCGTTACTTACGGGTAGAGCATTAGACGTGTATTCAAGATTGTCAGAGACAGCTGCTGTAAGCTACGCCCAGTTGAAAGAAGCCCTTTTGAAGAAATACGAGTTTACATAGAAAGGTTTTAGAATAAGATTCAGGGATGGAAAATCCGAAGAGGGAGAAAGTCCGGAGTAGTTCATTACCAAGCTGAGACGTTATTTAACTACACGGATTGAGCTCTCAAAGACTAACAAAACGTACGAAGGAGTGAGTGAGCTGTTTGTGAGGGAACGGTTTATCAATTCATGTCCCGAGGACTTATCGATCCACTTGCGTGAAAGGGCTCCTGAGGACCTTGAAGAGGTTGCGAAGATTGCCGAAAAGTTTTTCATCACCCATCAGAGACAATTATCCACTCTAAATAAGCCAAATAATGGTGAACAGTACTCGAAGAAGAACGGCTAACCCGGAAATCAGAAGCTAAACAAGGCTGAGCAAGGGAAACAGTGTTTCAACTGCAGAGGTCATGGTCATAAGGCTGTCGAGTGCCGAAAAACGAACAAATATGATTCGAGAATTGAGGGACGTTGTTTTTTAAGCGATGGCATAGGTCATCTTGCTAAGAATTGGAAATCTGTCAACAATAAAAAGGGTCCTTTCAAAGACGGAGTAGCCCGGAATACGTGTGTCGAGAACCTAACCGAGGAAGACTTGGGACTAGAATCGTGCATCCAAAATGATCAGCTGCCGCTTATGAACGGTAAGAAGTTACCAATTATAAAGAGCGCAGGCTTCACAATGCCCGGCGGTGTAGAGTGTCAAATTCCAGTGGTCAAAGGTAAAGTCGGCGACACCATAGTAGACACCCTTAGGGATGCGGGTTGTAGTGGAGTGGTGATTAGAAAGGATCTGGTACGGAGTGACCAGTACACTGGGAAGCATGGTTCTATGCTGCTCATTGATAACACAGTTCATCAGGTTCCAATAGTCAAAATACGTGTGGACACTCCATACTAGAAAGGTGAGGTCGAGGCACAGTGTCTGCCGAATGCAATCTACGATCTCGTCATTGGCAACGTCGAAGGTGCTAGAGCCCCAGATGATCCAGTTCCCACTTGGCATAAAGCGTGTGCCGTAACTAGGAGGGCGCAGTCAAAAAGAAATGGAATGCTAAAGTTTCTGAAAACGAAACGTCAAAAGGAAAGTTGATTGGCCGAGAAGATCTCGCTAGGCTACAACACCACAATCCAACCCTCAAGAAGTACCGATGCAAGACGGATGTACAGATCAAGGGTGACCAAGAAGTGTCTTTCGAAGAGAAGGGGGGATTTTGTATCGTTTGTATAGAGGCCCTCGTGTGAATAAAGGGAAGACTCTCTATCAGGTGATGGTACCCCAGCCGCTTTGACAACAGATGATGGATATTGCTTACAGTTCTATCATGGGTGGCCATGGGGACGTTAAGAAGACCAATGATAAGATCACAAGTCGCTTTTATTGGCCTGGAATTCATGGTGATATAACGAGATTTTGCCGATCTTGCGACATTTGCCAGAAAAGGTTGCAGAAGGAAAAAGTCCCCAGAGTCCCCCTAGGCAGAATGCCACTTACAGACACACCTTTCAAGAGAGTTGCAGTAGACTTAATCGGTCCAATATACGCACCGAGCGAGCAAGGACATCGCTACATTCTTACACTCGTCCATTATGCCACTCGCTATCCGACTCAGTTCGACTGAAATCCATCAGCACGGAGGCAGTAGCTGAAGCTCTGGTCGATATGTACAGCAGATTAGGCGTACCCGAGGAGATTTTGAGTGACATGGGCACTCAATTCGTTTTCGAGTGCATGCAGGAAGTGTCCAGATTATTGACAGCAGCCTGTGATACACACAGCTGCAGTCTATGAGGAATACAATAAATATTGAGTATCTTTGGATTCAAGCGCTGTAGCTTTCCTGTAACTCCTTCTTTTGTTATTGTCATTACAGAAACTCCATCACTGCCAAAGCCAATAACTTTATAAACACTAATGTTCTTTGGCTATGCGCAGGTTTAATTGCCTCAGTAATGGTAGCAGCCGTACCATCAGAGACCTGAACATTAGTAAAATACTAAATGACGGGTTTGTAAGTGTCCATTTTGACAAATCTAGCATAAATTACAAGCATTATTATTACACATTATGTCCGTGCTTTCGTCTACAAGAACGCTGATGGACGGAGACTCTTGGATTTCTTTGGTTATATCTTCTTTAATAACTTCAGCTATTGCATCTTGCATTTCGTTTGTTATGATGCCCGATGTGTAAGTAGCATTTTCACTACAGCGTAATTCCTGGACATATGGTGTGTTCAATAGTTCTAGGAGCGATAGAAGACTTGAATATTTCTGAGTGGCGATTCTTTCCTTGCAAAGCCAATAAACAGTTTTCATTGCTGCATCAACAGCCCTTTCCTTGCCAGTCGGTGCCGCAGCAACAGCTCTTGCCATAGATCCTTCCATTGACTTTGCTACAATGCTTGCTTGGTGATCGCTATGAGCGTCGTGTCTCTCTAGCATGCTCGTCCGAAAGTTACTACAACCAACAGTAAATGCATTTGTTTTCAAAGCGCCCAAACACAATTTGCAAAACATAGCATTCTTTTCCTTATACTCAAGCCATGTGTACTTCATTGTCCAACTTTAATGAAATGACCTCTCACGATTTTTTTTTGTGCTTGTGCCAGTTGTGGAAGTAGCTGTTGAACTTGAATGGCCGTCCTCATCTTCCGTTTCATCGTTAATGTTTTGCGTTGTTTGACTTGTTACGGTACTTTCATCAGCATCTTGCCTTGGATGTTTAGCACTGGCAAAATGAATTAACTTTGTTTGTTTTAACATAAATAAAGCATCATTATAACTACTGAAAATTCATTCAAGATGGCAAAGCACCAGAAAGCATCATTTCATACTTAAGCATGCGCAGAATTCACGATTTTATGGACGCCCCCTTTTGGGTGTTTTAAGACGCCATATCCAATAAAATTTTGGTTTATATTAAAAGAAATCGATGTCGTTACATAAATTATTCGTACGTATTTTATTGTAAAGGTGACCGATATACGCGCGTGAAAAGTGAAAATTTTTTCATAGTTTTTTCTTTGCGCCCTTGGGACCCCTTGCGCTAATTCTAGTGCGGCATTTCCTAAAAAAGTGCGGCATTTCCTAAAAAAGTGCGGCAATGCCCCAGTCTGGTAAGAAGACTGTTTGATGGCATGGAAAATTTTATTATGGCGTGGATTGCGTTCTCTGAACAACCCCTAAACTGCCGTGTGTAACTAATTTTTAGGCACTTTTATGGATGTTTATTCTAACTTAAACCCTAACCTTTACCCTAAAAGTCGGCCAAGAAGATTTACTAATCCAAACGCTATATCTAAATCTAAACGCTATATTTAAAGCCAAACTCGTCTACAGTATTATGATGGCGTGTACATTTTTGTGATGGCGTCATTTGCACGCCCTGAGCTGCAGTCTAGCCAAAACTTGCATTTATCCCACATCCAAAATCCAATAGTCTACAATCTGGTTGAATCCAGTTTCTGGTGAAGAGATATACGGTCTATCTCTACCATTCATTTTGATGCTCTATGACGTTAACTGAATGATGTATCAAGATACCTGCCAACACTTCGGTTCCGACTCCTAAAACCTAATTATATTCCTTTCCGAAGTTTTGTGTAATTGTACTAAAGCTATTTTGTTTCTGGGGTGGAAACCCGTGTATAATATCATGAGAAAGTTTGTTCTACCAAGTTGAAGATGACTACAAATTAATTGAAACGTTGAAAACAAAAATGAAATTGCTTCCAGTCTTAGGAGCTAACGATGTTTTGTATCTTATGGAAATACTCAGGGGTCACCAAAAGCCAAAAAGCAAACTGGCTTTCTAAATATTTGTTTTCGAAATAAGAACCTATGATAAATATGACTAAGTTTTACTGTTGATTCTATTAGTAAACAGCTTGTTCAAAGTTGGTACCAGGACTGGCAGGTCATATGATGTCATATTCAACTACGTCAGGTAATGTGACAGAAAATTCCCAGAGAAAATTTTTAGAACACTTGGCTCTTTGAAGGGGAATTTTTGACCGGCATGCAGAAGAGGCTCAAAAGGCCCATAAAATCAGTGCAAAACGAGATTGTTGATATCTTTGTATTTTGTTCTCCAGTTATTTAAAACCTATCCGGTATATCCTGGTTGAAGATGCCACATAAGTTTTGGGAACGCCTTTACTTTCATGGCTAACCCCATTGACCCAGGCGGGCCCAGGTTTAGTTATGTCATTGGTTCAAATTAGGAATGTTTAGTACCCTAGTTTACATAATGAGATACTCCACTTGACTGGTTACTTTTATGGTAAGATTTAAAGCAACAAAGTGAGCTATTTCATAATGTGAACTGGATGACAAGGTGATCACTCCCCTTATAGTTGGTATTGCTCTCACCACTGACTGGGGTTTGATTCCAGCTCTGTGTAGTAAGCTGATTAAAGTTACCTTTGTCACATGTAAGAAAGTGTTGTCCAGTTTGACTGTACCAAACATCGCAGGTTTTCTCCGGGTACTCCGATTTCCTCCTGTAGTAACACTGAATCCATGAGAGGTGGCCCTTACTGGACCTCTAGGAAGAACATCTTAGTGAGTTGTAAGGGTTATCCACTATAAACAAAGGCACTTTACCCTTTGTTTTACTTTTTACTCTTTCACACACAACAGAATAAAAAAACCAATTAAGGGAATCAGCTCATGATTTCAATTGGGTGGCAACAAGTATCAACAAAACTGAGCAGATTTTGCTTGTACACATAATCCACACATATCTTACATGAGGTTACCAATGCACCTAACCATACTTACCATATGGCTGGTACCACATAGTTTTGCTTGTACACATGATCCATACATATCTTACATGAGGTTACCAATGTACCTAACCATATGTACCATATGGCTGGTACTGTATAATCATGGTTACAAGCACCAAACATAGCAAATGTCTCCCCACAATGTTCATCAAAGTTTGAAAAATAACAAGGCAAATCTTCACTAATGAAAACATCCACAATTTTAATTAGAAAAATCATAAATTCATGTGTGAAAGATGTTCACAGTTAATATAGCCTAATCAACCCCAGTTTTAGTACTCAGCCCCCCTATCAACCTGAGAGGGGCTACACCAAGGTTAATATGGTGTCATACATCTTCATGGAGAATCAGTTTCATAAATCATTGATATTTCCAGTCTATAAACCTCCAATGGTATCCATCTGCATTCCTGCACATGTATCTGTGTGAACAGATGGTTATCTAGTATGTGTTCATGTAATATACTTGGTTATCATGTGTGGGCAGTGACAGCTTTAGCAAGAGCAGGGAACCTTTCAACTCAAAAGGAAAAACTTTTGCCTTTCATTTTTTACCCCAAACTGGTAATGAAAGTGTACAGTTTGTACTTCTACATTGCTGCTGGGGATGTTGATGACATTGGTGTAGTGCATGTGTTTTTGTCAACTCTGTGACTGGGGTTTTTGTGGCACAGTGCACAGAGGCAGATCCAGATTTTTGAGAAAGGGGAATACTAAAACTTTTTTACAAACTTATGCTACACTGTGGCAACTTAGTGGAAGAATTTTTATGTCACCATCATCATCGTTTAAGCATGAACATTAGGAACCAAAACCTCTTCTATACCAAGGTCAAACTTAAATGTTTGCTAGACCCAACTGAAAAGTTTTTATTCAATTAATCAGCTGTTTTGTAACCAAACAAAAAGTCACTTGACAACTTTTCAAAAAAAGGAGGTGCACATCTGGTGCACTTCTGTCTAAATCCACACCTGATGGGTGTCCATGTGTCTTTGAACTCTAAATGGATTTGTTTCCAGTTTAACAGTGGAGTTTAGTTTACTGACTTTTAAAATAAGTTGCTAAAATGCATTTAATTTATAAAGTCGCGCATATTTTTATGGAAAAACAGCCCATTTGTTTGGTATTTTCAATTTAAAACATAGAGAATCAAACGCTTTGGAAGCAAAATATCGATTCAACCTCAACTCCAAGGTAACATTGTGGAAGAAAAACGCCCTGGGTGAGAAGCAATATCTGTTACACCCACTCCCAACACGCGAGAGGGGCCTTCACTTCTAACGTTCTAAAAACAATTAAGAAAACAATAATACAGCATTCTATATTAAAATATAAATGTTTAATACCAGTACTTACTTGAGTCGATCCCGTCTTTGAACTCGTCCGGAAAAGTTTGCTGGATCACAAGGACCTGGATTCTCTACGATTGATACTTCATTGACTGTCATAAGAATTGCGTTTCGACACAGTTCTTTATGTTCAAAATCACAGCACAGACCCCCGGCATGACTTTTCGGAATGTTCTCATATAAAGAGTATTCTTTAGTTCACCGTCACTGTCCAAATTCCAAAATATCAGCGAAATGAGGCAAGCTATTTTCGAAAGATATTCAGTTCCCCTGCTATTTCCCCTTTACGACTTTCGTGCATTTCGTGGTTTTAATAGTATTGAAACGATATATATTTTGCATGTCTTACTTTTCTTTCTTGAGAATTTTGATTATAAAACCTTCACTGATTCGCGATGATTTGACCCTACATACGTGTGAAACCGCTGAAACACAGGTATGCAGCTCTCGAACACCACCCAAACCACTGCCCAATTGCACAACCCACATGGTCCAAACATGTAGTAATTTTCATAAACAAGAGGGGAAAGATGCGAAAATTTAATTTGGTAAGACAGTAAAGGAGGTCATTACCTATATCATTACAGTCAAATAGTCCATTTCAGGCTGGATGCCCACTTGTGCCGGTTCTTTTACCTCAAGCACGCCAAATGTTTGTTCTCCTTCTACTCTAACGTGTCCTTGGCCTATTGGTTATTATCTGTTGAGTAAAATTAGGGGACATCCCCTCTTCTAGTCTTATCTACCATCTCTGTGTACCCAAAGGACCTTTCATCATCAACCAGCCTGGGTTTGGCCATCTCCATTTGAATGACCTAACATTGACTAATAGATTTAAACATTTGAAAAGATTTACCCACAAGATAACCAAAATTACCCGTGCTTCGTTCAACACGACTCTGACCCGTTGTCAGGGTCCAGACAGTGGCGGTGCCAGGGTGGGACCTGAATGGGCTCATCCAAAAATCTTGGGTGCCCACCCTAAAATATTGGTGATTCTGCTATCTTGCCTAATTTTCCCTTCTTAAATGAGTGCTAACAGCAAAATATCAGTGCGTCTTAAAGAAAGTTTTTATTCAACGCAATCCTGGCGTATTATTCTGCGTTGATGTTATATGAGGTGATGAACCATTTGGTTGCTGATCGTAGATATTTTTTGTACGCGTTGCCTGCCTGCATTTTATGGAAATGAAATAAGATTAAATACACACAGCCAACAAAGATATCATTAAACGGTTTTGGAGACAGTACACCAAATTTGCCGCTGTCGGACCCAACTTTTGTGCCCACTCAAGATCCTTTATGCCCCGCCAAAAATAATATTAATTTAATTCCTGGCGCCCCCTCTGGCTAAAGAACGGTCCATTCAATGAACAGAATGCAAACGTTATGGTTCTTGGGGCGCTCTTAATTCCGTTACTGTATACTAGTTCGAATCTGAAGTTTTGGCTGGATTCGATCTAAGCCCACGTAACATTTATAACAGCTAGCAAACAATGGAATACGACGTTTACCAAAGCAAGGATGCAAAACTTTCAGTGGATAAATCGGAGGAGGGAAAACGTCATAAAGAAATACCTGGGAAAAATTACTCCCTATCATTCCAGCTCCGCGGTCCCTGATATGAGAATCGTACATAGCTTCAACATATCACAACTCATGAAAAAAAGTTGTAGGCACATTTATACCATGTAAAAATCAATTTATTTCAGGGGTAATATTCTAGATATTTTGGAACTTATTCGGTAAACTGTAACTGGAAACATAGGTTCCTGTATACCTCTTAAGAACTGAGAATGGAGGTGGCTTTCTTGATTGGAAAATGACTCACAAATGATTCAAGATGTTATGAGCAGCACCTGGCAGTTTTGGATTCACGCTTACAGTGCATTCAAACTAACGAAGTATTTGAATTATTAACTGGTCTAAAAGCTTCTCGAAGATTTTCTAAATCTTGCAGGATTTAGTGAAGAAATACATGTTTTGGCTGTCACTTGCTATCCATATAAAACTCTGGGAAAATGCAAAACATAAATGAAAACAAAATATAAATGATAAAAACTGTCCAGAGTCACGTTAATTTTAAATACAGGTTGGTTACAGAGTCTTTATTAAAGATTTGATACTCTTTTTCATGCATATTTGCTAAAATCTAAAAATGGACCTTGGTTTCTCAAATTTACATCTCACGGTTTTACTTGCTAACAATCAAAATTTCATTTTGGTAACATGAGTTGTCTAATCGTATTATGCATCATTTTCTAAACACTGAAGTTTCGGCTGCTTAACCTCGATTGTTTATCATATCTTGACTCTGGAACAGGAACAATCTATACTCTACAATTGAACACTTTCAGAATCAAATCTCGGCTCAGGACAACTTGGTTGATGTCACTCTGTGGTTATGTGTTTCGTGATTGCGGATGGCTCGGTTTCTTTCACTGCAACAGCTGACATTTTGGCATTTCATCGTTATGGGTGATACGTCTTTGAAACATTCTCTGCCATTGTTTGGGTCTGTTCGGGTCCATTTTTATCATTGAATCCTTCTGCATATACTGGCTTGATTGTTGTCAGTGAAGGTACTGCTGCATCTGGATGGTGCCACATTTGGAGCCACTCCTTTAGGTGTGTGGCCGATTGATCGACCCTTTCCATTCCGTTCCAACGTCCTCCTCACAGTTGTGTATGCATGACCGTGGTACCAGAACTTCGTCAAAGTCTTCCTCTGGGACGCAGATGTTAAATGTACAAAAATGTTGTTCCTATTTCTGATTTCTGGCGCTATACCGCCAAATCCGTCAGTCACAATCGCATTTAAAGACGCCCATTAATTTCAAGATCGATCTGTCACTCCTTGCTTGAAAACCTGGCAACGTACGAGGGAACTCACAACACAGTTTTCGTAAGAATCTAAGTTTAACGATCCCACAGTACATAGATACCTCTTCATTCAGGAATTTCGTATTTCATTACATAATGTCCAGATTAAAAAACTGTCTTACTATAAAATTCTTTGCTCGAGTAAATCTACTAACACCGACAAACTCTTGTTGATTGAAGCTCTCCAGTGTGGCTAAACTCATTTGCTTCTTATTTCGATCCAGATGGTTTTCTGTCCACCATCCACTGTAGCTGTTCTCTCTGAAATCTGGAGCACCTTTCTGAAAGAAAAAAGGATCACTCAGTCTTTTCCAATAAATTAGCAACTCCGTTACGTCGATTGGCGACGGTTTTCCTTCATAAAGGCTTTGAACATCCCACGAGGAGATTGCGTCGACTCTTGGCTCGGTGTGTGCGGCACAGACAGGTCAGCGGCTGTACATCGTTATTATTATTATTATCATTATTATTATTATTATTATTATTATTATTGTTGTTATTTACTATAATTTTACACGGTACAATTTCACTGTTATAAAATGGAAAAGAAAAAAAAAGAGTGATCTTCCAACTGGCCGTACTTATTTACAAGAATTAACAAACTATTCTTAACTACTATTTACAATAATAAAACTAAATTTATAGATAAACAAATCACAATAAAAACAAATATAAATTATATTGAAATGCAGTTATATATATACGCGTGCATCGGTGCATGTAGATAAATGTGTACATATATATTTTATTATCTCATGTTACGTCTAAGCAAAGATTTGAAAATGGTAACGCTTTCTGATTTTTTAAGGCTATTGTGTAATGTATTCCAATTTTCTGCGCCTCTATAGCTAAATGAGCATTTCATATAATTTGTACGTCTTGGCTTTGGAAAAGCCAAATTGACATCTGACTGCCTAGTATTATGATTATGTATATCACAGGTATTTGTAAACATATCTCCCAAGTAGTCTGGGACCAATTCATTATTTATTTTGTACATAAGAATCGAAAATTGCTGATTTCTTCTTTGCTCAAGATTTGAAATATTTAGTCTACTTAGAATGTCAGTTGATCTTGTTGAATACCTCTCTCTAGTAATTATACGAAATGCTCTATTTTGGAGTTTCTGCAGTTTATTTGATAATGTACTACCGAGACAACCCCATATTTGTGCACAATAATCGAAATACGGTTGGATTAATGAATTGTATATAACTAGCAAGGTAGAGAAATCAACCATATCTCGTAACTGTCGAAGAATACCAAGACCTGAAGTGACTTTACTTATAATGTAATCAATGTGTGCATTCCAGCTCAAAGACTCATCTATATTCAGACCCAAGGATTTTGTCTTTTCTACCCTTTTAATATTGAAATTTCCTACATATATAGTTGGGTTAAATGTTAATTGGCTCAATCGTTTCTTAGAACCAATGAACATATATTCCGTTTTGCTTTTATTAAGAGTTAATTTCTTTGCGGGCAACCAGTTCGCAAGATTATTTAAATCATTGCTCAATGTTTCAACAATTTCATTTATATCATGGCTTGCTGTTGCAATTCGTAAGTGAAGTCAACGGTTGAAACATCCAAAATGGCCTGACCGACTGCGAGAGGTTTTGGCTTAAAAAAATCACATCACTCAAATTCCAATATGAGATCAAGGAATGAAAGAGAATTTTCACCTTCTCTCGTATTAATCAAAATTAAGCAACTCGCCTATAACCAACAATAAGAAAATTGATCTCATATTCTGTGCCTTGGGCAAGGCTACATTCCCTAACTGTTTTTGCACGACAAGACGAAACTCGAATCTTCCAGTTGCTAAATTATGATCGCGGTCGTTTTAAGCGACGACAAATCAGAATGGAGCAAGTTGCGGGTTCGTGTCTCGCCACCACACGCAACACCAGTAAAGAAGTAGAGCAATGTTTTATTTAAAGTCGACTTTTAAAGCTTTTCTCGATCACCTTGCGCTTGGTAGTTGGTGCAGATGAACCTGACGGGTATGAGACAAAGGGAAACTCCATCTTCATTCTACGTACGATTGTTGGCGCGAAACCTTCATCAGGGAAGGCAATGGCCTTTTAAATGTTTCCAACTCTAGTAGATAGAAAAGGGGGTTTCAAGCGCATTTTTCAAGCACATTTTTGTCATCACTTGTTTTCTTTTTATCAAATTTTTTCCAAGTGTCACAGGGTAATCCCCTTTTTTTCATCTTCAATCATGTGGTATCAAATTACACACTGTATTTACGGACTCCTTAACTCACCAATGAGAGTTCCGAAGCATTTGTCTCATCACTTGTTTTTTTCTCAAATTTTTTCAAAGTGTCACAGGGGATTTCCCGCTATTAAAATACTTAGCATACCAAACATCCCTAACAACCAGTCAAACTAAAAATAGTTTTTATTTTGACATTGATCTAATCAAATCACTAGGGATATTTGGAATGTTTGATATGTTGACGCCACTTCCGATTGTTAAGTTGGGTAATCCCCCTATTTCCAGCAATTAAATGGTCAGCGGTTGTCATTTACAGACTCAGATTCTGTAAAGAAAATTATGATGTCACTTCCTGTATGACATTAGTATAAGAGTTTATGTGCTTGTGAAATTAAGTCAGAAGTGAAAGTAGTAATATGGAACACGATCACGATGAGGCTATGCAATTCGATGAAACAGATCTAATCTCAGCCCAAGCAGCGAGGGAAGTAGGAGGGTTTGGACTATCCATAC
Source organism: Heliopora coerulea (assembly GCA_030142905.1). Taxonomy (NCBI): domain Eukaryota; kingdom Metazoa; phylum Cnidaria; class Anthozoa; order Scleralcyonacea; family Helioporidae; genus Heliopora; species Heliopora coerulea. The sequence goes on along the minus strand of JASJOG010000436.1, from coordinate 26,399 downwards.
CTCATCAAAAACCAGTGGAAACAGTAGCGGAGATTCTTCAAAACATCATAAACAAAGATTCAATACCTAAAGAAGAGCTTAGGAGAATGTGGATCCGCACGAAATCTGAACGAGAAGAGATGTTGAAATAATGGAACAAGGCGAAGAAATCTTTGTCATATTGGGTTTCGAAAACGAAGTTACTTGAACACAAGCTTAATGGAAACGCGGAAGAACTTGAAAGAATGCGAGGACGAATGCTTGCCGATTGTTTGAGTGAAGATTGAGAAGAGGAGTTATGAAGTCGCTGCCTAAAGAAGATTTTTTTTTGTTATTCAACACAACCGTGTTGCATAACAATTATGGACTGTTGGTTTTCTGAGTTTCATATTACTTATATCACTTCTCCTTCTCCTTTGGAAATATTAAACGTCCGCTTTCATAAGCTAGGCGTTCTGATGAGGCTTGATATCAGCCGAAACGTCTCATGACAAATCTATAAGCTATTTTTTACAACTACTAAGAATACCCGGTTGAATGGAAATTTCTTGAGCCGTAAGTCGATTTCAATGTATGTGTAAAAAATAATGGTTGTTGAAAATTTGCTTCGCCTACCCCCTTTGTTCCTTCTTACATCACGCCACAACTGTGTCGGCCTCCATACTAGTGTACCATGCATTATGTCTTCCTGTCTTACCAAGAATTATGTCTTCCTGCCTTACCAAGAATTACCTACCTTAAAGGATGTGATATCACAGCATGGATCCTGCGTCTTGCTGTGTGAAACATAATAGTTAGCATACCATACATCCCTAACAACCAGTCAAACTAAAAATAGTTTTTATGTTGACATTGAACTATTCAAATCACTAGGGATATTTGGTATGTTTGGTATGTTAACATCACTTCCATTTGTTAGATTGGGGAATTCTCACAAAAAAATTTAATATTATAATAAAAGATGAGTCTATATTATGGTTATCACAAGGATGATGATAACAAAAATGAAGAGTATATAACCAACAAAGGAGGAGAAATCACTGGAAAATTAATTCTGAGTGAAGCAATTATAAAAAATAATCCAACTAGTGGTAGTAGCATCACAAATGTGATATTCATATATGATCTGCTTTCGGAAACAATAGTTTTGAATGAAATTAAAAATTCACTCGCATATTATAAGATTGACAAAGGGCTAAACTCTGAAGTTACTTATGATAGTTCAAGTGGAAAAATATCTTATTTTTTTGATCAAACATTCAATGAAAATAATGCTAAGCAAAATTTTAGCACCATAAAACCTACTCTTTGTAATGTTGCAAACAGAGAGAATAACAGATATTTCATAGAATTCAGCGGAAGATCAGTTCTTTTTTCACATATAGATTTAACCCAACCATTTAGCTCATCAAAGATAACAAATTTTTTTGTGGTGTACAGATTGAAAGGTTATGATGGAAGCATAGGTGGGTTTAAAAACTGTTTTTTCAGGGAAGGTGATTATTTTGTGGGGTTCTCATCAATTAAAGATATCATTATTTCAAATGTTACAGGTAGATATATTAGAATAGGTATTGCTAATAATGCTGTTGCACCTTATAAAAACAAAGCCAATGCTGGTGAACTTAACAAATGGTGTAGTTTATCCGTACATTGGTGTGATAGTTCACTACAAACTGATAAAAGTTCTGTTTATTGTAATGGAGTGAAATTAGCAAATTTTACTTCAATAAGTTTACAAACAAATGGTAAAATGCAAATTGGATCTTTTAATTTTAATAGTGGCCATACACTCTCTAATTCTGATTTGATTTTGGCTGGAACTGGAAACTTTAAAGGAGATATTGCATTTTTTATGTTTAAACCAGGAATTATGGATGAAAGAACAATTTTGTTACACATGAACTTTTTTGTGAAAAATGGTATAATATTAATGCTAATCCTATCAAAACAGTTACAAGTCTAGTTGACTTAACTTAGAAACTAAAAAAAAATTTCATAATCTTTTTATAATATGAAAATTTAATAATTTTCAAACTTTAGTGTGTTTAACTATGTTCGCTTTCTGTCTCATTTCCAACACCTTTATGCTTGATCACATGTTTACCAACTGTTACTCCACCACTTATGATTCCTAGGAATGGTAGGAATGGCGTGAATCTTTCAACAATAGATTTTACATCTCGTCTTAAGAGTTTATCAGATTTTAGTTCCTTTTCCAATTCCTTACTACTTTCAATTGCATCTAATCCTCCTAAAACATCTGCAAATCTACTGATTATAGCGTCTGTTATAAAAGTTTGCTTTTTCAGCTTGTTTTGCTTCATATTCTGCGTATATGTTATTTATAATTTTTTCTGATACTTTTTTGATATTTTTTACAGATTGTTCTATTTCTCCATCTTCAGATAGTTTGATCAGTTCTGCTCTTTTCTTTTTTACTTTAGCAGCTTCGCTGTCTTCGTTAACATTATCATTAACTGCGTTATTGTTCTCATTTTCAACAACTTTTTCCATTTATTATATATGAAAAAAATTATTCTATTCGGTATCCATAAGGATGTCTTAGACTTATTTCTAATCTCGAATATTTTTTGGTTTTTAAAATTTTTTTTATTTCATCAATTTCTTTTTTGTCTGAGGCATCTAAATATTTATCTATTATTTCATTCATGTCTTTTCTATTTGGATTATAAAATATTACCAATTTTGAAATATTTTCTCTGTAAGGTTTTGCGATAGATGTTAATTGCTGAGTTATAACAATAGTACTTAAATTGAAATGTCTAGCACTGAATGTAAGTTTTACAAGTTCGCTAGTTCTATTTTTTACAAATTTTCCAGTAGCACAATCATCAAGAATAATTAAACTATTTGTTCCAGCAGCATAATTTACAACATATTTTAAATATGATTCAAAGTCATCTTGATCACATGGTACTGCGATGTAGTCTTCATCTTTATCGTATTTCCAATTTTCATATGTTTTGTTCCATTCAAATGTTGGACAAATTAAAAAAATATAACCAAAATGTTTATAAAATTCTTTTTCTAATATATCTAAGAGATATTTTGTTTTTCCGCAACATGTCATTCCAACAATAATCATATTAAACGGAGTTTTGATTGTTTATTTTATGTTTAATATTGTATGGACATTAAGTCTTTATTCACAATATTCAAAAGACCATCCGACAAAACATAAATTTTGCACATTACATTTGCAGTTGTTGCTGTTTTCTTAATTTCCAGTAAAAGTCCAGATTGAGTGTTTACAATTTTTTTGCCATTTCCATGTACGAACTTATCATTAATAGTTCTCAAATCTACAACCATTGCAAATTTATCTTTAAAAAAGTCTCGAAGTGTCATATTTTTTTCTTCATTATATTTAAATACTCTATTTGCTTCCTCAAAGAATCTTGACTTAGATATTCCTTGACTAGAAGCAGAATTTGGTATTCCTTCAATAGTTACTTTTACACTTTCAATATTTGGATATACAAATTGTTCAGAATCTGCAATGGTTTTATTTCTAAAAAGTAACACTACTGCTTTCATACTTTTTCTTGGAAGATTTATAGTTTCATTAACAGTTGTACTATGTTTATTCCATTCTGTTGTTTTCATCAAAGTAACATGTTCATAAGAGAGTGATCTTCCGGTTTCATATTCGCATTTGACTTCATCTGCAATATCTTGATTTTCAACAGTTTCATATTCTAATTCTAAATTTTCAAGAGTGTATCCGCCAACACTTTCGCCAGATTGTACAATCATGATATCCGTAGCTTTAGGAAGAGTTATTATAAACTAAACATTATTAATCATATAATAAGGAGCATAAAAACCATGATCTTCAAGAATTTTTGTTAATTTTATTCTTTGTTTTGTTCCATGCACATCATACATTAATTTATCAGAAACTTTTGACGTATTTCCACTTGATGCACCAAGTCGTCTTTTGATATTAATTTTCTAAGATTTTCACCACCAATTCCAAATTCTATCATATCATTTCGTTCATTTTCTGATTTCCATAAATCTTTATAAACATTCAAAACACTTTCACCAGTGTTATCATAAACAGTTTCTCCTGCATATTTCACCACAAATCTTTCACATAATAATTTACTTAAATTATTCAAAAACCATGATTTGCATTTGCATTTTTGAAATCAAATTGTAGCGTCAGGGAATCTGGAACTAAACAAGTGTTTGATTTAAGTTTTGATATGTCAATATAAATCTTCTCACCAGGACTTGCTTTATTTGGATTAAAAGTAACAACATGTCTTGTTCTTGCTCCTCTAATTTCAGTCATTTTTGATCGTCTGAAACCAGGTTTTAATTCATTTGATCTTGTTGTTGCCATTATTTATTTATTATAAAAATAATTTATTTCTTTTTTCTTTTCTTGTATTCGTTGTATACAAAGTAAGCTATCGCGACAGCTAGTAACCAAAGATTTTTAGCAAGGAATTCAATACCTTTTGCTCCCCACATTAACGTTTGTGCATTTCAATTCAGTATAGGTGCTATGATTGTCCTAGTTTCTTTGCAATGTTTGCAAGAGCTTTTGCAAGACTATTCACTGCTTTTAATCCTTGTTTTATGACTTTTCTCGCACTGACAACTATTGTTGTGATAATACCAGCGATAGCAATAGCAACTGCTGATAAACCTACTAGATTTTCTTTTGCCCATTTCTTAAATCTTCCAAGTCTTCTAAGGTCACTTTCTTTAGCTTCTTCATCAATTATAGATTTTGTTTCTTCATGCATAGGTCTTTCATTATTTTTTAGTCTTATATTATCTGCTTTTAGTTTTGCAACTCTTTCTAATGATTTGTACAATTGTTCCTTTTCTGGATCTGCTTCTCTAAGCGCTTGTAGTCTCCAGTGATCTGCTTGTGTTTCGAAAAACTCTATCTTTTCCTGTGGTGTTTGTCCCTTTGGATCTAGAACTCCTGCGAATTCTCTTAAATCTTGTTTACTAAGTTTTATGTCATCAACAATACCGTCTAAGGTGTCAGATACTTTTTCGATAGAATTTTCAACAATATCGTTCATAACTTCTAGTTCAAATGAGCCGCCAACAAGTTGGTCACCGAGTTGTTCTTCAACAAGTGCAGCAGGAGTTTTTTTATATTCTTTGATTGCTTTTTTCATAGTATCATTGAACTCATCAACGTATTTCTTATTTTTTCTGCTAAATAACTCAGGTTCTAAGTTCTTGTTGACATTACCAATCTTTTTACCTTTGAACTCAATGGAAATATTCCCTGACGGGTCTCTAACAAATACAGTGTTGTCTAACAACATGCTATTACTTGGTCCGTTTTTCTTTTCAAGGTTAACATTAAATATCTTTTTAAAATCTTTTTGGATTAGAGCAAGGGGATCGAGCAAGCTCGTTGTTTATTATAAGTAAACGCATGCTTTGAGGGATATTAGTGATTAAATGTCCCGCAAGCCGAGGGAGGTTTAGTAAAAGTCCCGAGGGCGTAGCCCGAGGGACTTTTAGTAAACCTCCCGAGGCTTAAGGGGACATAAAATCACTAATATCCCTCAAAGCATGCGTTTAGTTTGTAATAACATCGTCGCCGAGGGAATAAACGATGCATTGGACGCTTTTGTTAAGCGAAATCTGTTTATCGAACTGGTGCAGTGATTAGAATATTAATACCCAGTAATGACGTTGAAGGTATGCCTGTGTTTTGTAATAACATGCTCAGCGAGTGAATAAAGAATGGAATGAAGCTTTTCTTTTGTGAATTCTGTTATTGAATTTTTTCAGTGAATCTGTGTATAAATTTGGTTTGTAAATACACGTTAGTATTTTTTTGTAGGAGTTGCTGATGGCTGATCACCGCTTTTCGTTCGTGAGTGACAAGGAAGTTGCCGAAGCAAGGGAAAAACGAGTTCCTTTAACCACTCAAAGACATACATTATGGAGTAGGAACGTATACGAGCAATGGGCAAAGGCTCGGAATAACGAGTTCCACGATTTCAGACAAGAGAGCGAAGAGTTTACTTGTGTACCAAGTATCGACGATGTTACGGTTGAACAAGCGAACTATTGGCTTAGCAAACTTGCACTCGAAGTACGAAAGAAAGATGGTTTGGATTATCGACATGAAGTTCTGTACAGTCTCTTTTGTGGCCTTTGTGAAAGTTGTGTGTAATTAAATTTATTGTTTTAGTTTTATTATAAGTGAATCGCTTATGGAAATTCAGTTCTAAACGTCCTTCATGAATATATTGATGAGGGACGTTTAGAACTAAATATCCTTCATCCCTGTACTGTGGGGAAATACGTCATTAAACGTCTTTGTTGAAACAAAAGAAACCGACGCAACCATGTTATTATTATGTTAATGTTATTGTTATGATCATCGTTGTTGAAACTTGTTTCTTCATTATTTCTTTCTTTGTCTACTTCGTAGTCTTCTTCTTCCATATTTCTGTTTTTCATTTCAATATCACCAAAATCACCTTCAGCCATTTAATTATTTAATATTTTGAATATTTTCTTCTGGTATCCAAGAATTTTGTTTATTGTCATAACCTAACCATTTTTTTAATATTTTTTCCACTCTATACACATCATCCTTTTTATTCACAGCAGATAGTTCCTCTTCGTAGATTTTTTCAATAATTGGTTCTCCCTCATGATCCTCTATCTAATACATATTAGGATCACCTCTGAATACTTTTACAACTTTAAAAATCTCTTCTGTGAAATTAGCTTCATAACCTTTTGTAAAAATATTCTTGTATTTTGATATCCTCACCTCATCACCAATTCTGAATTTAAGTAAAGGAAAATCACCTTATCCATAACCATATAGTATAATCCAAACTTGGTCTTTGTTAGACTTGTTCACATCAGCAGGTTTCATTAATATACTGCTATGTTTAGTATGATTGTAATTATTTACAAGTTTATCTAATATATCAATCCACTTGTTAGTTCCCTTGCTGTAGAAATACTTCCACATAGCTGTCTTTGGGATTCTGTTGAATCTTTCAACTATAGCTGCTTTTCTTTCTGAATTTGTGGAAAAATATTTAACATTATGTTTTTTCAAAAGTTCTTTTACACCAACGTTGTAAAATTCTTTTCCTTCATTAAATTGAGCGACTTTTGGATATTTTCCTAATCTTTCTTTGAATTGTTTCAACAACTCATTCGCAGCATTTGTCATATTTTTAGTATCCTTCCTGTAAACAGGAATGGTGAATGCATAACGACTTAGAATTTCAACAGCTGTCAGAATCCAAAAATATCCTTTATTCTGTCTACTATATTTTTTCATATCAACCAAGTCCATTTGTATTTGATCATCTAAATCTTTGACAAATGTTCTTTGGAATTTATGTCTCCTAACGATTGGTTTGTATCTTGTAAAAGTATCTTGTGTTTTTAACCAGTTTTTTACAATTTTTCTGCTGACGTTTAATCTCTTCTCTTTTGCTTTTTGATAAAGTCTTTCTGCAGATTGGTAACCTGTTTCTGGGTTGTAGTAAATATCTCTTAATTCTTGCTCAATAACAAATTCTTCATCTTTCATTTATTTTTTGTGTAATATATAATTCTAAAAGTATGCTTCCTATTTGCATAACATTATATCCTTCGGTATTTGTAAAAACAGTGAAATTAAGAGAATTATACTGTCCTTTGTTTATACTGGCTCTGCTATCCACATTGCTGAAATGTGTTACCGATCCTTTCAGAGTTTGATCTGTAGTTGACAATAGTGTTGCAATCATACAACTCCTTTTTCCTTCATTATCAAAATTTTTCGATTTGTCTACTGCATCACAGCATATTGATATATAATGTAATCCGCGGTTGATGTCGACCATAGAATCACCCTCAACTTTTGTGTTTTTTTGTATAACTTTATTTTTTGTGAATCCCAGCAAAAGACCTAGATTATTCAGATTTATGTCTATCAGATTCAATAACACATTTTCCATTTTCTGAAGTCTTTGTTAAAGTTATTTTCCCAATACTTTTAAATTTCTCTGCTAGCATATCAAATGTCCAATATCCAGGATTGATTGACATATTATTTCCATCATATGTGAACATTTCATTTTGTGAACTGAAAACATTATTGTAATTCCAGTATACTGTTGCTGATTTTATAAATATCTCTGGATTATCTTTGTCAATAGTGAGAGTTTTATCCAAATCTAGTCTTTTCTCTTTTCCTTCAATGAATACAGTTATTCTTTTCATTATTTATTTTTGTAAAAATAAATGGATTCTATATCTGCTGAAAAAATGGAGAAAGCTTATTATGGAAAAATTATGAATATGTTAAAAAAATTCTGCGGATGATGTTAGAATGATGAAGATTCAATTTCTCAAAGAATATCCTAACGCTGATATAAGTAAATTTGAATTTTTCGCAAATTTTGATAAAAATTGAAATTTCATAGATGCTGAAATTTTTTTTTAAAAATAATGAATTGTTGTCAACAAGTATTAAAAGTAATACATTTAAAAATTCTCCAGAAATGACAAAATATCTTTACTCTAAAGTAGTCAATCCTACTGATGAAAAATTCCCAAAAATATTTCAAGCAAATGGTACAATTCAACCGCTACCAAAAGGTACAAAACATAAAGCTGATTATCCAATAAACGTCGGGGGTCCTCACCGCGTTGGTCATGCAGTTGGAATAAATAGATCTGCGAAAAACGAAGCAAGAAATAGAATTTTACAAAAATATAAAGCAGATAAATTACAAGGACATTTTCCAGATTTTCACGGAAGAACTGTAGATCAGAAGAATGACTTTTAGAAATTTATTTTAAAAAAATCAGATGGAATAACGAGTACAGGCTTGATTTTGTTAAACCAAAGTATAGAAGCTTACATCTATGCAACTTTAGGGAGCCAAAGTAAAACTAGACAAAGTATTGTTGGAAATCGTGGTTCTGCATTAGAAACACAAATTGTTTTTAGAAAATTAGTGGAAGATTCTATTATAAATTATGACCCATCAACATGGATACAAAATATGAATTTAGCAATTTCTGACACAAATGTGGTTTTAGACATTGCAATTTCACCAAGTTTATGGTCATTACCATCTAACATGATAATTCAAAAAATCATAATTCCTGGATATAATATTATGCTTCATGTCGCATCTAAAAATATGAAATTTGGATTAGATAAGAATATAAATTATTATGGAACTCTAAGGGTACAAAAAAAGATTCATCAGGATCACAGCTTCGCTGCTGTGAGCGATTCTCGCGATTCAGCAATAACATCTGATTTGGATAACTTGGATGATAGTGAACAAAGTCCAGCAGTAACTAAACACAAAGTGTTGTCAATCAGTTCAGAGCGAGGAACCAAGCAGCAACTGAAGGGAGCAATCCCCTCTCGTCTCAGTCGCAATTACAGATTGTTTTTGTTTTTGCTTCAGTTGGTGGAATTTTGTTGTCAAAGTATTTATTGTAGCTTAGATTTTTACTTAAGTTTTACTTAAATTTACTTGCAAGTAGACTCAAGTAGATTTCAAGTAACTTAGGTTTTACTTAAGTTTTACTTCGCTGTGATTGTAAGTAGATTTAAATTATATATAAAATAAATGAGTGATTCACCAAAGATTACAAAAGTCGAAAAGAGTGAGAAAATAAAAGATCCTAGAAAAGTAGCATGGCCAGAAATGCAGGCCAACATGGCTGCCAAGCATGCGCGATTTAGATTTAATTTAGGAATCCAATATGGAGTCTTACTCTAAGATAAGAGTGGGAAATCATTGAAATTTGCATTCTACATAACCCACAATTGAGAAATCGTGAATGTCCATGTCCAAAACATAACTAATTTTATCGAACTTTTACCACTGAAAATTTGGGGACAATTCAAGCTGCCTAACTATGTTCCCGAGAAACAATATTTTTACCATAGTCATCCTATGAGAAAGTGTGTGATCCTGACATATTAGGTACCTTACAGTTCCAATTTCTGCTCGTTGTTGGCAGGCATCGGCAGATGTCCATATCAGAGCTGGCTCGTACAGACTCTATCTTTATTTACATCACGTTTGAGAAGCTTAAAAACATATACTAATGTGTTCCCCAACGTGATGAAGTTCACCAATTTCGCAGAGTGGTCTTTGTCCATTTTGAAGGGGGAAAGACATCGTACTTCGCAGAAAAATATCAAAATTTCGTACCAAAAGTTTGTTTTCTTGTTCGCCATTACTTTCCTTTAGCTGTTGCTATGTTACCATGGTGTTGACCGCTGATATTATGAACTTTGGGCTTTTAAATTGTGCAATTTCGCGGGAAATTTAACTTCGCAACTTGAATTCCAATATATTTAACATTTGAAAATATTGTATAAGTATTCGAAATAGAACATCGATCCAGATTCTGCCACTGTGAGGTCTACTATATTTATAATTGTGCTTGGTTATATATCGGGAAAATTTCAAGAAAAAAATCAGCTGTGCTTAAATTGTGAAATTGTTGGTAAAAACGAACCGCCATGTTGTCTTTCCCGAATTGAACCACACTGATCTGGATAATGCGCTGAATCACTGAACCACATGAGCCCACACACCGCACCGCTTACAGGCCTGCATTTCTGGCCATGAAGCAGGAAAAGGACTTGCAGCAATATCAAGAGAAGCAAAGGAAAGAAAAGCAAGAGAAAGAGCAGAAGCAGAAGCTGTGAAAAGTGAACAAAGAGAAATAAGTGACTACATAGATTTCAAATATTTCATAGCAGGTGTACGATTTGCGGCTGCAGTTGGTGGTCTCTACTTTGCATACCAACAGAACAAACATGACAAACGTGAAGAAAACAAAGAAGACTATGAAGTGGACAAGAATGAATGTTTGAAAAATGAAAAAGCACAAAAAAAGAAAAATTTAGATAGTTTTGATTAAAAAACTTTTTATTATAAATAAATGGGTAAAATGAATAGAAAAAAAGTCATGAACGAATTGTATGATGCAACTTTAATTACTTTTGGAGCAGTTGGTGTTTCTATGGTTTCTAAAAAAGTTTTGGGACAAAAATTAACAATGGCAGAAAATCTTATGTCAACATTAAAATTAGCAGCTGCAGTTGGATTATCAACAATTGGAATAAAATATGCACAAGACAAAAAATGGTTACCTACTGATCCATTTAATCATAAATAAAAAATAAAAAATTATTAGCTATAGGAGTATTCAATGCAGTTGCTTCTGCTGGAGCTGGATTCTTATTTAATAAACTAAATCACAGCGATTATGAAAAAGAAATCAAACGTCACAATGAAGCGATGGAAAAATATGTCAAAAGCAAAAGAAAAATGGTATGAAGAACAAGTGAATAATAAGGAAAAAATAGAAATGCTTAGACAATAAGCTTCTGATGCGAATGCAGACATAAATCAAACAAACAAAGCTTTGGAAGAACTCAGAAAACTTACAAGATAACCTAAATTAGAGGATTACTACCAACCATTAAATGAAATGAAAGAATACTAACTGGTTGTTGTCTCACTTATGGGACTAGGTGGTGGATGGATCGCAGTGAAGCTGCTCTGACCAAAAGGAATCCTACTTCGCAAAATGATAAATTGATATAAAATTGATTTTTTATATTTTTCTTTCAAAAGAAAAATATACTTATAATAAAATAGTATGATACTATCCGTGAACTGCAAAAACTTTCAAAAGAGGCAAAAATTAAATATCATGACTCTAAATAAAAATCAGTTATGCGCAGCATTGGGAATGGAACCATCTCCCTCAGATGAAACTTTTGAACATTATTGTAGAGGAAAGGTAAAAAATAATGTGAAAACAATTCTTATAAATAAAATTACAGGAGAAAAAAAGAATCATCATCTTCTTTCTCCATTTCCAGCTCTGTTGCCGGGTTGGAGCTTCTGAATCTTCGATCGCCAGTACGTCCGTCTCTGCGTATCCTCATCTCTTAATCCTGCCAGTCCCATATCCTCCTTCACGTTCTCCATCCATCTCTTCTGCGGTCTGCCCCGTGGCCTCTTTCCCTCAATCTCCATTCTCCAGATCTTCTTGGGCGCGCTTTCTTCATTCATTCTCCGAAGGTGCCCATACCATCGCAAGCGAGCTTGGCGTGCCTTTGTTAGAATGTCCGTAACACCAAGCTCCTCAAGTATGTCCTCATTTCGTTGCCTATCCATTTTTGTCACACCTTTGATCCTCCTCAGCATCTTCATTTCCGTTGATTTTAGCATCCTTTCCTCCTTTCTCCTCAGCACCCAAGTCTCGGCTCCGTATAGCATCACTGGTCGGATGACTGTTTCGTAGACCTTCATTTTCAACCTCCTTGGTATTCTCTTATCATAAATAACAGCAGTAAAATCCTTCCATTTCTTCCAGGCGGTACTTATCCTTGCCCTTACAGCATCTTCACTGCCTCCTTTTTGGCTCATCGTTATACCTAGATACTTAAATTTATCCACCTGCTTCAACTTTGTCCCACAGAGGTCAGTGATCTCCAACTCGACAGTTTTTTGGCAACTGGCCATCACCTCAGTCTTACTCGGGTTTACCTTCAAGCCATGTTTCGCCATGCCCTCCTGCCACACAAGCCAATTTCTCTGCAGTTCCTCCTCAGTTTCTGTTGCTATCACCAGGTCATCTGCGAAGAGGAGCTCCCATGGGATCCCTTTCCTGAAGCTGCTACTTATAGTATCCAGTATGATAACAAACAGGAAGGGGCTCAGTGCCGATCCTTGGTGGAGTCCAACTCCTATCTCAAATGGTTTGGTGTTTCCCATTGGTGTCCTCACTCTGGTTTTGACTTCCTTATAGGTTGCCATCACTAGTCTGACCATGGCTTCCGGGACCCCTCGTTTCCTCAGACACCAATACATCAGTTCTCTTGGTACTCGGTCATATGCCTTCTCCAAATCTACAAAAGTAAAGAAGAGGTCCTTTTTCTTCTCCCGATACTTTTCTTGTAACTGCTTCACCACGAAAGCTGCATCAATTGTGCCCTTTCCTGTGCAGAAGCCAAATTGCATGTCGTCAATTTTTATGAGTTGCCTCAGCCTTTGGTCTAGAACCCGTTCTAGTACTTTGAGAAGGTGCTCAAGGAGTTTAATGCCTCGATAGTTTCCACAATCAAGGGGATCTCCTTTCTGCTTATAAATTGGCACTGTTTCGCTCTCCTCCCATTCCGTTGGAATTTGCTCGTTCTCCCAAATTGATTTCATAAGGTCACACACCATATCTACACCCTCATCACCAAGTATCTTTACCAAGTCTATTTCAAATCCCGATTATCCAGCTGCTTTCCCACTCTTCATTTTCTTGATAGCTGCTTCGACTTCCTCTCTGGTGATGTTGCTAATTGGGCCTTCTACTGGGTATACCTCTGGACGTTCATCACTGTCGTTTTCTACGTTCAGTAGATTGTTGAAGTATTGTTGCCATCTGTTCTTGATTTCACTTCTTTCGGACAAAATGTCACCTTTATCGTTCCTTATAAACGGCATTGCTGTCAAATCTTTCTGGGTAGCTGCCCTTTGCTTTGCAAATCTGTAGATCCTGTTTCCCTGTTCATCGTCCAGAGACTCATAGATTTCGTTATAGGACTCCCATCTCGCTTTTGCTACTGCCTTCTTAGCCTCTCTTTTCAAGATTTTGTATTCCTCTTTTTTGTTTTCGCCTTTGGATTTCTGCCACTCCTTGAATGCCCTTTTCTTTTCTTTAATCTTCTCCTGTACCTCGTCACACCACCACCATGTCTCTTTCTTCTCTCCCTTTCTTCCTCCTTTAGTCTTGCCGCATACCTCCTCTGCTACCCTCATTATGGTATTTTTGATGTTTTCCCATTTTTCGTTGATCGAACCATCCATCCTAACATACTCCGAACCAACCTTCTCTTTGAACTCCTGTTTATTTCCTGCCTGCTTTAACCTCCATGTTTTTATTCTTTCTTTGACAATTGGTGGTCTGGTTTTGCTTTTTCCTGTCCTAAACTGCATGCAGACCAGCCTGTGTTGGGTAACAACTGCCTCCCCTGGTATTACTTTGCAATCAACCACTCTATGTAGGTCTCTCCTCTTCACCATTAAGAAGTCTATTTGTGATGCATGGTTACCACTCTTGTATGTGATCTTGTGCTCATTCCTTTTTGTGAAGTATGTGTTGGACACAGCTAATTCAAGACTCTCACAATACTCAAGCAGTCTCTCTCCATCTTCATTTCGTGTTTCATACCCCTTTCCTCCATGGACCTCTGGGAAGCCCTCTACTTCCTCACCGACATGTCCATTCATGTCACCGCCGACTACCAATATCTCGTCTCGCTTCGTGGATAGTACAAGTTGCTCAAACTCTTCATAGAATTTCTCTTTCTCCTCTTGGTCACAGCCAGTCTGTGGCGAGTATGCAGAGATGATATTGCATACCTCCCCTCCTATTATCATCTTGAGTTTGATGAGCCTGTCATTGGATCTTTTAACTTCTACTACTTTAGTCTTCAATCCCGGGTCCAGAATCACTCCAACTCCATTTCTGGCTTTTCCTCCTCCGCTATAAAAGATTTTGTAACCGTCGCCAATCTCACGTGCTTTATTTCCAGTCCACTTCGTCTCTTGGACACACAGAATGCTGATAGATCTCCTTTTCATAGCTTCAGCTATCTCTCTTCCCTTCGCTGTCATTGTGCCGACATTCCAGCTCCCTATCCTCACTTTGTCTTCCACTCTCTTCTTTAGCTGCGACCGTGGATGCCGCAGTACCCCTCGCATTCTTGTCACACCGGCCGGGGGATGCTGATGCGCGTCGCTTCTGGGGTACGCCCTAGCCATATCTAAACTCTGATTTGTGCGATCCATACTGATACAGAAGATAATTTTGTAGCATATTTTTTCACAGTCGGATGCCCTTCCTGACACAAACTTGCAGTGGCCCCCTAACTCGACCGTTTGACCCTGAGAATCTTTCCTCAGCGTCTTGGTGTACCCCTTAATAAGTTTGCCAATTTACCAATGTATTGTTTTTGAATATAGAACCTTCGTTGTTTGACATAACCAACTCAAATGGTGAAAGGTAACCTTACTATGTTCACTAAAATGGAAACTATCTCTAGCTTTGGACATTTGTGGTTAGTTATGACAGTTAGAAGAAAGCGTAAGAGTCGCGCCTGAGGTGATAGCTGAGAGCATCTACTGCATGGCTTTTTGCGTGTCCCCGAATTTCTCAGCTGCATCCATAAACCCAATGAGCATGAAAAGCGTGAACCTTGTTTTTTATAACTTAGCTTAGGACTAAAGTAACGCCAAACAGGTTTTAACTTGCCGTTTGAAAACATTTTACTCCTTAAAATCATGTAGTGCTCATTCCCACACCTTGCGATTGTGGCTTGGCGTGGCGCGTCCAATTAACTACGACCCTTGAATGTCTAATTCACCTTAAACAGTTGAGTAATTAATGTTTAATGTTACAAGAACAACGCACATGTATATTAACTACACTCATTCAAAGTTTCAATCACTTGGCATTTTGTTTCTTTCAGTCCATGTTGACAGCCAGCATCGACTCTTGCAGGTACTTAATATTCTATATTTGTACGTTCAGACAATAGTCCTTCAAATCATTTGACAATCCTGAATGGCTCAAAATTCGGTTTGGACTTCAGTGGCACGTGTGCGGCCTGCTCCTAGTTTCGTGGCGGACAGCTTAAGATCTTACGCAAAAGCTTAAAACTTCGTGTACACCAAAGGGAATTCTTGGCCAATTTTCACACAGGAACTTTGACATGTGAAACAAATAATTAAAAGGTTTTCAGAGTTAACAAATAATTAAAAGGTTTTCAGAGTGAAGGCTTGCCTTTCCGTGCCTTATCTCACGCTTAAACGCTTTAACTACCTGGGGAGACTGAAAAAAGTCGATCGCATGATGCCCCGGTCCACTCTACGTATGTCACGCTACTTTGTCTCGTCGGCTATGCGCTCACTCATAGTCACGTGTACAGTACACACTCAGTCAAGTACAGGTAATTTATTTACATTTTTTCGTGTTCATTTTTCCTCCAAAGTTTTAGTTTACATACCATGTCAGAAACATCTTCACGTAAACGTCATCGTTCATTGTTGCCGAGACAAATGTCTAAACCGGACGACCTTGTTCAACGCCATAAATAGTGTGAGGCGGTTAATCAATAAACCGGAAAAAATCGATGTTTTTTGAAAACCGATAAAACCGATGTTGCTTTAGGTGAAAAGCCGGAAAAACCAAAAAACAGAAATAAAACGGACAAAAATTGGTATTTCAGTAAAATCGGGTTCAAATGATGCTTTCGTGAACAAACTAAAAGAGAGTTTATACCATACTTACACGGGTTCGTTAAAAAGAATCAAGTGTTTGTGTTTGCACACGTAAAAACTGAAGAAATTTTGTCTGAAATTCGATAACACCTTTGAAATACTGTGTGTTTATCGCCAGGTATGATCAGCGATGTGAGAACGGAAGGACTTCGATTCGCACTAGCTTGAACGGCTAAGCTGATCAAATGAGGGTGGATTTTGATTGGCTTAAACGATGGCGGACCTCTGCGAAAACATTATTATTATTATTATTATTATTATTATTATTATTAAGACAATATTTTGTCAGGGTGCCCGACTCACAGAATAGTGATTTTCAGCGGGGCCCTGAATTAAAATACAAAATAT
This sequence comes from Heliopora coerulea, assembly GCA_030142905.1. Lineage (NCBI taxonomy): Eukaryota > Metazoa > Cnidaria > Anthozoa > Scleralcyonacea > Helioporidae > Heliopora > Heliopora coerulea. The sequence continues at coordinate 9,717 of JASJOG010000436.1, read as the reverse complement.
GTACAACTAGTTAGATTAAAATACAGAGAATATACTACGTCAAAAAGAACATGCAGCATGCAATATTAAAATTTAAAATTAAAACTAAAATTTAAACAATCAGTATTAAAATGTAAGTCAGACGAATAAGAGTTTTCTTAATTTCAGTTTAAAAATTCTAAAATCAGTAATACTATGCATCTTTGGAGGGAGCATGTTCCAATCCGTAGCTCCCTGATAGGTAAAAGTAAGTCTACCGTAATTTCTGTTCGCTTTGTGAAGATATAAGTTCTGTTTATTACATGTATAATAGCTATGTACATCGGAGATATATTTAAAATTAAAGTCAAAATCTAATCCCCCATTCAAGCACTTGTGCATCATAATACATCGATGGAATTTTCTGCGGACAACCAAAGGATACCAATTCAGGGATCGCAAAGCTTCGGTAGCAGAGGATCTCGGCTGTAAGTCCAAAATGACTTTAGCCAGACAGTTATGTATTATTTGGATTTGGTTCATTAAAACTATATTGTTTTTGTCGCCCCAAACAAAATCAGCTTAGTCGATGAGTGGAATTACCAAGCAATTTGCTAGGGTTATTCGAGCGTGAACAAGTAATAAATGTTTAATTCTCCTGATGAGGCCAATACGCTGGGCAATTTTATTTGATAGCGTTTCAATATGATCAGCCCATGTTAGTGATTGACTCAAAACAACGCCAAGATACTTGTAAGATGTTACAAGATCCAGGGTATAGTTGTTTATACAGAGTTCAACATCATTTAGCTTAGCCAACCTTGCAGGACTACCATAGATGATGAATTTATATTTAGATGGGTTGAGTGTTAATCGATTCCTGGTGAACCATTTCGATAGATAGAAAAGGTCTAAATTTAGATTGTCTTGAAGTTGTTGAGCTGATTTAGCAGAGCAATATAGAACGGTATCATCGGTGTAGAGTTTAACATTGCACTTTTCACAGACCTTCGTTATATCATTTATATAAACAAGAAAAAGTAGAGGCCCCAAAAATACTGCCTTGGGGCCCTCCAACTTCTAATAGCTCAAAATTTGATTGACTTTCGTTCACAATGGTGGCTTGCATACGGTTCGAGAGATAGGACTTAAACCAATTAACAGACGAGTTAGATACACCCATTCCCACTAATTTACGAACAAGTATGTCATGACTTGCAGTGTCAAAGGCCTTTGAAATATCCAGGAAAACTGTTCCCGTTAGGTTTCCTTTATCCATGTTATCCAACACTGTATCTGTAAATTGAGCCAGGGCCGTACCTGTGGAAAGCTTAGGTCTAAATCCAAATTGTTTTGAAGTTAAGAGATTCTGTTCCGTAAGGAATTTATTTAGTTGACAATGTACAGCTTTCTCCAGTAGTTTGCTAACAACAGGTAGGATTGTGATTGGACGGTAGTTATTCGCGTCGCTACGATTTCCAGATTTAAAGATAGCTTTAACCTTCACAAATCTCCAAATCGAAGGAAATGTAGAAGTGGTCAGAGAAAGGTTGAAAATTCTCGTAAGGCTCTTCGAGGTAACATCGGCCGAGTCTTTAATAAGTCTGGCACTGATGCCATCTCAGCCGGTTGATTTATTGGTTTTCAATTTGCGTAACATGAATAGTTAGAGCGTAACATGAATAATTAAGTTTCAATGTTTATATCTCATATATATTCCAACTGGTGCACTTTCTGCTTTGCCTTTGATCTACAAGTAACCGTTCACAACATACATGTTTGTCGTTGGAATACTTTCTTAGACTGACCGAAACTGATTGTTACCTTCCTCTGCCAAAATGCGTCAGTGTGCTGTTTGGAATTTCTTCAAGAAACCTGAAAAAGCGGAGGATTCGACTGTTTGTAAAATTTGCATGCGGCCCGTGAAGAACAAGGGAGGCAATACATCAAACTTGATGCAGCATCTTCGAAGGATCCATCCCACCCAATACGCCACGATGACTCCACCAGGACGAAAGGCAGGAGCGAGTCGCCCGACCAACGATAGCAGCGCAGTTTCATCCGAAACGCAGCCTACAGTAAGGAACCTGTTCGCCAGTAACACACCATTGACACCTGGAAACAAGCGCCACGAAGACATTACAAACGCCATCACCTACTTCCTCTGCAAAGACACAGTTCCCTTTAACGCAGTTAGCCAGCCAGGATTTCAAAAACTGTTAAATGTGCTAGAACCACGTTACAAGAAACCAGACAAGACAACGTTTTCAAAAAACAAAGTTGTAAAACTGTACGACGCGACAAAAGAAGCAGTTGTGCAAGATCTTGACAGCGTAGATTTCTTTGCCCCGACAGCTGATATGTGGTCTTCCCGTGGCCTGACGCCCTATATGGGGTACACGTTGCATTGGACAGTCTGACTGGAATCTAGGATGGAGAAACCTTGGAACAAAATTTGTGCCTGAAGACCATACCGCTGAACAACTGGGCGAGACAATGAACGACATGCTGTGCATTGGAAGCTGAACGCTGAAAAACAAATCGCCATAACAACTGATAATGGAGCGAACATCAAGAAAGCTTGTAGAGACATCGGATGGACAAACGTGCCGTGTTTTGGTCATAACCTCCACCTCGCAATCACGAACCCGTTATAAAAACAAATCGACGATTGGTCGTGCATTAGATACAATCGCCGCCGCTTATATGCAAATCCTTTTTGCCAACTCAATTTTTGCATATAAACGGATTTTGAATATAAACGGATTCGTTCCCAGGACGCGCATCCAGCAAAATCATTGGCATAATAGAAAAATGACCAAAGATTAAATACCAAAACCAGAAAAAAATTGTATTTATTAATAAACTAAAATATACAAGATAGCTGTTCTTAGGTTTGGAAATAACAATTAACGTTTGCTTTTTTGCAACATTTGAACACACGTCGGTGGAAATATTTGAAAGAGAGTTGAATGATTTCCAGTCTTTGAAGCCGTGCAAACAAAGATAGTCTTTCATGTTGGCTAAATTAGAAATAAATTGAGCATGAGTTATTACGGGCTTTGGTTCAGGTTCGTCGTCACTCTCCTGGATGCTTTGTTACTCGTTGATTATTGAGTTCTCATCAATTGGTGGCGCTGTTTCGAGAAAGTTGTCTGCAGATATAATTTCATCGAAAGTTTGCTGATCCATACCACGTGGAGCCCCCAACAGTTGAGCCAACGGAATATCATCATCTTCCGCCCACGAATCTTCATCGCCATCATATTTGGACATAATACCTGCATGGCGGAAACAGTTTGCGATTGTTTTTGTGGTTATCTCAGACCAGCAGGCGACAATCGTATTCATAGCATCCAGCAAATCGAACGTCTTAGAAAATTCGCTCGCATCTTCGTACACGGTAAAGTTTTGCAACCGCGCAAGCATCTTGGTTTTCTACTGTTTCCAATCATTGAAACATTGAAATACTTTTGAAAGGAAAGAAGGATTTGCAGCAATGCATTGAAAATTTTTCTTTGCATATAAGCGATTTTAGCGCGAAATTTTCAATTTTTCTTTTGCATATAACCGACTTTTGCATATAAGCGATTTGCATATAAGCGGATTAAAAAAAGGAATTTTCTTAAGGTTTGGTTTTGGATTTCCAAAATCTTTGCATATGAACCGTTTTTGCATATAAGCGACTTGCTTATAAGTGGCGGCGACTGCATTTGCAAGAAGACCGTGGCAGCTTTCGGAACAAGCTGGAAGAGAAGAAGAGATCTTGCCACCGCTCAAGTTCCGGAGCAACCAGAACAAAAGTTTAAGAATTTGATGTTGGTGAGTAAACAGAATATGGCTTATATACCATAGACAGATATTTCAAACGATGTGATTACACTGTTGCAGTGTTATATATGTTTTTATTTTACTTTAAAATTAAATATGTATTTTTTTAAGTTAACACAATTCCATAATCCATAGATTAATTCTCTCTGTTGTGTCACTGTTTTTAGATGTGCTCAGTTCGCTGGGGTTCAACGCAGCACATGATAAGCCGAGTACTGGGCAACAAGAAGGCCATAAGGAAGGTTGTTGGCAACGACAAGGACACGTCGTAGTTGGCGCCAAGGTGGGAAGACTTGGAGGTTTTGGAGTTCAATGATAAGGCACTTGGTTCACTCAAGGAATTCACCGATATCATGTCAGCGAGCAAGTACGTCACCATCAGCGCGCTGAAACCAATCCTTCACCGCCTGTCAAAGATAGAGTTGGCCCGTCAGGATGATGATTTAACACTGACAGTGGAAATCAAGGAGGAGGTCCTGAGAAGGTTAAAATCTCGTTATGTCGATCCTTCCATGGAGCTTTTGATGAGTGTCGCATCCTTTTTGGATCCAGGATATATAACTGAATTTTTAGGAGCGTCGGTGGACACTGATCAAGATGAGAATGAACAATCACAACTTGATGAAGTTAAGGAAGAGCTCTTGAAAAATGCTGTTTTTCTAGAATTGCCTGTTGAAGAAGATATCCTGCCTATGCCTGTGCCGAAGAAAGCCAAACTCAGTCTTGGAGCGTTAACGAGCCTCAAGAAGTCAGAAAGGACGTAGTCAGCTGTCTCCCCGCGTGATCGTCTCTCCAAAGAAATCGAAAGCTACATCTCTGCATTTCCAGTTATTGACGGAGATGACGATGCTCTTCAATGGTGAAAGCTAAACGCGAAACGACTACCGTTGCTGTGCCAATTAGCAAGAAGATATCTTTCCATCCAAGCAAGCAGTTCGCCGTCGGAGAGACTTTTTAGTGAAGCATGACAAGTTAGTACTCCGGCACGAGCACAGCTGATGCCTGAGAGAGTCGATAAGCTTGTGTTCCTGGCCGAGAACTTATAAGACGCTTGTCGGCTTGTGTGTTATTTGTAAATAGTAAATGTGATACTTGTAAACAATAATGTGAAATGTGTAAATCTTATTGTAAATCTTATCTTACTGTATATACTGCACATTTCTTCGTAACGGGTGGCGACTAAAAAAGTGGACAAAGTTCACATGAATTTTTTTCCATACTAAAACGGTGGGATGTTGGTCAAATGGCCTGGAGGTGAAAGCCTTCTTACACTAGTAAGCATTGCTCACACAACTTAAACCTGAAGTGCACTACATCGACGATGAATGAGTGGAGGTTTAAACAGCGAAGATATCTTGAAAATTTTTTCCAAGTCCATAGCGATAGTGGTGTTTCTTGTACTGTAAACCATTTTAGCAAGCAAGGAATAGCTCGAAGCAGTTTATATAAAATCCTCAAAAGCTTTCAAGAAAGGAATACAACAGAAAGGAAGGTTGGAAGTGGACAAAAAGCTGAAAAGTTGACACCTTTTGCGGATAAAGGAATGTCTCCGTGAGCTCGATTGGAATGTGGTCCAGGATGTGATGTCACCAGTTAAGACAAAGTTAAGGAAAGCCGCTGACACATCACCCAGAATACTCCTGTGGATACATTTCGAGAAAATTGAAATAAATTGTTGAACATTACCAGCGTTTGTAGTGTAGTCGTCATATGCATCATTGCTTTGACTTCAAGCTTATCAATTTTGTCCGCTTTTTTAGTCACCACCCGTTAGTTCGTACTTCGTAATCACGTTGTTTTTATAATTAATTAATATATTTGTTTTTGAAGCTAAAGTCTTGTACGAGTAGCGTCATCATCATCATGCATGTTTTTAACTGTAGTTTCGAACGCGTTCTAAAAAAAATCGGTTCACTCGAGTTTTTTTTCGGACGATTTTCGGTTTTTTGTAAAAACCGCCTCACCGTAATAACAAACACAAACGAAGGTGCGAAAATTACCTCAACTCAAAAGAGGACCCGATGACCAAGATTTTGGAAAGTATCGATACTATGAACAAACAATTTGTGGTTTGGACCACTCGCGTTACGGACATTGATTCCAAATTAAATGAATTTTCGCACAAAAGCGGGCAAAGGTCCCGTACTTTCACAGAGGTTGAAGAAGACCAACTGTCAATTCACCTGACCGATATCGATGATCTCACAACCAGAAATTCCACCGATACTGCCATTAAGGCAACTTTAGCTGGCTCTTTGCCACTTTTAGCCGACCCTCAGTCGATGACTGTAGAGAACAACGCTAAAAGCGTTATTCCCGGATAGGGCCACTCATCCATCTTCGACCTGGAGAAAACAGCATTTTGAAGATGGTCCCCTTCGGAGCCCTTCCGCCAGTTCCTTGAAAAGAACCTACTACGCCACCTTAAATTTAAACAGGTAAATGAAATTATTGGTCAATATTCCCATCCTGAATCTGATGCATGTTTTGCACCATCACTTGACAAGCACATCTTGAATTACGTTTTCGCCAACCGGAAAAAATTTGTTGAACTACGAGACAGACTTAGTGCTCATTCAACGTTCTTTGTTCAACTTGGCCGCGCCCTTTTGTTGTTTACGTGATTGCCTCGATTTCTAACAGCGCCTTTAAAGTGACTGGATTGGCGTTCCTAAGACGACTTGATGGAAACGTCAGCATATCAACTTCTAACTCATTCCACGTTAATGGTTTAGCATCAAGCAGAACTGGATGTTCTGTTCAGGAAGCCAAGGTATGAATTCCGGGATAATTGTTGGACGTTCGTCTAACTCACACCCCAGAAAAACGATGCCTGAGCTCCAGACGGACCGCAGATCGAACCCGCAACCTTCTGATGACCAATGAGACGCTCTAACCGTTAAGCTACCAAGACTCAGATGGGCAAGCATCATCATTAACATATCGCGCAGGCAACACGTTATGTTGTTAATGATGTTCAATTCGACATTCCAAAGCTTTGTGTAACTCTTCAAGCACAAGTTGAAGTTTCCCTTCGATGCTAACAAAACGAAGCTTTAAATGGATGCTGGAAATGTGTTTGGGTTTGAACACTTGATGTAATTAACAGTTCTTCGTGGAGACAGCTAGTTCTTGTTCAACATGTCTACAGCTGTTGTTGCAGCACAGGCTTGCCCTACCGTCAACAGTACCGCCCATCCCTTTGGACAAACTAGTAAATTTTGTCCCGTTTTTCGATCTGCACTGTAGTAGGTTCCGACGGCGACATCTTCCTGAAAACAGTTAATATAATAAGTTCAATTATATCATCGTCAGCTCAGTTTCTTTTGTTCTCCGGGAGATGATAGATAACTTATTAACGTTGTTAAGATATTCATGTACTTTCTGCCGAAATTTTGCCATTTCTGAATGTTTAGCGGGCAAATCAAATACTTCTTTTGAAATTTCACCAACAATGACATACGTCGGTTACATACATTTACCTCGGTGTTTAAGTGGTATGTCAAACTTCGGGCTTCGCCTTCAGGTTTATACATGGCTTAAACACCTCGGTCACGGTATATAACCTTTACTTCTCTACTTGTTACTTCCTTTTATTTCAACATGTACCTGTCAAATAATTGACACACTTGGTGCATACTTGTGCTGACAAATACTGATCTGTATTCCTTTGTTGTGAAAGAAGTGTAGCCTTTGCAAATATGGTCCTCGTTTCCTGCTTTGTTCGTACAAAAGATGTTGGAATTTGTGGGCCACATGCAAAAGATTTTCAGTTGCTTAAAGTCTGGTGTTCTGCTGCAATTTAGCGGACTCACCTTGCCGCTGGTCTTTTGCCGTCGACTTAACAAACAAAGAAACGAGATTTTGGCGCGAAATTTAAACACCAAAGCTCAGTATTCTCTCAACGGTATCTAAAATACCGCTTGTTCCTAGAGATATCTACAAATTAAGAATTTTACTTCTCAAAAAAGTTTACTGTATGAACTATTGGCTAAAATCTCGCCAATATCACTGTTCATTGACGGCTAGCATTCCTAGACCCAAACCAACAAAAGCAAGGTGGGTCCTCTAAAGTGCAGTCTAGACGAATCTGGCTTTTAGCCTTGATGACATAAAATTTCGACTCTTGCGAGTGTGGCATACTCTTCGGCCACCCTCGAAGGCTTGTGCAACGGCAATCACCCTTCCTGGTATTAAACTATTAAGTCAAGTATATTTATACTGGATAACCCTATCATCTACTTGAGCTGTTCTTCCTAGAGGTCCACTAAGAGCCACCTCTCCTGGGTCCAGTATTACTTCAGGAGGAAACCGGAGAAGACGGGTGGTACTTGGTAGAGTCAAACTAGACAACATTCTTGTCGCACATGACTAAGGCGACTTTTATCAGATAACTGCACGGTGCCGGATTCGAACCATCGTTAGAGTGGTCAGGGACACATTTACCCCCACTGTGCCATAAGCACCTCCCCCTCCCCCATACTCGTACTATAGTTCATAAGTGTAGAGTCTATTAAAAAGCGAGATCCAAGGGAATCACTTCGACACTGTTCTCCCCTTAACGGCGGCCAAGCGTCGAACAAAATTTGATGACTAAACCAGATCATGGCTTGATAAAGTGAATGACGTCTAGTGCTTACAGGGGGTGTTTCATTAGAAGTCGACTGCAGCCGGAGCTCCGGTGGCTGTGAGTTACCGAAGTACAGGCTACTTTTGTTCATAAATACTCGTCTTTGACTTCACTAAATTTGATAACCACAATGTTGGAAATTGCATTTCCCAGTGTCTAGACTTCGAAAGTTTTGGTGTGCACCCCCCAGACATCCCCCTGCGGCAATATGCGGATGTAGCATACGTTTGCTGGAAATGTATCCTCATCCTCAACTGAGTATACTTTGAATTTATAGGTTAACCATAGAGTTTTCAAGTTTGAGAAACTCATCAAGTTTGTACTTACCTTTGGCCTGAGCAATGTCGTCACTGAAGGAGTCACGCAGTATACAAATGTCAAGAAAATTGGCGCAATAAGGTACGGTATTTACTTGTTGACTTAAGCTCAATACTTAGGCTAGTTGTGACAAAAAGATAACAAAATGAGTACTTGTAAGCTGGTATGTCGTTTCAAAACTAACGAAATACAATCAACTCACTTTGGGGAAACCCCGTTATTGCGGACACTTCGCGATTACGAACAGAACCCAGCGCCCTGACGAAAACTATCCCGGTTTTTACTGAAATAGCCTTTGGTATGATGGTATAGTGGACATGTATTCAGTCCCAGCAAAACAATTTTGTTGTATTTCCCTCGATAAAGTGGACGTCTTGATTAATTTACTCGGCTTATCATTGTTTGTCAGATGTCGACTATTTGAGTTTTATAACAGGATTATTTTCGAAATGTCATTTTTCTCGTCAGTTTAGTGGGTTTTGCTTGTTTTCCGAAGTGTATTTTTGCTTTTTTCATCAAGGCTCAACAGAAGTGATAAATACTCGTCTTCTGTATTCTTAAACCTTGTTAAGCAATGTCGTTGCTTTTGATCACTTCGTCATGTCTGTTTCACGTAGCTTCGTCCGTAGCTGATTCACTTACAATATACAAACTGTGACGGAATCATTGCATTAAATACGATATTGCACTTTACGGATATACATACAGGGGTTGGGCAAAAAAAAAGTAGCCATCCTCAAAAATATAGTCATTTTAGTATTTTAGTATATCTATCGCAGGAAGAACAGAAAAATAGAAAAAGCCAAATATTTTTTGAATGCTTTCTTCGAGATCCAATTAAAAGCATCTGATATACTAATTTCAAGCGCTGGCTTAGAAATGGATCATTCCATAGTACTTTTTGTCATAATATCTTACACAAAACGTGGTGCATTTTCTCCAATTTCTAGCAGACTGAATGATGTGAACTTGTCCATTAA